>CM049846.1:22761523-23089522 GCA_027422415.1 Schizothorax lantsangensis
CACCAACAATACATACCAGGTAGCAATTAAACAAACGTGATCTGTAGCATATAAAAGTGTACTCACCTTAAGGTAATAGCAGCGGAGCTGATGATGGCACAGAACTGCCAAAATTAGATTTAAAGGGATATTCCACCCAGGGCTCCAGACTAACTTTTTTCACAAGGAGCACAGTTGCCCCCAACTGAAAATTTTAGGGGCACAACCAGAAAATTTAGGAGTACACACCGTAAATCAACATACTAACCAAATATTCACATTTCTACTCATTTCCAGTGTATTACTAATAAATACTTTGATAATGTACTAGGGCTGCAACGTTTCAAATAGCTCACGGTTCAGTTTATATCAGGGTTTTAGGTTCACGGTTTCGGTATGATTTGGTATGTGCTATGTTCAGGGAAAAAAAGACTACTGATCAGCTGAATGGATTCCAAAATGGTAAATATCCATTGTTTTACTCGAGGGGAGGTGGAAAATGAGCTTAATTCCCCAAATGGTGGAATATCCCTTTAAGACTGCTTACAATGCGCCGAAGGAATAACGAGTGATATATAAACCTACAACACTGCATGCTTGTTGTATAACCATCTTATATCATTTATATCTACTATGTACCATACTACAAACAAACTACAAAACAAGCTGCTCAGATTTGCCTCCTGTTTGTATGTCAAAACTAGCCTGGTTCTACCAGACTCTCGTACATTTCATTTGTACAGAGAGTCTGGCCTCTCTCCATTGACAAGCGTTAACTTCCTTGTAGGCGGTACTCTGTTGAAGTTTAAAACTATTGGATCTGCCCAGAGTCACTCTGGATCTGCCATAACCAATCGCTAACGTTTGGCCGTGACGTATGTCAACTCAAACTAGCACACGGTCTCAACGTCAGGCTACGTCAAAACCGGATCTCATTTGAAATATGCCCCCCTCCCATGCAACACTATTGTTTATACATTTTAGGTGGCTTGGGACAAAAATGTCATACAGTAAGCTTGTAAGCACAATGATATAACTAAGGCAATAATTTGTATGTTTTAATAAAAAAAAAAAATCATTTATATGTTGCCACAGGCTGCCATTCACAATCAAGGGGCAGAAATCCTAGCTGCCATTTCCTTGGAAGAACAAGCAGAAAATAGTGACAATGAGCTCTCACTTGTGCGTCAAGAATTGCTGGAAATAAAAAAATTCATCTTCACAGGTAAACGTATTATATTTCCATTCTACACACACACACACACACAAACACACACACACAGTAAAACTTAATAGCTGGGGCTTTTATTTTGCCAGATCATAAAACTCGACCTGCCAATGTTTCCTATTCATTTACCAGACTAGAAAAAGTTCTCTGACCACACAGAAAAATTGGCTGGTGTAAATTGTATATGGGGACTTACATCACATCATTATTTTAAAAGGACTGATAAGAAGCGTGATGTTTTCAACAGTGTGTCTCACGAATACTATAATGGGATAAATGCAGAGACTGAATTTCCCTCACAGGATCAAAAAAGTCTACTTCTATTCTTATACTTATTGGCTACAGTTTTTCACATCCGTTTTTCCTGTTGATGCAGAGATACCTCAGATAAAAGAAATGCTCAATAGAAGCTCCATGCACCTCGGCAGTCCAGGGTCTCTCCCCAGCCCTTCAAACCCTGTTCAAATAGTGAGTACTTTTTTGTGCAGTGCTGTTGGAAAGTGCTTGCAATCACCTTGTCTTCTATATCAATTGGTCATAATCGAATACAATTTACTGTAAATTTGTCCTAATCTAATCTCCCAAATTTCCTGGTACCTTGTGGCAATGGCTCTTTTTGACACTACTTATTGATAATATGAAATCTCCAACATTGGCAGTAGGGACCAGGAATGCTTGACATTATACTATTGGGACCAATTTCAACATTCAATTGTACATAAATCTGGAATGCTGGACATTTTGTTTACTATACTGAATTGAAACTTTTAAGCCTATCAATTTTATTTTGTTCAACAGGAAGAAATTGTCCTGGGTTCAGGGGTTTACGTATCGCGAAGTGTGTGGCGCTCTGCTTGCCAGGCATCCAGTGGGACTTCAATGGCAAGGATTTTGCTGCTTGGGGTGTTTGACATTGAAACACTCGTCAAAAGTAATTTGAGAGGTTAGTATTGTCTGTGCAGTAGTGTAGAGTGTGGTTAAAAATGCTTATTCCATGGTCACATTTGTTATGTTAAAGCTACATTGTGTTAGCCTGGAAATCCAGACCTAAATCTGAAAGATATAAGGGTCTGGCATCGAGTAATGAAATCGCTCATTACGATGGAAGGCACCAAGCATGTGTGAAAATCTCACTGCACGCAAATGGATAACACTATGACCAATCACAACAACACACGGGGTGACATATCCAAAGCCCCATACGCTTAGCTACCAGCGGAGCTAACTGGTAGATTAGACTCTTGCAATGAAAAATAACTACAATTTAGAGTGTCCTTTGCCTGTGATCCGTCATAGCACACAGATCTATGTTACAACGTAGCCTATACAATTCTTTTTCATCGACGCAAGGGAAAGTATCCTAGACATCGTTCTAGCGTTATGCACAACCATGCTATAGTTAGCCAAGCAACTATAAAACTTCAAATTTATACCATAGACTGTATAGATTTACACAAATAGGCTGAATTACCTGTCGAGAAGAAAGCGGGCAACTTCGACGTCCCTTTTAAAATCCTCGCTCATCACGCGAAAGGCGGAGCTTGAATTCCCAGGAATGTCCCTCGTTGGCGATTGTATTTCAAAGATGGAGGCGCAACATGGATTCAGCCATTCGCGCGACTTATAGTTGGACTTATTGTATTCTGAATAGCAAATTCTACACTTACGAGAATACTTTGATTAGTAGGTGGAAGTAATTACACATAAATGAGCACATATTTTTTGAAAGAACAATTTTAAGGCTATAAGCATGCTAGCCAGGTTCCTTAACCACTATGCTACCACTCCAGGAATCACAATGTGCCTTACTGCCCTTAAATGGTAGCGACCAACCCTCTGGCTCAAGAACTACCTTACTGAACTGATTGAAATCAAACCAAACTGGACTACTCATATTCCGATTAAGACACCCAGATAATGCAATTGAAAGTCAAATAACTTGTGCATGTACGTATACGCCAATCGAACTGAAGTTGGACTGGAGGAACCCTGCGTGCCATGTCGTCTGCCTTCTGCCCCTTCTTCCAGTGGAACCTATACATAATATTTTAATAGGATTTGTGTTACGTGCCTTATACTGGAATTCAGGTCTTAGCCTGATTATTAGTAATAATTTGATTAAAGGGGCGATGGTGGCGCAGGTGGTAGAGGTACCATTTGGCACCTCTGCAGATTCGAGCCCCGCTCTGTCTGACCCCATCAAAGTGTCCTTGAGCAAGATCAGGGTGGCCGCGGGTCCTTAAAATGTCTTAAATAAAGTGTTCCTAATATAAGGCCTTAAAAAGTATTAAAATGTCATAAATTCAGATTCGATGGGTATTAAATATTTGCGCCGCGTTCTCCGTTCCGTGTGTGTGTGTGTGTCGGCGCGCTGCGCAGCGCTCTCTGCTCAATGTTCCGCTACGTGTGTGTCAGCGCTCTCTGCTCAATGTTCAGCTCCAATCATGTAGGCTACCGATCACACACTGGAAAAGCAAATTCCGCTCAAATAACATGAACATTCTCAGTAGTAGACTTCTGTTTGCAATAGCCCTGAGCTGTATAGCCATGCTGGGCAACAAATGGTAAAATTACCTGCTCTGATCACATACTCCGGTATTAATAGCTTTGTATGACTATACTTTATTTTGATAATTAGTCAAAAAAATAAATATGTTAAATCTGAGAATGTTGCATAGAACTGAATGAAGAATAATATATTGATGTTTAATATTATTTTAATATAGGGCTATTTTCTGTCCAATTTGTGTGGGCATTTTTCTTTTTTTTTCTGTGTTTAATTTAATTAGGTTATTCTACATTTAAATATTAATGATTACAAGTTTGGGGGAAATGCGATTAATTACAACAAATTGTGTTCTTAATTAGTTATTTATTTAATCGATTCCTAGCCCTATTTATAACATATGATATAGTTAAGTAACATAACATGACGGGAGCTATTTTGCTGAATATTCTCACAATTGCAAATGTTACATTGATTTTAGTTCAATGAACAAGTAGTTAATATTAAATTACTTCAATTACTTGGGTTAAACATTAAATATTACGTATACATATGTAATATAATGTGTATTTCCATCACAGGTTTGGTCTTAAATTTCATTCAAAGTGGCATTAAAAAAGGTCTTAAAAAGTCTTAAATTTAACTTGTTTATATCTGTAGACACCCTGAAGATACTGAACCCCAAACTTCTCCCAGTGGCAGGTTGGCACCTTGCATAGCAGCCTCCGCCACTGGTGTGTGAATGGGTGAATGTGAGGCATACATTGTAAAGCGCTTTGAGTGCTCGTAGGAGTAGAAAAGCGCAATATAAATGCAGTCCATTTACCATTTAAGCTGTGCATGTAAATGGACCGACGGTGTGTATGTGTCTGTTTTCAACCATTTTGATTGTCATGCTGCTGATAATGAAAACGTAAACTATATATACTGGTTATTTTTCATACTGAAAAACAACTTTTTTCCCTCAGGAGGGGAATCCAAGGTGACAAAGGGGGGAGATGGGGAGAGAAGAAGCGCCCTGGATGAAATGAAATTAAAAGCTATAATGGGTAAGTTATGATTTTGCTATTTGACATCATCTGCCACAGGTCTGTATTTAAAGTGTTGTGAGCCTAGACTCAGTCAAATCAGTTACTGGACTGACAAGATTTTATTTGTATATGTTCAAATTCACATTCGGCATTCCAAAAAACAAAAAGTTAGTTTCGATGAGAGGTGGTGGTGGGTGGTGTTTGGCACTATGACCCTATCTCGCCTGCAAATTAAATTGGTGCAAAACTGTCCGCCATGCTTACACACTGATTGCAGTGTAAGTGTGGTCTTACTTGCATACTCACATACTTTGTCACTCAATTTTACTGACTTGCACTAGAAGAAACTGCAATAAAGAATTTTTTTTTAATCTTGGTGATACATTTATTCACCAGTGTTTTGTCTGCTTTATACCTAAAACTTTTTTCTTTAAAATCTACCTTCTCAGATGCAGTTATGTCAAAGCACTCCGTTTCGGCTGGCCAGATCGGAACAGCCCTGAATGGGAAGATGGCAGAGCTAAGACTGGCAATGTCCAGGAAAAATGTTAATCAAAAATGAGTGTTTCCCCAGTGAGTGAGTTTGGGAATATTTTGAAATGAAATACTGAGGGAAAAAAGTGAGCGCTTTGAAAAGGCTTTAAAAATAAAATAAAGTCTGAAGTTGAAGTTAAATGAAGTTAAAGTTTTTACTTGAAAAGTGTGTTGTTGTCAAGTCTGTGCTGAAAAAAAATGCATTAAAGTTTGTATTTGAAAAGACTGAATTGTGTGTTCTGTGGAATGAGTACAAATATATGTGCAGGCTGTATGAAAAACATAGTTGTGCCACTAATATAAGTGAAAGTACATGGTGTCATCATATTAGAAGCATATTTGTATCCCTAATATAAGTGAAAGTATGTACTATGGAAATAAGTACATATATGCATGTATACATATATGTATCTTATATTTCACATGTATGTGCATATATGGGAAAATATATGGCACTTACATGAAAACGGCCATTTTTGCTATATTTTGAAATATATATTTCATATATGTCTATGTGTTTTACATATATGAATTTTGCATATATTCTCATATAGGCAGCAGACATACATGGGCACTAACATTATATATGTAATTTACATATATTGACATATATTACATTTCTGTATGGGGCACTACAAAATGGCTGACACCCGATATAGTGCACTATATAGTGGATAGGGAGCGGTTTCGGACACAGCTCAGATCGATGCACACTCTAACGGCTAATATTGCCCACAACACATTGCGCAGTGAACGGGGATTCGATTAGAACTACAAACACGCATAAAAGGTGTTAAAATACTACAAACATGGCGGATATGTCCGACCGACGGACAGGTAGAGAAAGGGATTTGAGTGATAAATAATCAATGTCTAACCTGATGAAAAAATATTTATTTAATGTTATCCACGTTATATTTCATCTACAGCAACACTGTAAACTTTTATAATTATACCTTTGGTCATTAACTTTGAAATGCATCATTATGCAAACATATGAGCAGAGTTCTTGGCATGAAAGACCCGCGATGTGCCTCTTCATTTCTCTCCAATACGGTAGGAAATTAAATTAAATTAAATTAAATGTGGATGATGTTAACTAAGATTAGGGCTGCAACAACTAATCGATAAAATCGATTATTATCTATAATGAAAATCATCGACAACGATTCTCATTATCAATTAGTCGGGTCTGCCCACAGTGCACGTCCAACTTCAGCCGGTCGCGTCAAATTACAGCACTGAATAACGCATTTCTATGTACAAAATGCATCTAAAAATAGTGGAGGAAACAGAATGAGATGCTGCGGGAGAAGTACGTGATCCAAGCTGCTCAAATCATGAGAATTCTTTATTTTAAGCTTTAAGTTAATGCATTAGCGTAATGGCTTGCCATGTCAGGCGCTTTGACAGATGCGTGTGCGTCCTCAGCGTTTCAATCAAGTTTACGGTCATATCCTTATCTATAAATGTCACAAATTCACGCGAGCATTTCCATTTTTGCATAAAGGTCCGTCCTGACAGTCTGTGTTTAGTTTAATGCTGCATTCCAGGCAGGTTTTTGAGCCTGTAAGTCACGACTTCAAACCACGACTCACGACTTTGTAGCGTTCCAGGCATGTCACGCCAAACTGCCTGAGCGCAAGGAATTGTGGTAGCTAGATTATTAATTTGATTGAAACGTTATATTGTCCTAAAGTCTATTTCTCACCATGTACCACTGGCATAAACACCGCATCCGTAGGGGCTGCCATTGTTGTTTCGCGGGCTATGTGACGTCAGAGCGCGGAACTGGGAGTACATCGATCTAGTACGAGTTCACGGGTGGGAAGTCACTGGTTTGACTGCCGTTCCAGTGCACTTTCACGGGTAGAAGGTTGGAAAAACATGGGTTACGCATAAAAAACCGAATGAGGTGGGCGCGTGCACGCGCGTCAGACAGACGGAACACAGAGAGGGAGACAATTAATAGGCTATTCAGTGCAAAAATATCCGTTGTGCTGAAATATATGTTGTTGAAAGTTAAATTAAGGTTTAAAAGTCAACATGCAGTGTGAGTATTTTATGAGAGTAGGAACTGTAAAGGTATAACAGCGTGTAATTGTCTGAATATAAAAATAAGACGCTTCATAGCCGCCTTATTACAGGATAAAGAAATGACAGTAAGACGTGACTGGGATCGACAAAGTGAACGTGTGTTCCTGCAGAACATTACTCTTACCTGTTGGTTAACAATTAGTTTGTCTTTTTATTCGTCTTTATTATCTTTATTATTATTATAATTTTTAATAGAGATTTAAACCATATTCACTATATACAATGCTTAACAAATTTATTAAAACAAATTTATGTAAGGTTTTTGACAAATTATGTAAGGTTTGTGCCACTGCTGCTCTAAACTAACTTAAGCTCTTTAGTAACAGTAGCAGGCTATTTCTAATGCTATAATATAATTATTGCTGTGTAAAAGATTATTAACTCTTATTTCAATTTTAGCTTTTGGAAATCGAGTCGTATAGATTCGATATTAATCTGATTAATTGATATTAATCAAAAGGTCTCATGTATACCTTATCAACGATCGTCCGCACATCCTGATTTTGCCAAGTCCTAGTTGTCCTGAGACCAATATTTTTTATAATGACCTTGGGACAACAACTGCCTCAGCCAATCAAAGTTTATGACGTCATCACGATGTGCCCCCCTGCAGAGTCCGCCAAAAAAACAGTAACGCCCCTCTGCAAATTCAAAAAAACAAACAAACAAAAAACAGTGCTCCTGTGAAGTGACCAGTGAAGAGCGCAAGTAAAAAGGTAAGACAATGGCTTTTTCATTTCTCCTATCAATTTACAGCAGTATATTAATGATAGTAAAATTCATATTTGTTTTTAGATTAGCGTTTTTTTCCACCACCGAAGTTTTAACATTAGTTTGCAATGGCAAGTTAGGCTAATTAGCCGTTCCTATCAGCCTGGCTGATGTACTGTTATCTTTCTGGCTCCAGTTAAAACAATCTAATAAGTATTGTTTTGAAATTGATTGATTGATTGATTTTATATGTGCATATCAAAGGGCTGCGGTTAAATAGTGGCCTTTTGCGAGCTTCCGGTTTATTATCGCTCGCACTATTGCCACCGCAAATTTTCGTAATATTTCTGTCGTTAGCATATAAGTTACTGTGCCACTGCCAATTTCTGTTGCGTCCAGTTGCGTTCAAAGACAAACATGCGGAACAAAACACGCTAGTTTGCGCGCCGCACGGACCATTCAGCTCGGTCCACCAACAGACAGTTTTTGAGACGCTACTGCGATTCGCTGCGAGATCCAGGTAGAAGCGATTGAATCAGATTATTTATTCTGTTACATATTAATATGATGACCTCAAGTCATCACTGATTTATTCTGTTACATATTAATATGATGACCTCAAGTCATCACTGATTTATTGTTACATATTAATATGATGACCTCAAGCCATCACTGATTTATTCTGTTACATATTAATATGATGACCTCAAGTCATCACTGATTTATTCTGTTACATATTAATATGATGACCTCAAGCCATCACTGATTTATTCTGTTACATATTAATATGATGACCTCAAGTCATCACTGATTTATTCTGTTACATATTAATATGATGACCTCAAGCCATCACTGATTTATTGTTACATATGTATATGATGACCTCAAGCCATCACTGATTTATTGTTACATATTAATATGATGACCTCAAGCCATCACTGATTTATTGTTACATATTAATATGATGACCTCAAGCCATCACTGATTTATTCTGTTACATATTAATATGATGACCTCAAGCCATCACTGATTTATTGTTACATATGAATATGATAACCTCAAGCCATCACTGATTTATTGTTACATATTAATATGATGACCTCAAGCCATCACTGATATATTGTTACATATTAATATGATGACCTCAAGCCATCACTGATTTATTGTTACATATAAATATGATGACCTCAAGTCATCACTGATTTATTCTGTTACATATGAATATGATGACCTCAAGCCATCACTGATTTATTCTGTTACATATTAATATGATGACCTCAAGTCATCACTGATTTATTGTTACATATGTATATGATGACCTCAAGCCATCACTGATTTATTGTTACATATTAATATGATGACCTCAAGCCATCACTGATTTATTGTTACATATTAATATGATGACCTCAAGCCATCACTGATTTATTGTTACATATGAATATGATAACCTCAAGCCATCACTGATTTATTGTTACATATTAATATGATGACCTCAAGCCATCACTGATATATTGTTACATATTAATATGATGACCTCAAGCCATCACTGATTTATTGTTACATATGAATATGATGACCTCAAGTCATCACTGATTTATTCTGTTACATATGAATATGATGACCTCAAGTCATCACTGATTTATTCTGTTACATATTAATATGATGACCTCAAGCCATCACTGATTTATTCTGTTACATATTAATATGATGACCTCAAGTCATCACTGATTTATTGTTACATATGTATATGATGACCTCAAGCCATCACTGATTTATTGTTACATATTAATATGATGACCTCAAGCCATCACTGATTTATTGTTACATATTAATATGATGACCTCAAGCCATCACTGATTTATTGTTACATATTAATATGATGACCTCAAGTCATCACTGATTTATTCTGTTACATATTAATATGATGACCTCAAGCCATCACTGATTTATTGTTACATATGAATATGATGACCTCAAGTCATCACTGATTTATTGTTACATATTAATATGATGACCTCAAGTCATCACTGATTTATTCTGTTACATATTAATATGATGACCTCAAGTCATCACTGATTTATTCTGTTACATATTAATATGATGACCTCAAGACATCACTGATTTATTCTGTTACATATTAATATGATGACCTCAAGCCATCACTGATTTATTCTGTTACATATTAATATGATGACCTCAAGTCATCACTGATTTATTCTGTTACATATTAATATGATGACCTCAAGTCATCACTGATTTATTCTGTTACATATTAATATGATGACCTCAAGCCATCACTGATTTATTGTTACATATTAATATGATGACCTCAAGCCATCACTGATTTATTCTGTTACATATTAATATGATGACCTCAAGTCATCACTGATTTATTCTGTTACATATTAATATGATGACCTCAAGCCATCACTGATTTATTGTTACATATGTATATGATGACCTCAAGCCATCACTGATTTATTGTTACATATTAATATGATGACCTCAAGCCATCACTGATTTATTGTTACATATTAATATGATGACCTCAAGCCATCACTGATTTATTCTGTTACATATTAATATGATGACCTCAAGCCATCACTGATTTATTGTTACATATGAATATGATAACCTCAAGCCATCACTGATTTATTGTTACATATTAATATGATGACCTCAAGCCATCACTGATATATTGTTACATATTAATATGATGACCTCAAGCCATCACTGATTTATTGTTACATATAAATATGATGACCTCAAGTCATCACTGATTTATTCTGTTACATATGAATATGATGACCTCAAGCCATCACTGATTTATTCTGTTACATATTAATATGATGACCTCAAGTCATCACTGATTTATTGTTACATATGTATATGATGACCTCAAGCCATCACTGATTTATTGTTACATATTAATATGATGACCTCAAGCCATCACTGATTTATTGTTACATATTAATATGATGACCTCAAGCCATCACTGATTTATTGTTACATATGAATATGATAACCTCAAGCCATCACTGATTTATTGTTACATATTAATATGATGACCTCAAGCCATCACTGATATATTGTTACATATTAATATGATGACCTCAAGCCATCACTGATTTATTGTTACATATGAATATGATGACCTCAAGTCATCACTGATTTATTCTGTTACATATGAATATGATGACCTCAAGTCATCACTGATTTATTCTGTTACATATTAATATGATGACCTCAAGCCATCACTGATTTATTCTGTTACATATTAATATGATGACCTCAAGTCATCACTGATTTATTGTTACATATGTATATGATGACCTCAAGCCATCACTGATTTATTGTTACATATTAATATGATGACCTCAAGCCATCACTGATTTATTGTTACATATTAATATGATGACCTCAAGCCATCACTGATTTATTGTTACATATTAATATGATGACCTCAAGTCATCACTGATTTATTCTGTTACATATTAATATGATGACCTCAAGTCATCACTGATTTATTCTGTTACATATTAATATGATGACCTCAAGCCATCACTGATTTATTGTTACATATGAATATGATGACCTCAAGTCATCACTGATTTATTGTTACATATTAATATGATGACCTCAAGTCATCACTGATTTATTCTGTTACATATTAATATGATGACCTCAAGTCATCACTGATTTATTCTGTTACATATTAATATGATGACCTCAAGTCATCACTGATTTATTCTGTTACATATTAATATGATGACCTCAAGTCATCACTGATTTATTCTGTTACATATTAATATGATGACCTCAAGTCATCACTGATTTATTCTGTTACATATTAATATGATGACCTCAAGTCATCACTGATTTATTCTGTTACATATTAATATGATGACCTCAAGCCATCACTGATTTATTGTTACATATTAATATGATGACCTCAAGTCATCACTGATTTATTCTGTTACATATTAATATGATGACCTCAAGTCATCACTGATTTATTCTGTTACATATTAATATGATGACCTCAAGTCATCACTGATTTATTCTGTTACATATTAATATGATGACCTCAAGTCATCACTGATTTATTCTGTTACATATTAATATGATGACCTCAAGTCATCACTGATTTATTGTTACATATGAATATGATGACCTCAAGCCATCACTGATTTATTGTTACATATTAATATGATGACCTCAAGTCATCACTGATTTATTCTGTTACATATTAATATGATGACCTCAAGTCATCACTGATTTATTCTGTTACATATTAATATGATGACCTCAAGTCATCACTGATTTATTCTGTTACATATTAATATGATGACCTCAAGTCATCACTGATTTATTCTGTTACATATTAATATGATGACCTCAAGTCATCACTGATTTATTGTTACATATGAATATGATGACCTCAAGCCATCACTGATTTATTCTGTTACATATTAATATGATGACCTCAAGCCATCACTGATTTATTGTTACATATGAATATGATGACCTCAAGCCATCACTGATTTATTCTGTTACATATTAATATGATGACCTCAAGCCATCACTGATTTATTGTTACATATTAATATGATGACCTCAAGCCATCACTGATTTATTCTGTTACATATTAATATGATGACCTCAAGCCATCACTGATATATTGTTACATATGTATATGATGACCTCATGTCATCACTGATTTATTGTTACATATTAATATGATGACCTCAAGCCATCACTGATTTATTGTTACATATGAATATGATGACCTCAAGCCATCACTGATTTATTCTGTTACATATTAATATGATGACCTCAAGCCATCACTGATTTATTCTGTTACATATTAATATGATGACCTCAAGCCATCACTGATTTATTCTGTTACATATTAATATGATGACCTCAAGTCATCACTGATTTATTCAGTTACATATTAATATGATGACCTCAAGTCATCACTGATTTATTCAGTTACATATTAATATGATGACCTAAAGTCATCACTGATTTATTCTGTTACATATTAATATGATGACCTCAAGTCATCACTGATTTATTCAGTTACATATTAATATGATGACCTCAAGTCATCACTGATTTATTCAGTTACATATTAATATGATGACCTCAAGTCATCACTGATTTATTCTGTTACATATTAATATGATGACCTCAAGTCATCACTGATTTATTGTTACATATTAATATGATGACCTCAAGTCATCACTGATTTATTGTTACATATTAATATGATGACCTCAAGCCATCACTGATTTATTGTTACATATTAATATGATGACCTCAAGTCATCACTGATTTATTCTGTTACATATTAATATGATGACCTCAAGTCATCACTGATTTATTCAGTTACATATGAATATGATGACCTCAAGTCATCACTGATTTATTCTGTTACATATTAATATGATGACCTCAAGCCATCACTGATTTATTCTGTTACATATTAATATGATGACCTCAAGTCATCACTGATTTATTCTGTTACATATTAATATGATAACCTCAAGTCATCACTGATTTATTGTTACATATTAATATGATGACCTCAAGTCATCACTGATTTATCGTTACATATTAATATGATGTCCTCAAGTCATCACTGATTTATTCTGTTACATATTAATATGATGACCTCAAGTCATCACTGATTTATCGTTACATATTAATATGATGACCTCAAGTCATCACTGATTTATTCTGTTACATATTAATATGATGACCTCAAGTCATCACTGATTTATTCAGTTACATATGAATATGATGACCTCAAGTCATCACTGATTTATTGTTACATATTAATATGATGACCTCAAGCCATCACTGATTTATTCTGTTACATATTAATATGATGACCTCAAGTCATCACTGATTTATTCAGTTACATATGAATATGATGACCTCAAGTCATCACTGATTTATTCTGTTACATATTAATATGATGACCTCAAGCCATCACTGATTTATTCTGTTACATATTAATATGATGACCTCAAGTCATCACTGATTTATTGTTACATATTAATATGATGACCTCAAGTCATCACTGATTTATTCTGTTACATATTAATATGATGACCTCAAGTCATCACTGATATATTGTTACATATTAATATGATGACCTCAAGTCATCACTGATTTATTCAGTTACATATGAATATGATGACCTCAAGTCATCACTGATTTATTGTTACATATTAATATGATGACCTCAAGTCATCACTGATTTATTCTGTTACATATTAATATGATGACCTCAAGTCATCACTGATATATTGTTACATATTAATATGATGACCTCAAGTCATCACTGATTTATTCAGTTACATATGAATATGATGACCTCAAGTCATCACTGATTTATTCTGTTACATATTAATATGATAACCTCAAGTCATCACTGATTTATTCTGTTACATATTAATATGATGACCTCAAGTCATCACTGATATATTGTTACATATTAATATGATGACCTCAAGTCATCACTGATTTATTGTTACATATTAATATGATGACCTCAAGTCATCACTGATTTATTCTGTTACATATTAATATGATGACCTCAAGTCATCACTGATTTATTCAGTTACATATGAATATGATGACCTCAAGCCATCACTGATTTATTGTTACATATGAATTTGATGACCTCAAGTCATCACTGATTTATTGTTACATATTAATATGATGACCTCAAGTCATCACTGATTTATTCTGTTACATATTAATATGATGACCTCAAGCCATCACTGATTTATTCTGTTACATATTAATATGATGACCTCAAGTCATCACTGATTTATTCTGTTACATATTAATATGATGACCTCAAGTCATCACTGATTTATCGTTACATATTAATATGATGACCTCAAGTCATCACTGATTTATTCTGTTACATATTAATATGATGACCTCAAGTCATCACTGATTTATTCAGTTACATATGAATATGATGACCTCAAGTCATCACTGATTTATTGTTACATATTAATATGATGACCTCAAGTCATCACTGATTTATTCTGTTACATATTAATATGATGACCTCAAGTCATCACTGATTTATCGTTACATATTAATATGATGACCTCAAGTCATCACTGATTTATTCTGTTACATATTAATATGATGACCTCAAGTCATCACTGATTTATTCAGTTACATATGAATATGATGACCTCAAGTCATCACTGATTTATTGTTACATATTAATATGATGACCTCAAGTCATCACTGATTTATTCAGTTACATATGAATATGATGACCTCAAGTCATCACTGATTTATTGTTACATATTAATATGATGACCTCAAGTCATCACTGATTTATTCTGTTACATATGTATATGATGACCTCAAGTCATCACTGATTTATTCTGTTACATATGAATATGATGACTTCAAGACATCACTGATTTATTCTGTTACATATTAATATGATGACCTCAAGTCATCACTGATATATTGTTACATATTAATATGATGACCTCAAGTCATCACTGATTTATTGTTACATATTAATATGATGACCTCAAGTCATCACTGATTTATTCTGTTACATATGAATATGATGACCTCAAGTCATCACTGATTTATTGTTAAGCTCTTCTTGTATTGTTACATGATGTTGTCTTCAGACATGTATTACCCCAAACTGCTTTGATGTCTTTTGTTTCGCTGTGTTGTTGATCTCAAACTATTTTAGAATATGCTGTCCCCAATCTGCATAGTTGTCTGCAGCCTTTGTCATGTAATGAGGTGGAAGGACGTGGCATCACCTATTCCCTGCAATTAATGAAAATCCTTTATAATATTAATTCTTCAAGAGTAAAAAAAAATCAAGTTTATAGGCTGTATCATATCAAACACAGTATCATGATAACAAAGTCATGCTGTACTGAATGTTGTTGTGTTTTGAAATGCATTAATAAGGGATCTGTTTTATTAAATGTGTTGATTTTAACTAAAGGGTAATGTGATCAACAAATTAGGAAAAGTACTACTTCCAAAATGCATTCAGTCATGTATATTATGTGCTTATTATTACAATAGTTTACAGCTGTCATTTTTATAATGTTAGAGCTTAATGTTTTTTTTTATGATTTTGTTCCAATTTCATAACATGAATGTCAGTAATCTGGAACACTTAAATATTTTCCAACTCTTGCGCAGTTCATTGCAACATCTTGGAATCCAGAATTCCAGGTGGATAAAATATAATAGTGTGCTCAAAAAATGCTTTTCCTCATGGTTATATAATGACCTCAGAGTAGATCTATCAGTAAACAAACTCTGTTACTTCTGTACTTATAGGGCACCAAGTGACCAAGAGCACACAATGGAAGGTATGATTTCACTTCATTTAATGTAATTTAATAATGTTTAATTTCCACAGTGTATACCTTGCTGATGGTCGGGGGAGGGGTTGCTTCTCTATAAGCTACAGGAGAAGCAACTTATTTCACACCATGTTGTTATAAACATACCTTTGCAATGTTTGCAGATCTGCATTATCCATTTTTATTGTTAATGAAAACCAATGTGGTTGCAAAATGTCATTTATGAATTATTATTCATCTACGTAGACCAGGCATTAAGGTGTCTCCAAAACAAGAGCCCAACATTCACATTAGGAAGTGTGGGGCCATATGACATTCAAGTGAACAGTTTGAACACTTTAATGAGGGACAACCAGGTTTCTGACGAGGTAAATTATTATCCTTATAGTGAGCCATGTAAATTCTTACACTTATTTTCTGTCACGTATTTCCTGTCTACCTATCCTACCACCAAAACAAGCCATCATGGCCTACTTGTAGAATTTAGCCTTTAAACGTGTAAGTTCTGCATGTTTTCACAAATATTTTTTTACAATATGTATGTGCTTGCCAGGTTTCTACATAGTTAAAATAAAGTAAAAAAGGAAAGGTGATAAATGATTCACAACATTTCTGTGACTAAAAAAATAGAGCATTGAATTTTATTTATTTATTTTTTAATCTCACATTTGTCCTTGAAATATTCAGGTCATGAATTCCATATGTGATATCCTTAGCAAGGTAAGTGTAATTTTATCAGCAATATCTTGAAGAGTACACAAACAATGATAATAATAATAATACTAATAATAAATATTAATGATACACAAAAGAATGTAATTTTTAGCACAGTTAGGCTTGATTTGAAACATGCTTATTTCTTCAACTCTTTTGAAATGGAAAACAATATTTTTATTCTTCTACCTTAAACCAGGATCGCCCAGGTGTTGTGCATATCAATTGTCAGGCACTCACAAAAATACTGGATGGATCTAAAAGGGCAAAGAGCCACTATTTTCTCAAGGTATGTCACTGATCTTTTTTTATTTTTTATTTTAGGTATTATATTAATGAATAGCTTCTAGGCTTCAGTGAGCCTAATTAAATCATTCTGATTCTATAGATGATTGTCATATGCACTAGGTTATCTCTTTTGTTTCTCTGAATCTACAGAATAAAATTTTGGAAAGGGCAACAGAGGTGTTTGGCGTGTATCTCGAGAGTGGCAATCACTGGAGCTTTTTTGTGAGTCAAACCTTTTTAAGGATAAAACATTTTCGTATGTGGATTCTATTTTATTCTGGCCTAAAAATGTACATATAGCCCCCTTAAGGATCTCTCATTTGAATAGATATGTAAAATGCAACATAATTCAGGTATATTTATGCCCAACACATTTCTAAACTTTCAAGGTAAAATACAAAAAAAAAAAGTTTATTACATCCTCAAATTATGAATAAAATGTTTGACATTATTATAAGCTGTATCACACATGAATCCTTTTTTTTTTCCTAAATGTTCCAAGTAGTGTTGTCACGGTACCAAAATTTCAGTATTCGGTACCAATACCAGTGAAAATCCACGGTTCTCGGTACCAATTTCGGTACCAAAGCAAAACACAAATATGCTAATTAAAAAACACATTTTTATTAATAAAGTTAAACAAAAATAAACTGCACAAACTGCACATTCTTTATGCTTATTTAAAATTATTTCAAGTTTTTCCACAAGTAATAAAAGTATGAAAGTAAACAAGTTCCACCCAAAAGTTTTTGTCCTATTTCTGCTGCCACTGAAAAACAACTGTAAACTGTTCTGTTTTAGAGTTTGCTGGTGCTTCATGATCTTCCTGCAGCTGGAAAAGGAAAATATAATATAAGTAAAGCAGTGGACTGAGTCTGACCAAATACAACATTAGATCATTGACTCCAGCTAAAATATAACATTTCAGTAAATAACAAACCTCAGCTTTTATAATAAATTTAGATATTTTTTAAGTGTATATCAAATAGAAGGAAACTGTAGTATTAAAAACACTTTACACGTACGAATACGAATGGTATTATTGTAAAGTCTATACAGGAGATAAAATTTAACTGTACTTTTATTTAATACAAACTGTGTACATGTTTAATTTTAAATGGCTTTTAAACCTGCTAGTTATCCAGCCAAGAATAACAACAACTAGCAACTAACTAATAAAAAAAAAAAAAAAAAAAAGGTCAGAACTTTTTTTCTGACGGACTGATATGACATAAACACTGTTAACTGTTTGTACATTCTCCAACACGCATATTTTAGATTCACAATTCATTTAAAAGCCTCTGGTGTGTAACAATAGTAAATACCATCATGTCCTCCTGTTGTTTTTACCCTAATAAAAGATATAGGCGCATTCAGTAGTTAATAAAGAAACTTCATTCTAATGCTCATTATATTAGCGTTAGCCGCGCTTATGCTAAGGATTAAGTCCACTATAACGGCAATGTTTATTTTAATCCGACATTCAAATTAAAATATGGAATAATATTCATAACAGAATATCTAAATATTAAATTGAAACTTACCTGCTTGAACTCTTTCATTTGATCCGGGTGTCGGTCTTTAAAGTGTTTTATTAGTTTGATGCCTTCTTTTGATGTCGCCACGTCTCAGTGCTTTTATGAAGAGATTGCATCTGCGCACCTCTCAGATCGTGCAGCAAGAACCGGGTTGACCGGGTACTCGGTACCACCGGTACTTAAAGAAACCTGGTACCGTGACGTTTTCATTTTTTTAGTACAGACTTGGTACCGAAGTACCGGGTCTTTTGACAACACTAGTTCCAAGTAATAAAAAGTACTCGGGCAGTTTAGCCCCCCTTGACTTCAAACTCTAAGGCAGGGGTCTTCAAACTCAGTCCGGGAGGGCCACTGTCCTTCTGAGTATAGATCCAACCAGCTCCAACACACCTGCTTAAAAGTTTATTGTATGCCTAATGAGACCTTAATTAGCAGGTTCACGTGTGTTTAATTGGGGTTGGAGCTAAATTTTGCTGGACAGCGGCCCTCCAGGACTGACTTTGGAGACCTCTGCTCTAACGTGTCAGGATCATGTAAACTGGGGCAATTTACTGCTGGTATGATGTGTTGGAGCATGGAACTTGGAGCATGTCAGGACTGCATGTTTGGCCAGAAGGCAGAGTGAATGGTATTGCAATAATTGTCTTATGGTTATTAAAACTTCAAATATTTCTGTTTTAGCATTGCAATGTTGACAGAAGGTGCATCACCTATTTTAACTCACTTGGAGAGACGGAGTGGCAATGCCAAGCAATTGCTCAACACTGGTGGTATGTATTCATTGTTTAGTTTACAATAGTGATATCAGTCGTCTAATGGGCTAAAGGTCTACTTTAAGTGTCAATTTATGTAAAATGGCAGTACATGCTAGTAGCACTAGATTGCCTCATTAAGTCATTTTCCAGCTGACCCGATTTCTAACCAAATGCCTCACATTCACAACTCGCACTGTATACAGTATACAGTCCCACTGTTGCACAGTTAGTTCACGTAACTAGCACAAGTACTCCTCACTGTAGATTGAGCTGTATCGTTGTTATTAGGACACAAAAACTGTAATAGAGGTTTAACTGACTATGGATATGAGTAGATAATGACAAAATGTTTATTTTAAAATGAATTGTTGGAGTTGGATGCTAGTGGCAATTGTGATTTTGTTGATTACAGTGCATTTGCAGCTTCAAGGGGACTGAAAGGAGAGTGGGACCTGAAAACCACAAAACACAGTTTGCAAACCGATTCAGTGTCATGTGGGATCCACACACTTGCAGTAAGTTACCAAGAGTAGATCATTGCATGCATGTGTTTTAACTTTTAACCAATTTAATTTTAACTTATCATATACAATCTTGTACATGGTTATATTAAAGTGCCAATACTTGTCAGATTCTGTATTTAGTGACAAATATCTTTCTCTCTATCTTGCTTTTATTCTTTTAAAACGTTTGTCTTCCTTTAAGTTTGCCACTGAATTTATGAAGGCTGGTGGCTTCATTATCTCCTTCCAGTGCCCTATAATACAACAAGAGAGAATGCGCCTGGCCTCACTTTTGTTTCAATCTTTAGGTATGTGCCTTATTGATGGAAATGTTTTAAATGTGTATTATTATATATTTAAAAGTTCAGAAATTTGGACCCTTGCCATATTTCTTGCTCTTCAAAACTGTTGTTATAGGATACTGACTGGATAATCAGATCCTCCATTGTTAGTCAAAAAAGTGAAGTAACGGGCCACTGTTGAAAATAAATAAATAAAAATCTATAAACCAGAGTGCATGTGTGCACTATGAAGTAGTTTTCAAAGCTTTTTGTACAGGCTGAAAAGTAATCACGTTATATTTGTTTTGTGGTCAGGAAGCCAGCACTGTGGCTGTAGTGCAGCATGAATTGTTCAAAGAAAAACAGTTTTTTCCATTCATCAATCCATGAAACCAGAAATCGGTCCAAAATTCTAAAGTTTCCCTTAAATAAGCAAAAAAATAAACACTTTTTTTATGTGTATATTTACAGATCGAACAAAAAAATGTGGAATTTGTGCCAAAAATATTTCAGGAAGAAAGAAAGTAAGTGCGGTTATGTGCATATGAATACACACACAAAATGCATATACAGATCATACACCAACAGGCATGTCCAAGAGAAAACATATATTAGGAATATATATACTGTGTGTGTGTATATACAGTATATATAATAGGCCTGACTTGCGTATATGTGATTTCTCTGTATTTTGTTTTAACAGACGGCATGTACCTGTGGGGCAGTGCTGCATGTAGAGTGTGCAGCCACACCCATGTGCTACATATGTCAAGGTAATATTGTGTATTTGAATTGTCTCCTCACCCATGCACATACATTAAGCAATCTCTTTTGTCCTGTTATCAGTCCACATACAATGAGGGTATACATGGTTCAAAATAAACACCTAACAAGTGGCAAATGTGGTTAGATTTTCTGTTTAGTGAGTAAATCTAAGAAGTCATGTTATAACAAAAGTGGACTCTACTGTATGGCTCTTTTATCTCTACAAATGTAAATGTGACGCAAAAAGGCAATTCATTTTTTTTTCTTCTACCCAGTCCTCTTGGCTGGTGAGTGTGTATAGATACATATGGTGCATTTATAGATGCATATAGGCTCTCTCTCACTCACTCATTCCAGTAACAGTAAATGCCTAAAACAGGCTTTGCACTGGTCTTGTTTTCTTTATGATTGTGGTGTTGTTTTTATGCACTAGTCATAAGCACATTTGTTGTAGATGATGTCACAAAATTTTGTGTATGACTTTCTATACAGATGACAGCAACCCATTATCCCAAATCTCTTTGCCTGAATCAGACAATGCACCACACTCAGGTAACTGTTTTGTTATTGACTGGTTGGATCTCTTGCACCAGTCGTGATGACGTTTCATTTAGATTATCTCTCACATTTATGTCTTGTGTTTAACGCAGCTGACCCAGACCTGTTAATCGAGCCCCCTGGATCTGCTGAAGGCTCTGCACTACAACAGGGTAACCTTTCAAATTCTTGCATGCGTTCTGATCTAACTGAACTTTGGCCAAACCTCATTTACACTATTACACTCACTTCACCTGGGATAGCCATTTTCCCCCCAAGTATTCAATTAATAAATGATGAGTCAGTGTAAATACAATGCACTCTAAAGCCAAGAAAAAGCAGGCCCCAGTTGTCCAGTTTTCTACTAAGCTACCTGCTATAGCTCAATAAACTCCCCACTGGAAGGGTTTCAGGACAAGCACGACGGATACAACTCGAGTCTCTTTTATAAGCTTTTATTGTGCACACATACACAATAATCATCCACAAACTAGATAGCCTAATGCTACTGCTACGCTAGCCTGTTAGCCAGCTGGTAGGTTAGTTAGTTAGGTTAGTTGGGTTAGGTTGTAAACCGGCAAGTCGTACCAGTCCTGACCATCAATTGAATGAAAATGAAACTTAAAGACGACGCGCCAGCACACTGCGTCTAATTAAGCATATACATACTAAATAATAATAAAACAAACCTGTAACCTAGTAAGATTATAACATATATGAAATATAACATAAATATGCCTGCTTTTGGAATAAGGCGGTAAATGTACACAATTATACCCCAGAACATAATAATAACATCCATCTCTTGTTATATATATATATATATATATATATATATATATATATATATATATATATATATATATATATATATATATATATAAATAACAATAGTTACACCTACTGGAAAGTTCTACACTAGTTCTCATATGTGACCCTGGACCACAAAACCAGTCAAGTCGCTGTGGTATATTTGTAGCAATAGCCAAAAATACATTGTATGGGTCAAAATTATCCATTTTTATCCAAAAATCATTACGATATTAAATATATCAAAACTTCATTTTTGATTAGTAATATGCATTGCTAAGAACTTCTTTTGAACAACTTTAAAAGCAATTTTCTAAATATTTAGATTTTTTGGCACCCTCAGATTCCAGATTTACAAATAGTTGTATCTCAGCCAAATATTGTCCTATCATAACAAACCATACATCAATGGAAAGATTATATATTCAGCTTTCAGATGATGTATAAATCTCAATTTCTAAAAAATTGACACTTAAGACTGGTTTTGTGGTCCAGGGTCACAAATATGGTCTGCTTGTTGTTCTTTTCTCTAACATACTTGCATCTTGTATACTATAGCTTAAATTCAGTAAATGTTGCCTAGCTATGCTGTTTCTAACAACAATAAAAACAAACAACATTAAACAAAATTATTTTCACCAAATATATTAGCTCTTTAAACTGTACTTAATTGTACATTCCATTTAATATCAACATTTATCTACTTTAGCTTGCTGAAATGATGTGTAATCTAAATAATGTCAGAAAAGGAGTGTCTGAGTTTAGTTTGTTTATATGTTAGAAACAAGTATTGTTTGCTTAGAAAAGTGTTGTTTAGCTAGTAATCACATACTGTCCCACTTTGTAAACCTGTGATGTTGACATGGGTTCTGACATATTTTTGAACAGAAGAGACCGTTATATCCATGTTGGAGGCCATAGGAAAACCTATGGCCTGTTGCAGTGAGGAAGAGTTGGAGGAAGACAAGGAGGAAGAGAAGCATGAGCACAATGGAGAAAGACATAGGGAAGACGAGGGAGTGCAGGAAAAAGAAAGGAAAGTGTACAAAGTTTTAGGAAGGCTAACAGCACAAGGAAAGACCTACCAGGTAGATGAAGATGACTTGAGGAGGAGGGTCAAAGGAGAAAACATGTCCACAAACATGTTCCGAATGTTGATAAGGGTTTGTATTGCATACATGTACGTATAAAAGCACAAAGGTAGTTATAAGATGTAGTGGCAAAATTAAAATAGTTCAAGGGCTGGCAATTAATAAGCATAAATATCTTCGCTGTTTTTAAAATGCAAGGTGCATCATCTAGGATTATTAGTGACAGCAAATCATAGTTTGCCACACTGCCCCTCATGGCTATTCACAGAATACATGACTGATATTTAGAAAGCCCTGCTCACATGCTTTGCATCTGTGACACTGTATTTGTTTATACATAGGTTGGCAAAAAAGATGTTCCACCCAATGTGCTGCTGCAGCCTAGAAAGGCAAAAACAAAGGTGACGATATTCAGCACTTTAACAGAGGGAGAGGCAGAAGACCTTGCCAAGGGGTTTGGAATGGCACTGGCCAAACATGTGCCAAAAGACAAACTACTTTCTGGGATACCTGAAGAGGACATCCCTGCAACACTGTAAATGTGTCTGTGTAAGCTCTCTTCTCTCTCTATTTGGTATTATGTCGTATAATATATTGGTGGCTGCACCTTTATTTATTTTCTATGAGAAAAACAACCATAAAGGAGTGAGTTATGATGTGACCGTATATCAGTATTTTTTTTTCCTAAAAGTAAGAATTAAATATCTTGTTCAGCCTGACATCCTTATCTTTTTGAAAAAAATGTCTGTTTTGCAGAACATTTAAATACATTTTAAGGACTGGACATCTTGGAATGTTGTTGTTATGTAAGACCACTGGCAAAAGTTCCTTGCTTTTAAGGGCCAGATTTACTAACAGTGCCCAGCACAAACCCTCTTTTGGCATTAAAAACTTACAGAATTTACAAAATTTAGCAATTTTTGGAGATGTTTTAGTTCTTTGTTAAACTTAATTGGCCTAATGTGCATTTTATTATAATTTTACCATAGTACAAACCTTTTCAGCCTGCTATCTAGTCCCTGTATCAAGAAGTCAGTTAATCAACTAGAGGGCAAAAATGTAATGTCTTTTGTGATTTATAACAGACAACTGATGATAGCAGCTCTATATGTTACTCAAGTAACATGAACATTTTACTTTTTTTTGTGCAGGAGGAGCATTGAACAAATGAAGATTAATGTGCAAAACCTTGGCCCTGAATCAGAGCTGGATTTGGCCACTCACCGCTTTGGGCCTACAGCAGCTGATGTTTTATTTTCCTTTTTAAAGGACTGTATGAAATAAACTCAGCACCCATAAGGGGCACACATGCTGCAAACTAACGTGGAAGCTATCAGCTCATATTTGTAAACAAAAAACAGAAAAGTTCAGATTACTTGATAACAATTTGATTTTTATTTAATTTTAGACAAGACAAAATACAAAGTTTTATTTTTGTAGTCAGTTGTTTTATAGTAAATATTATTGGATTACTGAAGGTAATCCAAGTACTCAGAGATGTACTAGATAACAAATGCAAAGTTTGATAAAATGGCAAAAACACAAACTTCAATAAAAAGTTTCTTTCAAACCTTATTTGAATTATTTTTTGGCCCACTGTTTGCTTTGCGTTTTCTTCTTGACAGGAAAACTAGATGTGGCATCTGTCCTTGTTTCTGAGGTTGTTTCTCTGTCTGTCTTTCTTTTTCTGTTCGAAAACAGTGGACGTATCTTACGTGACTTGTCCACATCACAAAGTCTCCCAAATCCTTTAATGTTCATACTTTCTTCCCTTGTTTTCACTTCTAGTTCATTCACTTTTTGGGCAATATCCTCAGGAATCTTCTCCCATGTCTGTAGAATCTTTAGTACGCTCTCGAGTTTCCTGATAGTTCCACGACGCCTATCTTCATCTGCACTTTCATCCTCAATTTCATTTTGTATCGGCTCTACTGAATTGTTCATAGCACTTTTTGATTTTGTGTCAGTCACCTCATTGAAAAGTCCCTTCGCAAGCAGTAGACAAGCACATTTTTTATGGTATGAGAAAGTACAGCAGTCACATATACTTGTCACGAGACATGGTTTTGATGCTGCTCTTCCAAATAAGCTTACAACCTCTATTGTTTTTTGAGGCTTTGCAGAAATGCTATACTTCTTCCTTCGAATCAACTCATTGGCATGGGCCTGCAGTTGTGTGACCATGTCTGGAAAAGTCTCAGGAACACCACAAGTGAGAAGACTTAATAAAAAGAGATGTTTACACACATGTCTACTTGTACCAGCTACACAACTGCAGAACTGTTCTGCAGGACAAACACAGTAAACTACATGTGGATTACTCTCAGATGGAACATTGTATATATATATGTTTCTGTTGAAGCTATGGCAATTTTTGTGGCCCATCCATTCTCTAGCATCCTCTCAGCAGATTTCTTTATTTCTTCCATTTTGCATTCCAGAGGGTTATTGACCCTCCCAACAAACTGCAAATCCTGTATTATATTGAAGTACTTGTCAGTCTTGTTCAGCAGCACATCAATCAGATGATCCAATCTACGATTTCGGATGCCACAGAGGAATTGGTATTTTAAACGGTGGAAGAAACTATAAGGGGGGAAAAAAAGAGATCAGAAAGAAGTGCAGCAACAGGTTGGAACTATTACAACGTACACTTTTAAACAAATTAATAAATACTCAAAACACTACGCTAGCTTTCAGCTAGCCCACAAATACATATTGAAGTGAATATGCCTAAAAATTATATGTACCGTTCTATTAGATTGTTTGTGTCAGAGTCTCCGTGCTTATAGCATCTTCCGAAGTTAGACCACAGATGACCAATTGTCTCCCAGTGGTTCCTGAAGTACTTGCAGACATCTTTTAAGTTTTTAAACTGGCAGTGAAACATCTCTGCTTTTTTCTTAAATTCATGTTTCTGCAAAAATGGACAAGGAAAATAATGTTTCATGTTATTAGCATAAGAACTGCAGTTGATTTATAGGTCATATAGGTAATCCTTGACACAGACCTATACCCAAGTGTGTGCAGTTAGTGTACTGAGAATCTGTAATGTTCTTCATGGATTATACTGGCTGAAACCATTTAGGCCTATATTAAACGTCATAGAATAAAAAAATATAACAATACTATTTGCAGTAACTAAAACAGTGACCAACTTGAAATAATCCATGTTTATAAACACCCCCCAAAAATGCAAGGCTATGTACACTTTTTCAAGGGGTCATTATTATAAATTCAATTATTATTTTGTCTTGTGGACTTTATGTAAAGATCTGTCATTATTCAGGACAGAACTAAAATAAAAAAAATTATGATCCTTACTTATTTAACCCTCTGGTTGTGTTCGGGTCAAATTGACCCGAAAAAGATTTTCTTTTTCCCGAAAATACTAGTTAACGTTATCGCATTGGACTCAAACTTACTGACTTTGTGCACATAGGGTATAAATACTTCTCACTAATTTTTTTTAGAATTTTCTTAATTTTTTGTGGGTTTTATTTCACCTAGTCACACTTGTTGTGTTCCCGGTCAAAAATGACCGGACTCCAAACAACTGCTTATAAATCTGTCATTATGCTATATTATCACTAAATTTTGGATTCATTCTTTTTGTCAACTTGTTTTCTTTCATTTAGGACTGGTTTTGTGTTTCTATTTGCATCTGATTAATCGTAAGCCTCATTTATCCGAAAGTAGGCACCTAATTTTTTGAGTGAAAAAATCATTTTTTATGAATAATTTTCACAATATGAGATAATAAATTATGAAAATTTGCACTGTTTCTCACACTAGTGTGCTTTAATGATTAATCAGGAAGTTTGCTTTTAAATGCTTTTATTTTGTACAAAATTGCAAAAAGTCACACTTGTGGTGTTCCCGGTCAAAATGACCGGACTCCGATCAATTGCTTATAAATCTGTCATTATGCTATATTATCACCAAATATTGGATTCAATCTTTTCGTCAACTTGTTTTCTTTCATTTAGGACTGGTTTTGTGTTTCTATTTGCATCTGATTAATCGTAGGCCTCATTTATCCGAAAGTAGGCACCTCCTTTTTTGAGTGAAAAAATCATTTTTTATGAATAATTTTTACAAAATGAGACAAAAAAAATTATGAAAATTGGCACTGTTTATCACACTAGTGTGCTTTAATGTTTAATCAAGAAGTTTGCTTTTATTTTGTACAAAATTGCACAAAGTCACACTTGTCAAAAATGGCCGGCCATTGAAAGTGAATGGGGAAGAATGAAAGTAAGAGAAACAACTAGTGTTCAGGAGAATGTTGTGCTTGCAAACATAAAGGCCTTGGACCTGTGCGTGTGTGGATGCATGTATACTCACGCTATCACACTCACACACACACTATTGTGAGTATTACACCTATTTCATCCTACCCTGTACTGTATGCAATATGCTTTTATGAATCTGATATTATAACTCTCTTTCTTTCTCTCTCTCTCTCTCTCTCTCTCACACACACACACACACACACACGTTCAAACTGCCTTGTCTTTGGCCTGCATTGACTTCAAAATAATATTTTTTTTTTCCATCCTTCGACCAGAACGTTACATCAACTTCAGCTGGGTCCTCGAAATCAGAAGATTGCTCCACTTCAGTTGTTGCAATGTTTTCAGCTTGTTCAGTGATGTTTTCCTCTTCCAATATATCTTGCAATGCATCTTCATTGTAAGATTCATCCTTAGTTGTCCCTTCCTCATGTGAATGACAAGCAAGGCACTGTGAGGCATTTGTATACTCTAGCATTTATTTGTAAACTTTCATCTACTCTGTGAGAACACGAAAGCCTCAAAACCTATTGTCATAATGTTTTGTCTAGAATATGTGGTGAAAGAAAAGATTATTTTGAAGTCAATGCAGGCTAAAGACAAGGCAGTTTGCGCATGTGGTGTGTGTGTGTGTGTGTGTGTGTGTGTGAGAGAGAGTTATAATATCAGATTCATAAAAGCATATTGCATGCAGTTCAGGGTAGGATGAAATAGGTGTCATTCCAACCCGATCTCATGGCAATTCGTACATATTTTACGAGTTGCCAATTCGTATGAATTTGTACGAAGGACCTACACCTAACTCCGCCGCTAAACCTACCCGTCACTGGGGTTTAGACAAATTGTACTAAATCGTACGAGTGAGATCGTACGAATTAGCCACCTCGTAAAATATGTACGAATTGCCGTGAGATAGCGTTGGTAATTCCAGCCCGATCTCACGGCAATTCGTACATATTTTACGAGGTGGCTAATTCGTAGGAATTCATACGATTTTTGCTAAATCGTACGTATTTTACGAGTTGCCAATTCGTATGAATTAGTACGAATGACCTACACCTAACCCCGCCCCTAAACCTACCCATCACTGGGGTTTAGACAAATCGTACTAAATCGTACGAGTGAGGTCGTACGAATTCGTACGAATTAACCACCTCGTAAAATACGTACGAATTGCCGCGAGATAGCGTTGGTAATTCTCACAATAGTTTGTATGCATAGATGTGTGTGTGTGTGAGTGTGATAGCGTGAGTATACATGCATCCACACACGCACAGGTCCAAGGCCTTTATGTTTGCAAGCACAACATTCTCCTGAACACTAGTTGTTTCTCTTACTTTCATTCTTCCCCATTCACTTTCAATGGCCGGCCATTTTTGACAAGTGTGACTTTGTGCAATTTTGTACAAAATAAAAGCAAACTTCTTGATTAAACATTAAAGCACACTAGTGTGATAAACAGTGCCAATTTTCATAATTTTTTATCTCATATTGTGAAAATTATTCATAAAAAATGATTTTTTCACTCAAAAAAGGAGGTGCCTACTTTCGGATAAATGAGGCTTACGATTAATCGGATGCAAATAGAAACACAAAGCCAGTCCTAAATGAAAGAAAACAAGTTGACAAAAAGATTGAATCCAATATTTGGTGATAATATAGCATAATGACAGATTTATAAGCAATTGATCGGAGTCCGGTCATTTTTGACCGGAACACCACAAGTGTGACTTTTTGCAATTTTGTACAAAATAAAAGCATTTAAAAGCAAACTTCCTGATTAATCATTAAAGTACACTAGTGTGAGAAACAGTGCAAATTTTCATAATTTTTTGTTTAATATTGTGAAAATTATTCATAAAAAAAGATTTTTTCACTCAAAAAACGAGGAGCCTACTTTCGGATAAATGAGGCTAACGATTAATCAGATGCAAATAGAAACACAAAACCAGTCCTAAATGAAAGAAAACAAGTTGACAAAAAGAATGAATCCAATATTTAGTGATAATATAGCATAATAACAGATTTATAAGCAGTTGTTTGGAGTCCGGTCATTTTTGACCGGGAACACAACAAGAGTGACAGGAGTCCGAACACAACCAGAGGGTTTTAAAATAATAACATTTTGCTGATACTGTAAAGTGTATGTAAACTTTTGACCCGAACAGGGTAACAGTTTAAACAACTTTTATTAATCCTTATCAAACATTATGTAATGCTTAACAGATCATTAGTTTATATATATTTACATAGCTAGAAATATGAGATGTGCTTGTTAATGTGTACTAATGAACTTATTAAACATTACCTAATAATTAACAGATTATTAATGTATATATAATAATGCTTACAAATATAATGTGTCAAATGTATGTTGAGTTAATCTATGCAACTCATCCTCCCTGCACACTGTTACCTAGTTTACATCTGCACACTGCCTGAGTAGTTGTTAATATACTGTGTATATATATATATATATATATATATATATATATATATATATTATATATATACACACTGTATATATATAGTAGTGGCTGATGAAAATTCAGCTTTGCATCAAAGAAATAAATTATATTTTTAAGTATATTCATATAGAATATCATTATTTTAAAATGTAATAATATTTCACATTATTATATTTTTTTCTGTATTTTTTGGTCAAATAAACAAACATCAAATAGTAATAGTAAAATTTTATTAATGAAAGTTATTAAAATGTTAACACATACATTATATATATTAGTGCTGTCAAACAATTGCATCCAAAATAAAAGTTTTTGTTTACATAGTATATGCATGTGTACTGTGTTTATTTATTATGTATATATAAATACACACACATTCAGCATATATTTTGAAAATATGTACGTGTATACATTTATATTATTATATATAAATATATTTAATATATAAACATAACATATTTTTCTTAAATATATACATGCATGTGTTTTTATTTATATCTACATAATAAATATAAACAGTTCACACATATATTATGTAAACAAAAACTTTTATTTTGAATGCGATTAATCGCGATTAATCATTTGACAGCGCTAATATATATACACAGTCATGGCCTTTCATTGGATAATAAGAATTTAAAATGGGGGGGAAATATCATTATGAATAAATGTTTTTCTCAAATACGCATTGGACACAATTACTGGTACCCCTAGAAATTCTTATGAGTAAAATATCTCTGAAGTATATTCCCATTCATATTCACAATTTTGAGCACTCCAGGGTGATTATGAACATGAAATAATCCAGCCATGACTTTCTGTTCCACAGGATTATAAATATGAGGAACACAAAGCCCAAATTCCCTTAATCACCCATCACAATGAGAAAAACCAAATAATATATTTCTGATGTGCAGCAAAAGATAATTGAGCTTCACAAATTAGTGAAGTGGCTTTAAGAAAAGAGCTAGAGCAGTGAAAATTCCCATTTCCACCATCAGGGCAATAATTAAGAATTTCCAATCAACAGAAAATGTTATGAAACTGCCTGGAAGAAGACGTGTGTCTATATCGTCCTAATGCACGGTGAGAATGAGAGTTTGAGTGGCTAAAAACTCTCCAAGGACCACAGCTGGAGAATTGCAGAAAATAGTTGAGTTTCGGGGTCAGAAAACCTTAAAAAAATTGTCAAACAGCACCTACATCACCACATGTTGTTTGGGAGGGTTTCAAGAAAAAATTCTCACTCATCCAAAAACAATCTCCAGCATATTCAGTTATCAGACACGACTGGAACTTCAAATGGGACTGGCTTCTATGGTCCCCCATGTGTACAATGAAATATACTGCTGTATTTTTAATGTTGTGGGCCTATATTTCTGCTGGAGGTCCTGGACATCTTGTTTAGACACATGGCATCATGGATTATATCAAATACGAACAGATAAAAAATCAACAAGTGACTGACTCTGTTAGAAAACTTATAATGGATCTTCCAACCGGACAATAATCCAAACACAAACCTCAAAAACAACACAAAAATGGGTCACTGGGCACAAAACCAAGCTTCTGCTATGACCATTCCAGTCCTCTGACCTGAACCCTGTAGAAAAAGTGTGAGGTGACCTGAAGAGAAGAAGCACCGACACGGAGCTGGGAATCTAAAGGGTCTGGAGTGATTCTGGATGAAGGAATGGTCTCTGATCTCTTGTCAGGTGTTCTCTAACCACATCAGGCATTATAGGAGAACATTTAAAGCTGTTAAACTGACAAATGGAGGTTTCAAAAAGTACTGAATAAAAGGGTGCCGTTAATTGTGGCCAATGTGTATTAGAGAAAAACATTCATTTCATAATGATATCCCCCCCCCCCCCCCCCCCCCCCCATTTTAAATTCTTATTATCCAATGAAAGGTTAGATTTTTGTTATTTTTTTAAATTAAAGACCAAAAGGATTAACAATGCAGATTAATTTTCACAGCTGCCTTTGATCATATTTACCAAGGGTGCTGATATTTTTTGCCATGACTGTATATTGTATGTGGGTTAACATTTTATAATAACTTTCATTAATACAATTTTTAAACATTTTAAAACTGCATGTTGTTACAAGCTTGTTACCAAAGTTTCATGAATGTCACACTACAAGATACAATTGTACTATAAAACAAATGAAATGGCAACAAACCGTTGAACAGGATTTCAGCTCTGACATAAACTGCATGATGTGCGCTCTTGAATCTGCCTTTTCAGGTCCACTCACACCAGATTCAGATCTTGACAGCCAACGAGTTACTGCCTGTGTGTAATAAATGGTGGGGAAATGTAAAATAATGTATTTACACTGGTGAGAACTTCCATTGGCCTGACACATTTGGCTAGAATTATTACAATCAATTGATAGCAACAATTTTCTACAGTTAAGGGGTACTCAAACCAAATAAAAAAATAAAATATGTTATTGCTATAACCCAGGAAAATTTATCCAAAAACATTTCTTTCTCCAAAAAAAAAACAGAATTAGGAGACAAACTTGTGACATCATCAGGAATTATATCTACATTATGTTGCAATGCGAAATTAACCTATTTTCTATTCACTGATTCATTAGCCACTGAAGGTAAATAAATAACTAAAGAATAACTGCATTAAATGTTAAAACTGTTTGTGATATAAATTTCAACTCATATCAATATGACAATAATAGATTAATATTCAATTTTTATCAAAAGAGCAAAAATCAATGCCATTCTATCTTAAATTACTACTTACTTGTGTTACATGGTACCAACAAAGGAGAACGTCTGACTCGTTGAATACCTTACGGATGGCATTGATTTCAGCCTGGTCTTTATCCACCATAAAGCACCTAATAAAAATAAAAACATTTTAAGCTTCAAGGCAGAGAAAAATAACATATTACAGATGTTTGCTGCCAAAAAATGCCTTTTGTTGTTTACTTTGTTGTTTACCATCTTTAGAAGTTACTAACCAAACCAATTTGTACATTGTACAGAGAACATCTACCACGCACAAGTTCGGTCTGAATATGCTAGAGCATTGCAGAGATATAGCCTTGTGCACAATTTGGCATACTCTTCTTCAAATTTGTTTGCGTGTTATTCAAGAATGGTTGGGTTTATCAAAAAGCTTCTGATAATTTTTTTACCAGCATGATCTGAAGATGATCAGATTCAATTTTCATGAAAATCGGAGAAACCATCTAAGGGGAAGTTAGAAAAAGTAGTTTTTTGGTGGGAATAATTAGCAGGAAAATTTGTATTACAGAAAATGACTTCACAGGGTGCAATTGAATTGTATTGAGTCAAGGAATCAGGGGAAAAAATAATTTTGTTCAGCATTTATGTTTAGCATAAACATGAATTTGGACAAGTGGTGGTGTTGGAGAGTTTGAGTTAGAGACATTTGCTGTGGTTAATGGTGAAACTGTCCTCTATCAGTGTGCCAAATTTCATAACTTTCCCACAAGCGGCCATAGACTCCCAGAGCAGAATAATAATAATAATCGGAACGCCAACGGATACAATAAGTGCCATCACACCTTCGGTGCTTGGCACCAATTTACACAATCTGTGTAATACGTAACGCCATGTGTTTTTGGACATCCTGTGCAGAGGATACATTTTGTCATGCACTGGATTAAATATGGTCTATTAATTGCAGTTGAGATGTACTCATTTAGGTAATACACACAAATAAAAATAAATAGATGGAATAAGTATGGAAAAAATACTATGGAAATCAATGGTGCCCCACAACTGTTTGGTTACATTCTTCAAAATAACTTCCTTTTTGTTCAGCAGAACAAAGACATTTATTCAGGTTTGGAAGAACTTGAGGGTGAGTAAATGATACCAGAATTGTCATTTTTGGGTGAACTGACCCTTTAAGAAACTGTATACCCAAAATATTATTGAATAATTTCTTGTTTAATTAAAGAATAATTACATTTTTTTATTAATTAATAAATAATTATTTTAATTGTATTTACTTAAATCTGTTTGTATTACCTTGGAGGTACAGAAAATGTTGGTTTCAGCTTTTCCAGTGCCAGCTGAAGTGTGTCCTGCTTTTCATTCCCCAAGATGATATAGGCAACAGGGATTCCATGACCATGACTGTCCCTGACAACTAATGTAAATAAAGGAAAACCATACTGGTTGACACCATGTGTTGCATCCATAAAAATGATATCTCTTCCGTATTCTTGAAGGTTGTCTCTCATGGATGGTGTTTGCAGAACTATGACAAGATCTGTTTGAGGACTATAAGGCTGATAAAAAATAACATAGTCTTTAAAAGGGCCCTCCAGAAGGCGTGAGGTACTAGTGGCATCATCTTTGTGTTGCTGATTTTTTCGCATCATACATGTCCGAATATTTTCAATGTCTTTTGGGGTAACAAAATAAGCTTGGTTGTTGAGATCAGTATGTCCTTGTTCTTTTGACCACGCATGTGATTTTAGGAGAATTGTATCTGGTTTAACACCAAGAGATATTAAATCCTGAATATGCTTGACTAGCTCTTGACTAATGTATTCTGAGTGGCCCTCAGAAGAACTTGATGGGTCATGTCCTGAATGAATGCTGTAAATCCTTTCGACTATAACCAGTTTGTTGAGCCAGTCTGTCCTCTTTTTAAAGGAAACATAGGCCTTGCATCCTTTGGCACGTCGACTTCTATGTGTGCATGCTCCAGAGCGTTTGCATGAAAACAAGAAATATCAATTTTTTTGATTTTGCAGACTTGCAGAATTCACAGTCCTGAAGTTGGCATCTTTGGAGGTGTTTATGGTAGTGAGTCTTTGCTGAATAAATTCACAGGCATCTAAATCCTTTTCTAAAACATGGACTGTTATATCGGTCTCTTTTTTGTTTCCTTTAAAGCGTTCCTCTTTGTAGACCGTTGTTTTTATAAATTCCTCCATCTCTGATGTCAAATTCTAAAAACCAAAGGGACACAATCAATTAGACTAAAACATCAATAATGTAAAGTAAAAATCCATGAAAATCTTAGGAAAACAATGCAATGCTTATTCTTTTTCTAAACAGATTTAAAACAGTAATATTACGTCAACTTTCATATGATGTCTTGAAGTCATCATATTCATATGTAACAGAATAAATCAGTGATGACTTGAGGTCATCATATTCATATGTAACAATAAATCAGTGATGACTTGAGGTCATCATATTAATCTGTAACAATAAATCAGTGATGACTTGAGGTCATCATATTCATATGTAACAATAAATCAGTGATGGCTTGAGGTCATCATATTCATATGTAACAATAAATCAGTGATGACTTGAGGTTATCATATTAATCTGTAACAGAATAAATCAGTGATGACTTGAGGTCATCATATTAATCTGTAACAGAATAAATCAGTGATGACTTGAGGTCATCATATTAATATGTAACAGAATAAATCAGTGATGACTTGAGGTCATCATATTCATATGTAACAATAAATCAGTGATGACTTGAGGTTATCATATTCATATGTAACAGAATAAATCAGTGATGACTTGAGGTCATCATATTCATATGTAACAGAATAAATCAGTGATGACTTGAAGTCATCATATTAATATGTAACAATAAATCAGTGATGACTTGAGGTCATCATATTAATATGTAACAATAAATCAGTGATGACTTGAGGTCATCATATTAATATGTAACAATAAATCAGTGATGACTTGAGGTTATCATATTCATATGTAACAGAATAAATCAGTGATGACTTGAGGTTATCATATTCATATGTAACAGAATAAATCAGTGATGACTTGAGGTTATCATATTCATATGTAACAGAATAAATCAGTGATGACTTGAGGTCATCATATTAATATGTAACAATAAATCAGTGATGACTTGAGGTTATCATATTCATATGTAACAGAATAAATCAGTGATGACTTGAGGTTATCATATTCATATGTAACAGAATAAATCAGTGATGACTTGAGGTCATCATATTAATATGTAACAATAAATCAGTGATGACTTGAGGTTATCATATTCATATGTAACAGAATAAATCAGTGATGACTTGAGGTTATCATATTCATATGTAACAGAATAAATCAGTGATGACTTGAGGTCATCATATTAATATGTAACAATAAATCAGTGATGGCTTGAGGTCATCATATTAATATGTAACAGAATAAATCAGTGATGACTTGAGGTCATCATATTAATATGTAACAGAATAAATCAGTGATGACTTGAGGTCATCATATTCATATGTAACAATAAATCAGTGATGACTTGAGGTTATCATATTCATATGTAACAGAATAAATCAGTGATGACTTGAGGTTATCATATTCATATGTAACAGAATAAATCAGTGATGACTTGAGGTCATCATATTAATATGTAACAGAATAAATCAGTGATGGCTTGAGGTCATCATATTCATATGTAACAGAATAAATCAGTGATGACTTGAGGTTATCATATTCATATGTAACAGAATAAATCAGTGATGACTTGAGGTCATCATATTAATATGTAACAATAAATCAGTGATGGCTTGAGGTCATCATATTAATATGTAACAGAATAAATCAGTGATGACTTGAGGTCATCATATTAATATGTAACAGAATAAATCAGTGATGACTTGAGGTCATCATATTCATATGTAACAATAAATCAGTGATGACTTGAGGTTATCATATTCATATGTAACAGAATAAATCAGTGATGGCTTGAGGTCATCATATTCATATGTAACAATAAATCAGTGATGACTTGAGGTCATCATATTAATATGTAACAGAATAAATCAGTGATGGCTTGAGGTCATCATATTAATATGTAACAATAAATCAGTGATGGCTTGAGGTCATCATATTAATATGTAACAATAAATCAGTGATGGCTTGAGGTCATCATATTAATATGTAACAATATATCAGTGATGACTTGAGGTCATCATATTCATATGTAACAATAAATCAGTGATGACTTGAGGTCATCATATTAATATGTAACAATATATCAGTGATGACTTGAGGTCATCATATTAATATGTAACAATATATCAGTGATGACTTGAGGTCATCATATTAATATGTAACAAATCAGTGATGGCTTGAGGTCATCATATTAATATGTAACAAATCAGTGATGACTTGAGGTCATCATATTAATATGTAACAGAATAAATCAGTGATGACTTGAGGTCATCATATTAATATGTAACAATAAATCAGTGATGCCTTGAGGTCATCATATTAATATGTAACAATATATCAGTGATGACTTGAGGTCATCATATTCATATGTAACAATAAATCAGTGATGACTTGAGGTCATCATATTAATATGTAACAATAAATCAGTGATGGCTTGAGGTCATCATATTAATATGTAACGGAATAAATCAGTGATGGCTTGAGGTCATCATATTCATATGTAACTGAATAAATCAGTGATGACTTGAGGTCATCATATTAATATGTAACAGAATAAATCAGTGATGACTTGAGGTCATCATATTCAAATGTAACGATAAATCAGTGATGACTTGAGGTCATCATATTCATATGTAACAATAAATCAGTGATGACTTGAGGTTATCATATTCATATGTAACAGAATAAATCAGTGATGACTTGAGGTCATCATATTCATATGTAACAGAATAAATCAGTGATGACTTGAGGTCATCATATTAATATGTAACAATAAATCAGTGATGACTTGAGGTCATCATATTAATATGTAACAATAAATCAGTGATGACTTGAGGTCATCATATTAATATGTAACAATAAATCAGTGATGACTTGAGGTTATCATATTCATATGTAACAGAATAAATCAGTGATGACTTGAGGTCATCATATTCATATGTAACAATAAATCAGTGATGACTTGAGGTCATCATATTAATATGTAACAATAAATCAGTGACGACTTGAGGTCATCATATTAATATGTAACAATAAATCAGTGATGACTTGAGGTCATCATATTCATATGTAACAATAAATCAGTGATGACTTGAGGTCATCATATTAATATGTAACAGAATAAATCAGTGATGACTTGAGGTCATCATATTAATATGTAACAGAATAAATCAGTGATGACTTGAGGTCATCATATTAATATGTAACAATAAATCAGTGATGGCTTGAGGTCATCATATTAATATGTAACAGAATAAATCAGTGATGACTTGAGGTCATCATATTAATATGTAACAATAAATCAGTGATGACTTGAGGTCATCATATTAATATGTAACAGAATAAATCAGTGATGACTTGAGGTCATCATATTAATATGTAACAGAATAAATCAGTGATGACTTGAGGTCATCATATTAATATGTAACAATAAATCAGTGATGGCTTGAGGTCATCATATTAATATGTAACAGAATAAATCAGTGATGGCTTGAGGTCATCATATTAATATGTAACAGAATAAATCAGTGATGGCTTGAGGTCATCATATTAATATGTAACAGAATAAATCAGTGATGGCTTGAGGTCATCATATTAATATGTAACAGAATAAATCAGTGATGGCTTGAGGTCATCATATTAATATGTAACAGAATAAATCAGTGATGGCTTGAGGTCATCATATTAATATGTAACAGAATAAATCAGTGATGGCTTGAGGTCATCATATTTATATGTAACAATAAATCAGTGATGGCTTGAGGTCATCATATTAATATGTAACAATAAATCAGTGATGGCTTGAGGTCATCATATTAATATGTAACAGAATAAATCAGTGATGACTTGAGGTCATCATATTCATATGTAACAATAAATCAGTGATGGCTTGAGGTCATCATATTAATATGTAACAATAAATCAGTGATGGCTTGAGGTCATCATATTAATATGTAACAATATATCAGTGATGACTTGAGGTCATCATATTCATATGTAACAATAAATCAGTGATGACTTGAGGTCATCATATTAATATGTAACAATATATCAGTGATGACTTGAGGTCATCATATTAATATGTAACAAATCAGTGATGACTTGAGGTCATCATATTCATATGTAACAATAAATCAGTGATGACTTGAGGTCATCATATTAATATGTAACAATATATCAGTGATGACTTGAGGTCATCATATTAATATGTAACAAATCAGTGATGACTTGAGGTCATCATATTAATATGTAACAGAATAAATCAGTGATGACTTGAGGTCATCATATTAATATGTAACAATAAATCAGTGATGACTTGAGGTCATCATATACATATGTAACAATAAATCAGTGATGACTTGAGGTCATCATATTAATATGTAACAATAAATCAGTGATGACTTGAGGTCATCATATTAATATGTAACAATAAATCAGTGATGACTTGAGGTCATCATATTAATATGTAACAGAATAAATCAGTGATGACTTGAGGTCATCATATTAATATGTAACAATAAATCAGTGATGACTTGAGGTCATCATATTAATATGTAACAATAAATCAGTGATGACTTGAGGTTATCATATTCATATGTAACAGAATAAATCAGTGATGACTTGAGGTCATCATATTAATATGTAACAATATATCAGTGATGACTTGAGGTCATCATATTAATATGTAACAGAATAAATCAGTGATGACTTGAGGTCATCATATTAATATGTAACAATAAATCAGTGATGGCTTGAGGTCATCATATACATATGTAACAATAAATCAGTGATGACTTGAGGTCATCATATTAATATGTAACAATAAATCAGTGATGACTTGAGGTCATCATATTAATATGTAACAATAAATCAGTGATGACTTGAGGTCATCATATTAATATGTAACAGAATAAATCAGTGATGGCTTGAGGTCATCATATTAATATGTAACAGAATAAATCAGTGATGGCTTGAGGTCATCATATTAATATGTAACAGAATAAATCAGTGATGGCTTGAGGTCATCATATTTATATGTAACAATAAATCAGTGATGACTTGAGGTCATCATATTCATATGTAACGATAAATCAGTGATGGCTTGAGGTCATCATATTAATATGTAACAGAATAAATCAGTGATGACTTGAGGTCATCATATTCATATGTAACAATAAATCAGTGATGACTTGAGGTCATCATATTCATATGTAACAATAAATCAGTGATGACTTGAGGTCATCATATTAATATGTAACAATAAATCAGTGATGACTTGAGGTCATCATATTCATATGTAACAATAAATCAGTGATGACTTGAGGTCATCATATTCATATGTAACAGAATAAATCAGTGATGACTTGAGGTCATCATATTAATATGTAACAGAATAAATCAGTGATGGCTTGAGGTCATCATATTAATATGTAACAGAATAAATCAGTGATGGCTTGAGGTCATCATATTAATATGTAACAATAAATCAGTGATGACTTGAGGTCATCATATTAATATGTAACAGAATAAATCAGTGATGACTTGAGGTCATCATATTAATACCTGGATCTCGCAGCGAATCGCAGTAGCGTCTCAAAAACTGTCTGTTGGTGGACCGAGCTGAATGGTCCGTGCGGCGCGCAAACTAGCGTGTTTTGTTCCGCATGTTTGTCTTTGAATGCAACTGGACGCAACAGAAATTGGCAGTGGCACAGTAACTTATATGCTAACGACAGAAATATTACGAAAATTTGCGGTGGCAACAGTGCGAGCGATAATAAACCGGAAGCTCGCAAAAGGCCACTATTTAACCGCAGCCCTTTGATATGCACATATAAAATCAATCAATCAATCAATTTCAAAACAATACTTATTAGATTGTTTTAACTGGAGCCAGAAAGATAACAGTACATCAGCCAGGCTGATAGGAACGGCTAATTAGCCTAACTTGCCAATGCAAACTAATGTTAAAACTTCGGTGGTGGAAAAAAAACGCTAATCTAAAAACAAATATGAATTTTACTATCATTAATATACTGCTGTAAATTGATAGGAGAAATGAAAAAGCCATTGTCTTACCTTTTTACTTGCGCTCTTCACTGGTCACTTCACAGGAGCACTGTTTTTTGTTTGTTTGTTTTTTTGAATTTGCAGAGGGGCGTTACTGTTTTTTTGGCGGACTCTGCAGGGGGGCACATCGTGATGACGTCATAAACTTTGATTGGCTGAGGCAGTTGTTGTCCCAAGGTCATTATAAAAAATATTGGTCTCAGGACAACTAGGACTTGGCAAAATCAGGATGTGCACGATCGTCCAGTGAGCATTAACATCAATATGTCTGAGCAATTCTGTTTATTTCGTGGCCACGATATAATAATACAGAATTGGTAGGGTAAATTGAGCACAGGTAACGTTATCTTTGGCAAATAGTTTAGACTTGAGAATCACATAGCACAAGACACCATTCTTTATAAATGAAACGAGAGTTTATTTGCTATTTTACTAACCTAGGATACATGAATTACACTAAATAACACAAAACAAAATACATACATACATACATACATACATGTTGCAGTTCAGAAGTATTGCGGTTTTGAAGACAGTTGGAATATAGTACTGTTTGCTATTTCAATAAGATCTACCTGTGCAGATCATCGAGCAGAGAACTTTATCTTTACTTTTAAAGATGAACGCAACCGAGATTCAGTAAAATTATAGAGATGGTTGTACTTGCTCTGCATTGAGTCTGACAGCTGATCTGTTGTTTTCCTGGTTTGAGGGAACCCCGCGGCTACTGCAGTTGCTGATATCACGGGGGAAGCCTTTCTTTGTTAGGTGGGCTGCTCTGTGCTTTGATGACGCTCTTAGGAAGTCTGTTTGGAGTTCTTACAGCTTCATTTGTTAAAGTTTCTTTGGATCAGAACTTTGGAGGCATGTGTGGATCCTTGCCAGATGGTATATGCAGGGGCGGACTTACCCATTAGGCAAAGGTAGGCGACTGCCTTGGGCCCCCAAAAGCCAAGGGCCCCCTAAAATGCTTTTCATATACTACGAGATGCGCATTAAGCGCGGACACGCGAACGGTTGCGGTTTACGGTGTTTATTACCACGACAACCGTCTGCGTGTCCGAGTTGAACGTGCTTCTTGTGTATCCTGCTTGTAGCAAATTAAAATATTATGCAGCTGACGCTGACTGCCGCACGAGCGCGAGATCTCTCTCTTTCCCAGCGCGCGCGCACCTCTCTCGCTCTATGTGCGTCTGCTCTGTTCAGCGCGCGGTTAAAACACAGATATGTTGCTTCTCTAATTTTACATGCAGGTATAGCCGAAATCACAGCACAGCTATTGTCTTTATATTATGTGTAGCCTATTTGATTTCATCAGACGACGGTGCGATTATAAATCAGGATTTTTGTGCAGATTAACATCTTGGAAGGGAGAGCTGGTTATGTAGTCTTAATGGGTCGTGTTTCAGTCACTATTTCATATTCATCCCATTGTCTGACAACAGAAACAGAAAAATATACCAATGAAAACAGTTTTATTGAGAATATAGCTGCATCAAAATACAGTATGTGGCACAGAGAGGCAAACAAATCTAATAATAAATAATAAATGTACATTTTGCATATTCAGAAGAAGTGAGCTGCCCTGTCCTGCGAAAATGTAAACAGGTTTGTGTAAATTGCTCAGTGCAAAGAAAGAGAAGTAATAGGAACCTGGTATTTCTATGTTCTTTTTTTTTCATGTGTCTAATATGAACAAGTTCTTTGAAAAACATCTATGACCTTTGAAACATGTCTACTCTTCATGCTCTATGTTGACTATGGTTTCAGTAATAATAAACATATATTGCATAAAGCATCCATATTTGTCCATGCCCATGTTGATTAAAGTATTAAAAACATGAAAAGTATTAATTTAAGGTACATTTAGAACAGATACAAATTTTAATTTTACCTGATAAAGTACAGACTATAGAATGAATGTGCATTTTCAATAATCCAGTCTGCAGTTTTTGATCAGACCAACGCGAAAATCCACCCACATAAACCCGTTTTAAATAATATAATAATTTATACTTCTGACTCATCCCTTTTCTTAAAAAAAAAAAACGGTTTAAAATTGTGAGGTTTATCATTTTATAATTTATTTAGTTTTTTATTAAAACTTGTATCAACGGTAAATCAATTGCTATTTCGTGGTCTACAACATGAAAGAATAAAAGTTCTGCTAAATTAATAAATGTACATGTAAATGAAAGAATCCCATTATAACATGCAAAATGTAGAAACATTGGACACAACTATGGGGCACCATTGTGCAGCAGCAAGCATCACAACAAAAAAGAAACCTCAAGGTTGATCTAGGTAAATGTGTGCAAATGTATAGGGCCCCATTCCTATATTTGCCTGGGGCCCCCAATTCACTAAATCCGCCCCTGGGTATATGGCTGAGGGCGCTTCGTGGCGCGATCAGTGAGCCGAAGCCAAAGTCTTTGCAAGTCAGCGAGCAAAAAAAAAAAGAGCAGAGCAGTGAGCTGGGGGTCCGTTTTTTAGACGGACTGATTTCAGTACGCCCACTAGCGGCTTCTCCCAATCAGATTGGCCTTGTAGGGCGGAGCCCCGCCCCACACGGCTTCTTTCTGTTCATACATTATCTGCCTATTTATTTTGACGCATGAAGAAAATATCCTAACACATTCTATATGGGTTATAATAATCATACATTATGATGCTAAAGGTTAATTTTCATCCACACCAAATTATCGCTGACGACAACAGCTTTCGTTCAAAATCAAACACCACGTATTTGGCATACACAAAGTACATATACTAATTTTATCTACTACACGGTTAAGGCATAGATTAAACTATCTTAACTTCTACATAATCCCACCAAGCCTATGATACTAAACACAGGGAAAAGTTATATGTCACAGATTAAGAAAATATCATTGGTTCCAATACACAGCAAGCTTATGACATAAAATACAACATTAATATATATTGTCTCTTGAGAATATTGCTTTAATAGCACAGTAGCTATTGATTATCTTTGGAAATCCCTTATGCAGGCTTGAGTCTTTGTTCTGTCAAGGAGGGAAAAAGCACGGTCTGGAATGCTGAAAACGAAGGGAGTTCAGGAAGTCAATTTCTGTGGAGATCTGTTGAGTGTCTGCGTCAACGTATATCTGTCTCTTTGTTGATTAACTCATAAATTTGGGCATTAAACGGTCATGGGATCCCGGGAGGGTCCGACGCTGGACCATTTCCAGATGTTTCGGGACACCTGACGTGCATTTGTTGAAAGACTCTTGAACGGCTTTCACTCGCTTGTGTAGGAGGAAGGCCTACACAGCACTTTCAGGAACTTGAGGGGTTTCGTCAGCAGGTGTTTGTTGGACGCTGCTGTGATCTAGAACATTTGGGTGTTGAGTTGGTGTCTAACACTGTTGCTGGGGTTTCATGTCCATCTGAAGTTAGTGTGATTACGGTTCTCTGAGAGTGAGGGGAAGGAGTGCTGTTCTCCGTGGCTGGTTGGGTCAGCTGGTCGCTGCCATCTCGTCCGGCCGCTAGTCAGGCTGAATCTGGTTTCTCTTTCTTTTCCCATTTCCGATCTTCCTCTTTCCGTTGGAAGAATTCTTTCATCATCATTTTCATCAGCTCTTGTGAGTCGAAACACGGTGGTGTCTTTTGTTCCTGCGTGGGTTCAGTTTGAGCTCGGTCAGCTTGGAATCTTTGCAAATTCTTTCGTCGATTCCTTGGGCTGGTTGCTCCAGGGTGAGTTTGTCATTTTCCCTTGGAGTTTCCGTTGGATTCCCATGAGTTTTTCCCTCTTGAGTTTCCAAATGAGCTTGGCTGGTTCCACGATCTCTCCCAATGACTTTCGTGAGGCCTTGACTGGTCCCATGTCTTTTCCCAGTGCCGTCCAGGTGAGCGTTGACGTCCACGCGGTCCATCCCAGCGTTCGTACTTCTGTTTAGATCGGGTACCAGCGTGGGAGTCTCGTTCTTTGTTGGACGAGGATGCATTCCACTCTCTGAGTTTCGGCGTGGCATTGTCTTGGCGTTGGGCGCCCTCTAGCGCCAGCCCTTGACTATGAGTGTTGAAGTCAAGAACTGCTGGGGTTTTGGCACTCTTTTCTGAGGCCATCTTTTGTTTGCCGCAGGCTTTCTGCGCCATGTCTCGCAACTGCTGAGCATTCATTATTCGTGGACATGCGAGAACACCAAGATGGTGACTTACTGCGGGATGGAGGTTTCGTAGGAAGAGAGTTTTAAAGTTCAGTTCATCCTCCATGTCAGGTTCGTTGCAAGTTCCGAAGTATGTTCGTCTGAGTCGGCTGTAGTAGGCTTGAGGAGGTTCGTGACGTCCTTGTCTCGTCTCCAGGGCAGCCATGAGGCCTTGTTCGGACTCAGGGTCGGAGAACTCTTTAATGAGGGCTTCTCGGAGCAGTTGGTAATCATTCTTTGTGTGAGCAGGCTGCCTGTCCAGGAAGCTGCGAACTTCAGAACTGGATGTCGTTCGAAGTAAATATAGTCTATCCTTATCCGTGACGTTAGGTCGGATTTCCAGATAGAAATCGATATCTTGGAGATAAGCTTGGACATTTGGGCTATTTGGCACGCTCGGGGTGAATTTGCCAATGTTCCTGGCGAGCTTGTCAAGGTATTTTAGGTCCAAGCCGTGCGATGATCTGTTATCTATGAAAGAAAGCAGAGCGCTTTATAGTGTTTTTTATTTTTCAGATATCCAATTACAGTCCAAAAGTACATAAAAAATCCAGCAAGAATGCAAGCTGTTGCAAGGCATAGGAGGCCACTTTTGTTATTGTGTGAATTAATACTATTTAGTTGTTTCAGTTTGTTATTTGCCCAATAAATGACAATACATTTTTTAGATTTAAACTATTTTTTGACAGATTCCTAAAATATTTGTGTTTTCTCTTTATTATGACAGGTGGTCTAATAAATTAAGCACTGTATGTATTCATAGCATTCAGTTGGCATGCACGTTTGTTTGAAGGACATTGGACAGAATGTGGAATAGTGTGTTTTTTGTCAATAAAAAAAAAAAGTTTTTTTATCCGATTAATCGATTAATCGAAAGAAAAATTATCAAAATAATCGTTAGTTGCAGCCCTAGACAAGATGATTGACAGGGCAGTTTAAACAGTAACAGGACGAAACTAAGCAACAGAGCGTCCGTTAAAGAAGCAGCTATGACGAAGTAGTATGTCCCAAAGTGTGCCTACTATTTTGCTACATACTCAAATGTATGTACTTTTTCTTCACAAAAAGAGTACATACTTTTAGGTCATAGTATAAGTAGGCGAATTGGGACACAGCACGTGTCAATTTTTGAATGGGATTGACAGGGAGGGCAGACGACAGACCCACGGCGAAGTCATGGCGATGTCACTGTTGGAACCAATCAATAGGTGGCGACGTACGTGAGAAATTTATATATATAAAAAATATGTGTGATAAGTAAGGGCAAATAACTTATACTGACAAGAAGTGAAAGCCAATAGAACGTTCCATTGCAACAGCAGCAGCCCTATGCTTCCGCTATTTTCCAAGTTCCTATTTTGGGGTGAAAGCGACTCAGCACTCCACTAGATTCTAACTGTGCTATGGCAAATATCAGCTGATTTGTTTAAAAAAACGTTCATTAAACCTGAAATACAGCCTGAACGATGACAACAATAACGTACAATCACTAGACTAGTGACCATCAAATCCTTTTAAAAGTTTATTTTACAGACTTTATTTTAAAGTCTTCCCTTTTTTCACAAAACCTTTTGCTCTCTAGAAACCATGTCAGTTTCAGTTGAAAATATTTTAAGTTCAAGTGTTAGCATTATAAACACTGAATTAATACCAACATATGAAATTAAATTAATGACAGAAAATAGGAATGTTGGACAATAAATATAACAGGAATATAATAGCTTGACAGTCAACTATTTTTGCAGTATTGTCTTATATTAATGTCCGTTAAAGGAAGACTTTAAACAAAAAAATCTTTATGTAAAAAAAACAAAAAAAAACACGTACAGCCACTTTCTCCAAAATTGTTTAATTATTTAATTATGACAGACACAGCAATGCATCATGTTCTGATCATCGTGATCCAGGGGATTAAAACGTACAATATATATTTCATACCTCGTGGAGTAGGTAAATAATAATATATTAAGTAAGTGTAAAGTTGCATAAGCTCATTATAACTTGGTGTCATATCTATATAAATCATTATTATGGTTTCTATGGCTAGGACCTGCAGTTCTTAAGTTTACTACTAGACTAAAAACAGTTAAAGGTAGCAGGAGGTGCATAAGACAACGCTATGTCCCACTTCAAAACACACAATATTTACCTGTCAGGGTCTTTGGGAAAACGATGAAAGGCAAGATTTTTACTGTCACACTGATAGTTTTTGCAGGGGATTGCCCAACATTGCGTTCTTTTATTCCACTTTGACTTCTCTTTTGTTGTTATTCTGTCTATTTCTGTATATCTGTGCTGTTGTCCTGTTGGAATTTTCACCCCAAAATGGCGGCCGCGCTACCTGTTACCCAAAAAGCATCAGAGTTTCGCCTCTTGGTCTTCTATACTCTTTGGTAAGGGTTAAGGCTAGAAGGGATATATATGGCACTACTGGGCATGCGCACAACAATACAGCATAATTTTGTCACACTGTACAACACTATTTTTTCATTATTGTAAGGGGTAGGTTTAGGGTTGGGGTAGTAGACGTTAATAAAATGTTAATAATTTTCTAATAAAAGGTAGAAATTTTTATTTTATTGTTCGATTCCGGTCAGAGCTGTATCCCTTCAAGCACGGTAGTGGTACAGCTCTGACCGGAAATCAACAATGAAATTAATTTTCTACCTATTAGATTGTGTTTTATTAACTTCTACACCTACCCCAGGTTTTTCCTCAGGGGGCTTACTTACATCCGGTGCTGCGCCGGAAGCCATTGTTCCTTACGTAGAGCTTTCAAAATGACAAAAGGAGAGGATGATTTTTCAGTTTACAAGAACTTCCCCGGATTACTGTAAATTAATTTAAAGGGCATTAAACATTTCAAGTTGCATCGACAACTTTAGGGTGAGTATTGTGCTATTGTCTTATAGCAAATATAGCTAATAAGGCTGGATAACGCTGCATGACTTTTGCGCTGATTTGATTAGCGCTTAAATAGCGGGGTTACGTTAGAGCTTAGCTTTAAACTCCGTTCACCTCAGGATTTTAAAACTCCTAAGAGATAGTAGCAATAACAACAGAGCTCCCGATAATCCACATTTGTGTGTATCTGTGGCTTTGATAGGTGTTTGCTGTGATATGAACGTCTTCACTTGACTTAAAGCATTTTAAATACTGTTCTGATTTTTAGATTACCATGTATCGTAATACTAAGTCTGACAGTTCATTGTTATATTTTCAATTTGTATTATCTGTAACCTGAAGCTTGAATTGATGGTTTACATTTAATATAGCAGTTTTCCAGGGATCCCTAACACAAACATGGTGAAGCTGTTCAGTAAAAAAAAAAAAAAAACTAACAAGATCAGAAATGGTTAAGAGGGATAGGGACAAATATTACTGAACTCTTTACAGTGTATTGGCATGTTTGCAACATTATATAGACTATTAATTCTTCATAATTTATTTTAAATATATAGTTTAATTTACAATGTAACAATTTAAAATGCAACTGAAAGTAATTCAAAATGTATGTAACCCAATGTAATTATTGTCACAGATGGTTTTAAAGGACTCCCATCCATACTGTTGCAGCACTGTACCAGACAGCACACTATTCAGAACTGAGAATAAGTGCAGTTCCTCCTGTAGAGATCTGCACTAAAATGAAGCAGAGCTGGCACAAACCTAGAACAATGGTAAGTAAGAGAATTATCAAACTCTTTAATGATTGACATAATTAATAAACTTAAATGAATAATATTAACATGCCCCATTGGTATGACTAGATCGTCAAGCCAGGTCCTGTCAGTGGGACGGTGGTCCTGTTTGCAAGAGAGGAAACTTGCTGAGTGGTTAAGGTAGAAGTAGACCGTCTACTATTGATACATCATATTTTCATATCTTGCTATATTCATAATGTATAACATGCCTATATGATTAGCCCTAGCAGAAAAAAGACAAAAACACAATCATATTGATATGGCTCCGTATGTAACATGCAACATGTAATGACAGTGGTGGAAGACTTATTTTTTTAATGGTCAATTTACACTATACCTTTGTTTTTCATCTCAGGAGAATGCTTTACAGTGGTATCACCAACGACCTGCCTGACCTATCAGTCCTCCAAGTGGAAGAAGTGTGAAAAAAAACATACCATTACATTATCACAGTTATAAGTATTTGTATTTTACATAACTATTACACTGCATCAAAGTTCCTAAAATTTACGTGTTTATATTTGCATGTTTAGATTACACTGGCGAGCAAGAAACCATATTAAAGTTACATATATTTATATTATATTTAAAGGGGTGGTTGACTGGTTTTTTTCTAGGCTTGATTGTGTTTATGGGGTGCAGTCTAGCATGTGTTCATGCTTGTTTTTTTTAAAAACGCATTATTTTTCACATAATTTACCTTTATTCCACACCTCTCTGTCCCTTCTCTGACAAACACCTCGATTTATTTCCTGGTTTTATGAAGCTCCTCCTTCAGAAATACGCGATGGGCTGAGATTGGTTAGCTGGCTCAGTGTGTTGTGATTGGCTAAACCGCCTCTACTGCACGTCTGAACGTCCCGCCCCTCTCCTCAGTGGCATGTGCTCCGGTTGAATTGTAAACAGTGGAGTTGTCTATAATGCTTATCAATTTGAGCCCGATTGAGACCCAGAGGATATTAGTGAAGAGGAAGAGGAGAACCTGTGCAAGCACGGCTCTTAATGGTATGTTTGGTTGTTGTTGTCTCATACTTTTAAATACGCTGCTATTTGTAAGTGCTACTGCTTCTGTTAGCTTTAATATACGGTTGTATCCTGATTAAAGCTTTAATACAGCACAGCAACCGCACGCGTGTCCATTTATAATGCTTCTCATTGCTGTGTGAAAATAAGTGTATAATTGGAACAGTTTGTTGGAGCTTATCTGACGATTTGAATGAGAGAGAGAGAGAGAGAGAGAGAGAGATGCAGAGCAGGGCGACAGAGTAACAGTATTAAGAACTGCTGCTTTAATGATTTTGAAACTTGAGAATCCATTAGAATCGTTAGAAGACAGAATCGCGATTCATATGAATAGATTTACATCCCTAGTTTTCTCTTCCTCTTCTCTAAAGCAGCGCAGCATGGCCTCGCCCCCTTTGCTGCGTGTTCCCGGGGGCGGGGTTTATCTGGGTCTGTGACATATCAGACCCGGGAAGTAACTCGTTGTAGTCCCTTACCTGTCGTTTTTGTAGGCATTAAACTGCCAGAATTTTAAAAGACGATATCTCCGTTTGCATTGAACTTTCAGCGCCGCAACTCTGCATATATTGTTTATGCTCAAACAGCAACATTACACACTAACTAATGTTAAAAAAGTGAAATCGCAATCAACCACCCCTTTAATTTACATTTTATATTAGTCTGTACAAATAAAACCCAATTAATCCATCCCAAGCGTTTTGTGTAAGGCCAGATCTCTCTGTGGAAGACCGACTGAATGGTGGACCATGAAGAGGAGGAACTCATCGAAGGGCTGCAGAGACTGACAGTGTCAAAATTAATTTTAAATAATTATGATGCATGCATGTAACTGTCATGGTGCACACACGAGGGAGGAACAGGAACACGCAGACGAGGACTTAAACTAAAAAAAAATAGTCTTTAATCTTGACAAACAAGGCAGGGCAGGACAAGGCAAGGCTGACATGGACAGAAACACCGGGGAGTAACGAGTAGACCAGACCAAATCAAACTCAAAAGACAGGACTAATATACACAGGGTAATTAACACATAACGAGACAAACACAGCTGGAACATACTTAACTCATAATGACATGAAACAAGGACAGGAAACAAACCAAATATGGACACAGGAGGCGGGAACACATGACACACACGACAGAGGACTGACATTACTCCCCCCTCCCCGTTCCATCGGGGAGGGAGGGTGGGCGGGCGCTCTGGAGGCCCCTCAGGACAAACACGGACAAGAACACAGGACGGGGACCTCCAGAGTGGAACATACAGACAGGGACCATGGAGGAGCTGGGAGCTCTGGAAGCCATGGCGGTGCAGGGAGCTCAGGAGGCCATGGCGGAGCTGGGAGATCTGGAGGCCATGGCAGATGGACTTCGGGGCCTTGGCCTCGGTCCCCTCGGCCTGGCCCCTACAGCCGGAACTCTACTACCCCCCCAAAAAATTTCCCTGGGGAAGTGAGGGGGTATCAGGAGCCCTCCGGGGCTAAACAGACAGGACAGTACAAAACACGACAGGAAAGCCCTCCAGGGCCAGACAGACAGGACAGGACAGCCCACAGGAACCAGAAGCCCTCCTGGGCTGGCTTGGAGGCTGAGGTTTCATCTGGGCATGACCAGGAGTCAGAGGCCCACACAGGGTCCCTCAGCGACCGCCTCCATATCCGCGACAAGGGGGCAGGCGGCTAGAATGGCTTCCATGGCCACAACAAGAGGAGCCGCCTGCCCCAGACGAGTCTCCATGGACTAGACTAGACAAGGTAAGTTTAAAATGTTCCTGTGGGCACAACAAAACAGACACACAGCACTCCTGGCCGTGACATGTGGACTCTCCACGGGGCTAGGGATAGCGGCGGCCAGCGGGCATGAATCAGCGCCAATCCAGTGGGCTTGAGTCAGCGGCAATCTGGCGGGCATGAGTCAGCGGCGATCCGGCGGGCATGAGTCAGCGGCGATCCGGCAGGCTTGAGTCAGCGGCGATCCGGCGGGCATTGAGTCAGAGGCGGGCCGGCGAGCATTGAGTCAGAGGCGGGCCGGCAGGCATTGAGTCAGCGGCGATTCCCCACGTGATCTCCCACGAACGGCGTGCCTGGGGGAGTGGCAACCCGGGAACTAGGCAACCCGCCGGCGGGCTTGGAATAGCCACAGCCGGCGGCGGATATCTCCCGCGATCGGCGGGCATGAGGGCTCGCGGCCAGCGGACTCGCGGCGATCCCGCCGAACTCCCACGCCGTCCTGCAGTGGGCTATGGCGGGAGGACGAGTGGCGACTTCCTTGCCGCGGGACAGACACAAACTGACAAAACTCAGGAACAAAATAAAAGACTTTTGAAAACCGAAAACAAAACGAGGTGAAGGGGCGCCGCTTACTGTTGGGTCTGGTCTTCTGTCAAAGTGCACACACGAGGGAGGAACAGGAACATGCAGACGAGGACTTAAACTCAAATAATAGTCTTTAATCTTGACAAACAAGGCAGGGCAGGACAAGACAAGGCAAGGCTGACATGGACAGAAACACCGGGGAGTAACGAGTAGACCAGACCAAATCAAACTCAAAAGACAGGACTAATATACACAGGGTAATTAACACATAACGAGACAAACACAGCTGGAACATACTTAACTCATAATGACATGAAACAAGGACAGGAAACAAACCAAATATGGACACAGGAGGCGGGAACACATGACACACACGACAGAGGACTGACAGTAACGTGTGCATCAAAAAAAATATATATATAACATTTTCTTTCTCTGTCACAAACAATATAATATACATTTTTACCAACGCATTGCTTGTTATTCCAACTTCACTTCATTGTAGCTGTCCTTGCTCTGGTCACACGCACCATGTTGTGGGATGCAGGTTCAATAACTCCAAAAGGCCGTTAAATGGTTCTACATCTCAAATCTAGATTGGATGTAAGACATGTTTTCAGAAAATACACACCACACAATGTAATAACAATGCAAATTAGTTTGTCTACACTGATCCTGAAGGTTACTTTAAAAATGTATAATGTATTGACATGCAAGTACACTTATGAAAAAAAAAAAAGATTTTAGCTGGGGTTTTAGCTTATTCTCCCTCGTGTCATTCTGAACCATTATGAATTGCTTTTGTGGATAAAAAAAAATCTGAATAGCTGACTGACACTAACATTATTTACATTTCTGTATGCAAATGAAGAAAGCAAGCCATATGGGTTTACAACGGCATAAAGGTGAGTATATGATGACAGCTTTATTTTTATTTTTGGGTGAATCATCTATTAACTTAACACGTATTGCCCAGACTCACAGAAGAAGTTTTTAAACAAATAGGCAACCACAGCGACAAAAAAATCACAACAGGCCTACATTGTCCTCAGTAGTAATAGGTATATACAGGTGCATCTCAATAAATTAGAATGTCGTGAAAAAGTTCATTTTTTCTTGTAAGTTATTTCACAAAGTGAAACTTTCATATATTTTAGATTCATTGCATGTAAAGTAAAACATTTCAATTTTTTTTTGTTTTAATTTTGATGATTAGAGCTTACAGCTCATGAAAGTCAAAAATCAGTATCTCAAAATATTAGAATATTTACATTTGAGTTTCAATTAAGGACCATCCCTAAAGTATAAATTCTGGGTATCTCTTGTTCTTTGAAACCACAATAATGGAGAAGACTGCTGACTTGGCAATGATCCAGAAAATGAACAATGACACCCTCCACAAAGAGGGTAACATTTAATCATTTAAATGAGGGTAAGTCACAGAAGGTCATTACTGAAAGGTGTGGCTGTTCACAGAGTGCTGTATCAAAACATATTAAATGCAAAGTTGACTGGAAGGAAGAATTTGGGTAGGAAAAGGTGCACAAGCAATGGGGATGACTGCAAGCTTGAGAATACAGTCAAGCAAAGCTGATTCAAACACTTGTGAGAGCTTCACAAGGAGTGGACTGAAGCTGGAGTCAGTGCATCAAGAGTCACCACGCTCAAACGTCTTCAGGAAAAGGGCTACCAAGCCACTTCTGAACCAGAGACAACGTCAGCAGCGTCTTACCTGGGCTGTGGAGAAAAAGAACTCAGTGGTCCAAAGTCCTCTTTTCAGATGAAAGTAAATTTTGCATTTCATTTGGAAACAAGGTCCCAGAGTCTGGAGGAAGAGTGGAGAGGCACAGAATCCATGTTGCTTGAAGTCCAGTGTGAAGTTTCCGCAGTCAGTGATGATTTGGGCTCCCATGTCATCTGCTGGTGTTGGTCCACTGTGTTTTCTGTAGTCCACAGTCAACGCAGCCTTCTACCAGGAAAGTTTAGAGCACTTCATGCTTCCTTCTGCTGACAAGCTTTATGGAGATGCTGATTTCATTTTCCAGCAGGACTTGGCACCTGCCCACACTGCCAAAGGTACCAAAAGTTGGTTAAATGACCATGGTGTTTGTTGCGAGGTAGCACCTCTGTCAACCTTGTTAAATTTTCAGTTCTACTGGCAGACACATATGGGCATTGTTTCCGGTTAGAGAATCAGGCAAGGGAGAAGTAAATCCTCTTCAAACTTCTCTTTAATAGTGGTCAGGCAGTGATATCAATAAGAACATCATTGGGAGTCATGACAGATCACTTGGCAGTATTTGACAGGTTATTAATTGTGTTGTGGTCTGTAGAATAAATAAAGGAATACAATATGAATACAATATAGTTGTACAACCCCAAATCAGAAAAAGTTGGGACAGTATGGAAAACGCAAATAAAAAAAAGAAAGTAGTGATTTCTAAATTTACTTTGACTTGTATTTCATTGCAGACAATATGAACACAAAATATTTCATGTTTTGTCTGGTCAACTTCATGTCATTTGTAAATATACATCCTTTCCTGTCATTCAGACCTGCAACACATTCCAAAAAAGTTGGGACAGGAGCAATTTAGGGCTAGTAATGAGGTAAAGTGGTTAAATGATGTGATTTGAAACAGTTGATGTCAACAGGTGATTGTAATTATGATTTGGTACAAAAGCAGCATCCAAGAAAGGTCTAGTCCTTTAGGAGCAAAGATGGGCCGAGGATCGCCAGTTTGCCAACAAATACGTGAGAAAATTATTGAAATGTTTAAAAACAATGTTCCTCAAAGAAAGATAGGAACGAGATTTGGATATTTCACCTTCAACAGTGCATAACATACTGTATGTAGGGGATCTACAAATTCTATTACGTGGAGACTTTTATTTTGACTGGTGTTATGGGCGCCGCCATTGTGTGTTCGCACGAGAGAAGCAGACAGGGAAAAAAGGCTGCGACGCGCTGAAGAATGTGTTGGTCTTCGGGTAGTTTATAACGGAAAAAGTTACGTTTAGACCCGTGAGAGACATTGAAACTGTGTGATGCTGTTTTAAAGTGTCTGATTGTGTTAACGAGACAGTTACTGAATACAACAGAACGAGTTTTCTCCGTGTTTGCACGTGGAACTGTGCAAAAGGCCTGCTGGTGTTTAGCAAGTGATTCGCCGTAGGAGTTGAATATTCTCGTGTTTTCTTTGTATTTACATTCAGTTCTTGTTTCATTTGTTCAAACGAACTTGAAACGCAGTGAGTGCTGTTACTGATCGTGTGAAGAGGATTCGCTGAGTCGTCGGATAGGGCCGTGTATTGTTCGTCTTCTCAATACGCCTTCGTCAGTTGGGATTGCGACCTCGTGAGATCAAACTGCCGTCGTCAGGATCTCGGGGACAATCGCTGAGAGTCATTGAGTAAAGAGACATTACCCTGCCATCCACAGGACGTCATTCAACATCTTGTCCACAAACTAAGAGTGGTGATATGCATTATCTTTCTCTTTTTCTACTTGAACACTGGTAAGCAAACTGTTATTTTCTGTCAGTGAGTAATCAGAACTGAACTGTTGAATAATACAACTATCGTTCATGGAACTGTGAGTAGTGAACTTTCCTGAAAAGGGGTTCATAGACTTTCTTCTGTGTGCATTCGTGAACTTTTTGATACCAGAGCACAAGAATGGACGGAGTCTAATTTTTCCTTCTTTTTCCCTGGATTTCTTTTTGTGAATTGGACTTAACTTTTTGAACAGAGTTGAAGTGAACCTACTTTGAAATTTCGATGTAAATTTACAGTGTAGAACTGTGTGGTTAAAAAAAGACACTGATTGTGATTTTGTTGGTTGAGACTGAATTGATACTGACACAAATTTGTTGATTTTGTACTTTAATATTTTTTTATTTTTTGAAATTCTGTCTGAATTTCATTCAGATTTGATTGAACTTGTAATTGAATCTCTCCTTTTGTAAAAGAAAACAACAAAACCAACTGAAATTCAGTTTACATAAACATTTTATTAGTCAGCAAAAGTGTTTGTTGCTTTGAAGTCACTTATACTAAGGAGTGGGGGCGTCTTACCTGTCCTGTTAGATCTGGGGAGGGTGGGTTTTTGCAGACAGTTACATTTATTCCTGAGTTTCTGCACACACATGCACTTCAGGTGGCTGCCGTGTACTAAATGAATCCTGAAGCCCACCTCGCTACATCTTGAGTATTCACATATTGCAACACGACAGGCACAACATACAAGTGACACTTGTACAAAGACTAAAAGCATTGGGTGGGGGGACTAGGATCCTGTTTCTCACTCAGTCTTCCTTAGATTAAGTGCAAAGTATCCCCCACAAGGCGGTGGCATATTCCCCTCCGCCACACATTATTAAAAGATTCAAGGAATCTGGATGAATTTCAGTGCGTAAAGGACAAGGGCGCAAGCCTAAACTGAACAACCGTGATCTCCGATCCCTCAGGCGGCACTGCATCAAGAATCGTCATTCATCTATAAGCGATATCACCACATGGGCTCAGGACTACTTTGGCAAACCTTTGTCAAGTATCACAATACGTAGTTACATCCACAAATGCCAGTTAAAACTGTACTGTGCCAAAAGGAAGCCCTATGTTAACAGTGTACAGAAGCGCCGTCGACTTCTCTGTGCTCGGAGGCATCTGGGATGGACCATCACACAGTGGAAACGTGTACTGTGGTCAGATGAATCAGTATTTCAGGTATTTTTTGGGAGGAATGGACGCCGTGTGCTCCGGACCAAAGAAGAAAAGGATCATCCAGACTGTTACCAGCAACAAGTCCAAAAGCCAGGGTCTGTCATGGTATGGGGTTGTGTCAGTGCCCTGGGCAAAGGTAACTTGCACTTCTGTGATGGCACCATTAATGCTGAAAAGTACATAGAGATTTTGGAGCACAATATGCTGCCTTCAAGAAGACATCTTTTCCAGGGACGTCCATGCATATTTCAACAAGACAATGCAAAACCACATTCTGCACACATTACAAAGTCCTGGCTGCGGAGGAAGAGGGTACGGGTACTTGACTGGTCCTGCAGTCCCGACCTGTCTCCAATAGAGAATGGTGGCGCATTTTGAAGCGCAAAATGCGACAACGAAGACCCCGTACTGTTGCCCACCTTAAGACTTGTTTGCAGGAAGAATGGGACAAAATTACACCTGAAACACTTCATCACTTGGTGTCTTCAGTCCCTAGATGTATTTTAAGTGTTGTGAAAAGGAATGGCAACATTACAAAGTGGTAAATGCTTTACTGTCCCAACTTTTTTTGGAATGTGTTGCAGGTCTGAACGACAGGAAAGGATGTATATTTACAAATGACATGAAGTTGACCAGACAAAACATGAAATATTTTGTGTTCATATTGTCTGCAATGAAATACAAGTCAAAGTAAATTTAGAAATCACTACTTTCTTTTTTTATTTGCGTTTTCCATACTGTCCCAACTTTTTCTGATTTGGGGTTGTACATATTCACTACAAACTACCACAGAATGTATCAATAACTGATTAAATTAGTCATCACAAATGAATACTTAACTGTTACATAATATATGAAAATTATATAATAAGGTAAACCCCAATAACACTGCATGACGCAGCATGTAATACTAACAGCACATGTTAGTGCAACGTGATCAGATTAACGCGGCTAACGGAATTAGCGCCTATCCGCGATCACATCGCGATCGTCATTACACATCTCAAACATTCTGCTGAACGTCAGACATTCAGAATAATAACTATAAAGTGCTAACTAAACAATATTTACATTATTACTCACATTTGTTTGCATGAACGCACAACACTGAACAATAACGGGGAGCGCACGTCTAGAGCTGGCTCTTGCATCAGTCTGCTGGAAGTAGCAACTACTATATCAGTCCGTCAGCAACCATTGCTTATTTTCTGTTCCGGTTTGTCTTTCTGACAGTGTTACTGTGCTTGATTGGCCAGCAAACTCGCCTGACCTGAACGGTATTGTCAAGAGGAAGATGAGAGACACCAGACCCAACAATGCAGATGAGCTAAAGGCCACTGTCAAAGAAACCTGGGCTTCCATACCACCTCAGCAGTGCCACAAACTGATCACCTCCATGCCACGCCGAATTGAGGCAGTAATTAAAGCAAAAGGAGCCCCTACCAAGTATTGAGTACAGTAAATGAACATACTTTCCAGAAGGCCAACAATTCACTAAAAATGTTTTTTTATTATTGGTCTTATGAAGTATTCTAATTTGTTGAGATAGTGAATTGATGGGTTTTTGTTAAATGTGAGCCTAAATCATCACAATTAAAAGAACCAAAGACTTAAACTACTTCAGTCTGTGTGCATTGAATTTATTTAATACACGAGTTTCACAATTTGAGTTCCAAACCTTTCCACAAACTTTTCCACGACATTCTAATTTATTGAGATGCACCTGTAAGGGTTTAGATCTTACCTAGTGTAGAACCGTATGTTGTCGTCATTCTTGAAGTGGCGACTGCAGACTGTAGTATCATAAGTGATGTTAAAATCCTTACATCTAGTACTCTGAATCCACTTATTGAAAGTTTCTTCATCCAGGGGAGAAGTGTGAAAGTGTGAAAAAACCTTTGAGAAGCATCACAAAACGGGACACAACAATAGTGGGACAAACCACCCTCACGGATGTTTAAACTTTATGGAACTCTTCATTAAATAATTATATTACTGTGGTATACTTAATTTGTTATATTATAGCAATGAAATGTATAAATATTATCGTTCATTGACAAAAGATTGCGGCTGGGAATGCACTCATGCTATGGCTGAATACAAACTGGAAGCTTTTAAGCGCCCTGAGATTTCACCGGAAATACGTAGGTTGCGTGCCATGCATAGAGTCCATTGGATTCCAAAATACGGGAGACGGGGGGTGGGGTTTAAGGGGGGCTTGGGGTTGGGGCAAAAGTATAAATGATTATATTATATTATTATATTAATTTAAACAATTATTATCAAACAATTATATTAATTTAGTAACATAAATATTAGTCAAGTCAAGTCACCTTTATTTATATAGCGCTTTTAACAATACAAATTGTGACAAAGCAACTGCACAATATCAAAATGGGAAAATAGTGTCAATAATGTAAAATGACAAGATTAAACACTCAATTTTCAGTTAAAGGCATTTCATTATTGAATTCAGTGATGGCATCGTCCAGCTCAGTTAAGTTCAAAAAGTTTCTGTTCAATCAAGTCGACGATATTGCTGGAAATGAAGTGTCCCCAACTAAGCAAGCCAGAGGCGACAGCGGCAAGGAACCAAAACTCCATTGGTGACAGAACGGAGAAAAAAACCTTGGGAGAAACCAGGCTCAGTCGGGGGGCCATTTCTCCTCTGGCCAGACAACACAGCAGTTCAATTCCAACTGCTGCAAAGTCAGATTGGAGGGCTCAACTGGTTCCCGAGGTCTTTTCCTGATGGCTGTCTAGGTGACGGGGTCCTCACTGGGGGTCTGTCTCTGGGGCTCATCTAGGTGTCCTGGTCTCCGCTGACGTTCAGGGCTGTAGAGGTCATCTCTAGGTGCTGATCCACCATCTGATCTGGTGAATGCAGTGACCTCGGAATAAGAAAGAAACAGACTAATATTAGCGTAGATGTCAATCTTTTTACGATGTAACAAGTACATCATGTGTTATGGGAAGTGTTCCCGGTTCCGGTTGATCTAATTAATGCAGCCTAACAATCCTTTAACGGATTTGAATAATAGAAGTGTATTAGTGTGTTATGTGTACGCCAGGTTAAAGAGATGGGTCTTTAATCTAGATTTAAACTGACAGAGTGTGTCTGCCTCCCGAACAGTGTTTGGTAGATTGTTCCAGAGTTTGGGCGCTAAATAGGAAAAAGATCTGCCGCCCGCAGTTGATTTTGATATTCTAGGTATTATCAAATGGCCAGAGTTTTGGGAACGCAGCGGACGTGAAGGACTATAATGCGATAAGAACTCGCTCAAGTACTGAGGAGCTAAACCATTCAGGGCTTTATAAGTAATTAACAAGATTTTAAAATCTATATGATGTTTAGTAGGGAGCCAGTGCAGTGTTGACAGAACTGGGCTAATGTGCTCATACTTCCTGGTTCTAGTAAGAACTCTAGCTGCTGCATTTTGAACCATCTGTAATTTGTTTATTAAGCGTGCAGAACAACCACCCAATAAAGCATTACAATAATCTAACCTTGAGGTCATAAACGCATGAATTAATATTTCTGCATTTGATATTGAGAGCATAGGTCTCAGTTTAGATATATTTTTAAGATGAAAAAATGCAGTTTTACAAATGCTAGAAACGTGGCTATCAAAGGAGAGATTACTATTAAATAGCACACCTAGGTTCCTGACTGATGACGAAGAATTTACAGAGCAGCCGTCAAGTGTTAGACAGTGTTCTAGGTTATTACTTGTGGGGGTTTTAGGTCTGATAATTAACACCTCTGTTTTTTCAGAATTTAGCAGTAAGAAATTACTCGTCATCCAGTTTTTTATATCGACTATGCAAGTTTCTCAATTTGGTGCGTTTCACCAGGCCGTGAAGAAATATAGAGCTGAGTATCATCAGCATAACAGTGAAAGCTAACCCCGTGTTTCCTAATGATATTTCCCAAGGGTAACATATAAAGCGTGAAAAGTAACGGCCCTAGTACTGAGCCTTGAGGAACTCCATACTGCACTTGTGATCGATATGATACCTCTTCATTCACTGCTACGAATTGATGGCGGTCAGATAAGTACGATTTGAACCATGCTAATGCACTTCCACTAATGCCAACAAAGTTTTCTAGTCTATTCAAAAGAATGTTGTGATTGATAGTGTCGAACGCAGCGCTAAGATCCAGTAGAACTAATAGAGAGATACAACCACGATCAGATGATAAGAGCAGGTGATTTGTAACTCTAATGAGAGCAGTCTCATTAGAGTTCTTGATTCTCATTAGAGAATCAAGGATCAAATTTAGGACCTTTGTTGTTCACACTTTATATAAATGACCTTCCGTCTTTCTGTCCAGATGTTTCTGTGCAGATGTATGCTGATGACACCGTAGTCTATGTTCATGGTAGTAATATCTCTCAGGTAGCTGAGAAAATCACTAACTCCATGGTTAATATTACAGCTTGGTTGAAACACTCCTGCCTGCAGTTGAACACATCAAAAACAGTAGCAATGTTTTTCACCAAGTACAATACTAACTTCCGTGTTGAACCAGATGTTTTTGTGTCAGGGGAAAGGCTGCAGATCATGTCAGAATACAAATATTTGGGGGTATTAATTGATTCAAAGCTGTCATTTAAATCACACGTAAAAAGGGTCTGTAATCGAATTAAATTCAACCTAAGTAACTTCAGATATATTCGCCATCAAATGTCCACACAAGCAGCAAAAATGTACACGCACTCTATGATCTTTTCACACATAATTTACTGTTTACCTATATGGTCACTAGCTAGTGTTACATCTCTGAAACCTCTGCAATCACTTTACAAACGAACTGTAAAAATTCTGGATAAGAAACCAAGTATTTCTCATCATTGTCCAATATTACATAAATACAGATTACTCAGCTGGGAAAACATGGTAAAATATTCAAATCTATGTCTTGTCTATAAAATTATTCACGGTTTATCATCCCCTCCTCTCCACCTGTTTGTCAACATCCGAACAGCTGATCATAGCAGAACCAGAGGTGTAGTGAGGGGAGATTGTATCATTCCCTTTAGGAAAAGTGCATTTGGCCAAACCGCTTTTTCTGTTCGAGCTGCTGCTGAGTGGAACCTCACCCCCATAAATATCAGAAATCTAAACCCATATAGTACATTTAAGATCCAGTTAAAGAAATGGCTCATTGATAATCAGAGCTGTCAACATTAGCTTTCTACTAGACCTGCTTTCGCTGCCTGCTGGCTTCTTGCTTTGTGTATGTGTGGATGTGTTTATGTATTTGTCTGATTGTTGGTCTGTTGTGTTTCTATTGTATATCTTAGCTTAATAGTACTTTTTACTAAATGTTTTGTAATTGTTATATTCTTATGTTAATATGTAATTTTACTCTCTTTTAGGGTGACTTTTACCATCTGTCTAGGGACTTCAGGTGAAAAATAGCCATTTGGCTAACTCTGGCATATTGACAGAAATGTTTATTAATATGCATTGTCCCTGTAATAAATAAATAAATAAGTCTCAGTACTATGATACGGTCTAAATCCTGACTGGAAATCCTCACAGATATCATTTTTCTCTAAGAAGGAATATAATTGTGAGGATACAACCTTTTCTAATATCTTTGACAGAAAAGGGAGATTCGAGATCGGTCTGTAATTAACTAGATCTTTGGGGTCAAGTTGTGGTTTTTTAATGAGAGGCTTAATAACAGCCAATTTAAAGTTTTTGGGGACATATCCTAATGACAATGACGAGTTAATAATAGCCAAAAGAGGATCTATGACTTCTGGAAGCACCTCTTTTAGTAGTTTAGATGGAATAGGGTCTAACATACATGTTGTTGGTTTAGATGATTTAACAAGTTTATACAATTCTTCCTCTCCTATAGTATAGAATGAGTGGAATTGTTCCTCAGGGGATCTATAGTACACTATTTGATGTGATAATATAGCTGACGGCTGCATGGTTACAATTTGATCTCTAATAGTATCAATTTTGGAAGTAAAATAGTTCATAAAGTCATTACTGCTGTGCTGTTGGGAAATGTCAACACCTGTTGATGCTTTATTTTTTGTTAATTTTGCCACTGTATTGAATAAATGCCTGGGGTTATGTTTGTTTTGTTCTAAAAGAGACGAAAAGTAATCAGATCTAGCAGTTTTTAAAGCTTTTCTGTAGGATAGGGTACTTTCCCGCCAAGCTAAACGAAATACCTCTAGTTTTGTTTTCCTCCAACTGCGCTCCATTTTCCGGGCTGCTCTCTTTAGAGTGCGAGTGTGCTCATTATACCACGGTGTTGGACTCTTTTCCTTAATCTTCCTTAAGCGTAAAGGAGCAACTGTATCTAAAGTGCTAGAAAAGAGAGAGACATCATCAAGTTGTTCTGAGCTGTTGGATATGCTAAGGAATTGAGATAAATCAGGAAGATTACTTACAAAGCAGTCTTTTGTGGTAGAAGTGATGGTTCTACCATATTTGTAAGAAGGAGTTGAATTTACAGCTTTAACTATATGGAGTTTACACAAGACTAGATAATGATCTGATATATCATCGCTTTGCTGCAGAATTTCAACACCATTAACATCAATTCCATGTGACAGTATTAAATCTAGAGTATGATTTCGACTATGAGTAGGTCCTGAAACGTGTTGTCTAACCCCAATGGAGTTCAGAATGTCTATGAATGCCGATCCTAATGCATCTTTTTCATTATCAACATGGATATTAAAATCACCCACAATTAGGACTCTATCTGCAGCCAGCACTAACTCTGATAGAAAATCAGCAAATTCTTTAATAAAGTCTGTATGGTGCCCTGGTGGCCTGTATACAGTAGCCAGTACAAACGTCACGGAGGATTTATCATTAATACTTTTTTCTCTAGATAATTTTATATGAAGCACCATTACTTCAAAGGAGTTATACTTAAAGCCTGTCTTCTGCGAAATACTGAGAATATTGTTATAAATTGTAGCAACACCTCCCCCTTTGCCTTTTGGACGCGGCTCATTTTTGTAACAGTAATCTTGGGGGGTAGACTCGTTTAAAATAATGTATTCATCTGGTTTTAGCCATGTTTCTGTCAAACAGAGCAAATCTAGGTTATGATCATTAATCAAATCATTTACAAAAAGTGCTTTTGTAGAAAGGGACCTGATATTCAGTAAGCCAAGTTTTATCAATTGTTTCTGTGTATTGTAAACATTTTTTATTTGTTGAACATCATTTAAATGGTTACTCATAAATAGTTTTTGACGTTTTCTGTATTTTCTAGTTTGGGGAACAGACACAGTCTCTATAGTGTGATATCTAGGTGAAGGAGTCTCTATGTGATGAGAATTAACTGACTTCTGTGACGTGAGGCGGCTAGCAGATGGTCGGTTTAGCCAGTCTGTCTGCTTCCTGACCTGGGCTCCAGTTAGTCAAGTATGAACTCTAAGACTATGTGCCAAATTTCTAGAGAGAATAGCGGCACCACCCCAGGAGGGATGAACACCATCTCTTTTCAACAGGTCAGGTCTGCCCCAAAAACTCGTCCAATTGTCTATAAAACCTATGTTGTTTTGCGGGCACCACTTAGACATCCAGTCATTTAATGATGACAGTCTGCTATGAATCTCATCACCCCGGTAAGCAGGGAGGGGGCCAGAGCATATTACAGTGTCTGACATCGTACTTGCAAGTTCACACACCTCTTTAACATTATTTTTAGTGATCTCCGACTGGCGAAGTCGAACATCATTAGCGCCGGCGTGGATAACAATCTTACTGAATTTACATTTAGCATTAGCCAGCACTTTTAAATTTGCCAAGATGTCAGGCGCTCTGGCTCCCGGTAAACAATGGACTATGGTGGCTGGTGTCTCTATTTTCACGTTCCGTACAATAGAATCGCCAATAACTAGAGCACTTTCACCAGGTTTCTCAGTGGGTGCGTCACTGAGTGGGGAGAACCTGTTTGATGTTCTGATCGGAACGGAAGAGCGGTGTTTTGACCGCGACTATGCTGCCTCACAGTCACCCAGTTGCCCTGCTGCACAGGCTCTACCGGAACCGAACAATGTACAGGAGTCCCTGAGCTAGTCACATCCAAAGCAGTATCTACAGCCCTCACATTCTTACTGTCCTCAACTAAAGTTTGTAGTGTAATTAGTGTAGGCTTTATCTTTTGAGTTTTATAATTCATTAACTTCTTGTCTATCCACCGGTTCACATATACAACTGCGTGTTTTCTGATTTAAAAAAGTGTTGTTTTTGGCTTTGGACTAAAGAAGGGCTTGTTGAAAAATGCAAATTCATTCTCTCTTCATTCATTTGCTTTTCACCTGGAATATAGCCATTTCCCCGGTAACCAAAGTAAACAAAGCAGCGCAGCACCTGATTTTGAAACTTGCAGCGCTCATATTTAATCAATTAAACCATAGCCTTTTGAAGTTTAAGCTATATCTCAATTTGCATGTATATTTGTTTTTTTTCACTGGATTACCACCTGAGTCACCATTTCTACAAGTAATCCTTTCCTTCCCGCGCAGTGTTGCCAACTAATTTTCAGAGAAAGTTGCTAAAGGAAGGTCGATTTGTTGCTAAAAGTTGCTAAATGACCTTGTGATGTCATTGCGCGATACGTAATCATGACGCAAAAGTGTGTCACTACATCAAAGTTTTATATTTTTATTAGCTAGTAAACTAGTAAAACTACACATTCTGAACAGTTATAGTTTTAAGCAGTGTATTAGTAGTTAGTTAGTATGCTACACTCTAAGAAAAGTCTGTAAAAATAGGGCACAATCTACAATGTTAACTTGAAGGAATTTTCCTTATTGATTTTTCACAGGTTTTCTACCTGCATTTTAAATTCCGCATTGTATTTTGTGTTTTCGGGTTACAGGGTTACAACGGATAAAGGCTAATATCCAGGAAAATTACTATATAATACATTTTCCATTTTTCTAGATATTTTTCTTACAGTGTACTAACTGATTAACAATCGCAGGTGCAAGCTACGTAAACGATAAACGAACAATTATTCAATTATTATTATGATTATTAAATTTAACAATTGCAAATAGCAGCTAACTTAATTCATGTGATGTGTGTACTGCTAGGCATCTTTAATTTCCTCTTTTTGTGTAATTTAGATTGAAAATGCATGACTTTTTATTGTTTGAGTCACTTATCAAAAGCCAAATAAATATAAAAAAATAGCTAAACTTGTTGCTAGGTGCTTTTGGAAGAAAAAGTTGCTAGGGTAGTCTGAAAAGTTGCTAAATTTAGCAACGTAATTGCTAAGTTGGCAACACTGTACTGTACTGTAAGGTACTCATCACTGTTGTAAGTTGCCAAGTTGAGGGGACAAATGGGTTGAAATTTGGGTAACACTTTAGAATACTGTTTCTTACTTACTGCATAACAAATAAGGAATTATTGAAGAACTAACAGGTAATTATTCATTAACACTTAACTCACTACTGTTAACTACTAAGGAAGATGTGTTAACTAATCAGTATGTATACAATTTTATGATTGTGTTAAGTAACAGTTAGCTAATCAATAACTAATGTATTCTGTCATACCTCCTGAAGAACTACTATTAATTATCTACTAGTTAAGGTTCAAGAAATATAACTATGAAATAACTACTAATGAACAGTTATACACAAATAATCACTATAATAATCAGGTGGTGGCCCACAAATCAAGTACTTGAGTAAAAGTACAGATACCCCAATAAAATATTACTCCAGTAAAATTAAAAAGGTCTATTCATTTTCAAAATTACTTGAGTAAAAGGACAAGTACAAAGTACTACTACAGTACCAACTTTGTTACAGTCCACTACTACTATTATTAGCCTATAATGGAAATGAAATATGCATTCTGTTTGATGCACACCCAAAAGGACTCATTACTATAATTGTACATAACGAGGGGTGAGAACCAGAAGGGCGTAAGAGACACACATATATATATATATATATATATATATATATATATATATATATATATATATATATCAAAAGAAAACTCTTGATGAGCACTTTCTACTGACAAAAATATACTGTCATCCATGAGTGTACAAATTTTTATAATAAACGATTGAAATCAGTGCACAAAGTCAGATCAACCAATGGTAAATTTTTGTTTTGGCCCTCCTGTAAAGTTGGTGAAATATCACTTATGTCGTTCTGGTTCTCACCCCTTATGCTTTTGCCTGTATCTTAAATAATTGCATTGTGTGCATGTTCTGTAGGAAATCTGCTTCGGAAAGGAACCCCAACTCTACTGTCTTGCCATAACTATCCAACTTAAAGGTTTTACTATATTTTCACTTTAGAATACTGTTTCAGGTTTTAAGTAATTCCTGCCGAATTATCTGATAATTCTTAATTAATTACTATAGGTTTCACTATATTTTCACGTTAGAATAGGCCTACTGTTTCAGGTTCGAAATAAGTCCAGCAGAATCATTTGATAATTCTTTATTAATTACTAATGAGTTCCCTATATTTTCACTTTAGAATACTGTTTCAGGTTCTAAGTAATTCTTGTGGAATTATCTAATAATTCTTTATTAATTACTAATGGGTTTCTAATATTTTCACGTTAGAACAGGCCTACTGTTTCAGGTTCAAAATAAGTCCAGCAGAATCATTTGATAATTCTTCATTAATTACTAATGAGTTCCCTATGTTTTCACTTTAGAATACTGTTTCAGGTTCTAAGTAATTCCTGCAGAATTATCTGATAATTCTTAATTAATTACTATAGGTTTCACTATATTTTCACGTTAGAACAGGCCTACTGTTTCAGGTTTGAAATAAGTCCAGCAGAATCATTTGATAATTCTTCATTAATTACTAAGGAGTTCCCTATATTTTCACTTTAGAATACTGTTTCAGGTTCTAAGTAATTCCTGCCGAATTATCTGATAATTCTTAATTAATTACTATAGGTTTCTAATATTTTCACTTTAGAACAGGCCTACTGTTTCAGGTTCAAAATAAGTCCAGCAGAATTATTTGATAATTCTTTATTAATTGCTAATGGGTTACCTGTATTTTCATTTTCCCTCAGTCCTTGCCTTACATACAGGAATTTAATTAATGGTAATGTGGTATATGGTGAGGAGGCACACATAGAGTACTGTATATAAAATATAAAAACTAAGGTAATTTATCGCATGGCACTGGAGTGGTGGTGAGGTTCCTATCTGAAGCTGATTTCTTACAAAACACACTCACAACAATTCACTACACAGGGAAAACCTCTATAAAACGTATTGCATTTATTAATATTGCATTTTCATACTACTACTACTACTGCTAATAACATTTATATGAGAGGGTCACAACTCAATTTAATTGTGTATGACTCTTCATTAGTAGTTACTTCATAGTTATTTTTCTTGAACCTTAACTAGTAGATAATTAATAGTAGTTCTTCAGGAGGTATGACAGAATACATTAGTTATTGATTAGCTAACTGTTACTTAACACAATCATAAAATTGTATTACATACTGATTAGTTAACACATCTTCCTTAGTAGTTAACAGTAGTGAGTTAAGTGTTATTGAATAATTACCTGTTAGTTCTTCAATAATTCCTTATTAGTTATGCAGTAAGTAAGAAACAGTATTCTAAAGTGTTACCGAAATTTGTATGTGTCGATTGTGTGAGAAGGATACGTTTCATAAAAGGTCTGGCAACTGGGCAACCTTGGAATTTGTTGACGTGATTATTCATATAATGAGGTTTGGGCCATACAAATTACGGGAGTTTTCCCGGAGGCGAATGTAGCAAACATATAAAATACGCCCAATGGGATTTTTAATTTTTTTTTTATAGAAAGATTAAAAATACGGGAGAAATACGGGAAAATATTTAAACAGGATGATAGCGGGATAGAATTGTAAAATACGGGAGAATCCTGGGAAAAACGGGAGGGTTGACAGGTATGTGCCTTCTAGCCACGACCATAATTACGTCTGAACTTATGGGCGGTGGATCTTGCCACGGATTACCTGCCGAATGAGTCAGTCGTGTACTTTTAAGTGTGAGAAGGGTACGTCGCCTCAACAGACCCGTGATAAGTACATCGTCTCCACAGATGTGTGACATCAACGTCATTGATAACTGAAGACCAAAAAGGCAAAGAAAATCAGTCACAGCAAGCCCGTCAAACCAGTCCTGATGAATGAGGAATGAACATGGCCTTCTTGTGCTCAAACAGAAGAGACAGAGAGCTGGAAAGTTGCACATTTCCATTGGTATGTCTATATTCAATGCAGTTATGTGTGGTACAGCATTGATGTTGATCTCTCAAAAGACAGCAGTTATAGTTACTTCAAGTCAGCAGTTATAGTTTTTCACACATACATCTTTTTATAGCTCCTAGAATGAGCAAATCAGCTGTGCCATCAACTTTGGAATTTGGGCAGGAAAGGACTGAATATGGTGAGTATTGACACCTGTATTCACCAACACTATTTCTCTAAAGTTATTGTTTTGTCTGTTTGTTTGAAGGAGGATGAAGCCAGTTGATGAAGATATCAATTCAATGGCCACCAAGTGCTGCATTGCTGCCTGAACCCATCAGGTATCTGCTGTGAAGACTGCATTTGCAAACAGTTCTACTGTGACAGCGCAGATGTTACGGCCCAAAAAATAAACTTCACAACTGAACAACTGCAAGATAGTGGTGGAGGGATTTTTTTGGCTCATACCTCCAACAACCTCCAACAAGAATCAATGGTAAGTACAGTGCAACAATTATAAATAAAAATACTATATATTGTTTATTAATTTACCACACCCTAAATACATGTTTTGTCCCTCCAGGACATTTACACCAGGTGGAGTGCGAGGATGACCGTCAGAGACTCCAGCCACCCAAGCCATGAATTGCTCTCACCGTTACCATCAGGCAGATGTTATCGCAGAACCTTCACCAGCAGACTGCAAGACATGTTCTTTCCACAGGCAATCAGACTGAACTGAACTCGTACCAGTAACACCACACACACCCCACCAACCTCATATGTACTGCACTCTATCACTTACACTGACTGGACTCTGACTCACTATTATTCTGCACACTGACATTCTGTTTGCACTAATTTATACCATACTGCACTGCAAAGGTACATGTGTACTGTGATTATTGTGTTTATTTCATGCTCTCTGTATAGCATAATATTTACCATATGTTGTTCTCAGACTGTATTGAGTCCCTTGCATATATATTCAATACTTTTCATCCATAATGTCATGCTGCAGTTTGCACAAAAGACGTTCACCACCTGTACACTTGCGTTCATGGTATTGTGACAATAAAGTGATTTGATTTGAATTGGTCACATGTCTTTTGTTCATCAGTTGTACTGTAGGGTGCTGGATAACAACTGCAAATTGTTCATAGTGTGTTAAAAATGATCTGTGAGCAAAATATTTGAGAGGAAGGAATATAAGGAAAGATATTATCAACACATAATATATGGATGTTCATTAAAGCAAATCAATTATTACTAAGTGTTCAACAAAACCTGTGAAGGGTTGAACCTTTGAAGGACTTGTTCAGCCTCCTTGGCTGCTTCTTCAAGATGAGCATTGGGAGCTTCGAGTTCAAGTTCCCTGTTAATTCCAGCAGCTTTCTGAAAGAACTGGTCACAATTTGATTCTGAGTTTTAAAAATATGCCATAATGAACTGCAGAAAGAGAGAGAGCAAAATATGTGTAAATGAATTACGGATTACAGTTTGGAAAAATAGGAAAGGAAAAGCTGAGAGAGAGAGAGAGAGAGAGAGAACCTTTACAAGAGATGGCTTCTTAAAAGAGCTGCTGGAGTATGTGATCTGACGTAACTGCAAGACAGAAAAAAAATATTGAATTACAATTACTTCACAAAAACATATTAAAGGCATGGAAAGCGTTGTGGTTACTGTGCTTTACAAATAGTATACAGTAAAAACAGTTACTGTGGTAAATACATGGTAAGTATTGTTGTTACTGTGCTTTAACTACAAATACCACAGTAAAACTACGGTTACTGAGGTAAACTCATATTAAGTATCAAGGTTATTGTGCTTTAACTACAAATACCACAGTAAAACTACGGTTACGGTGGGAGAAGCATGGTATATTTTGTGGTTACTGTGCATTGACTACACATGACATGTTCGAGCGACAATTACTATGGTAAAAATATGGTAAATGTGTGGACTTTTTACATGATCCCTTTCCCACCATAGGCAAATTTTAAATTAATAACTTCATTCATAAACAAGGAACAATTGAGTATTTTACGAGACGGTACCTGTAGACGTGTCCTGAAGTCATCTAAATCCATCTTTTAATGCGCTATTTTGCTGGTCTTTGGTCCGTGTGTAGTTGTTGGCATTGGGGAAACGATCGCCCCTGCTGGTACTCCAGTGGTAACTTCACCTTCATACATACGTGCGGGGATTAAACACGTGGATCGATGATAACAGCCTTCGCAGCCTACCAGTAGGCGCAGCAGCCCTCTTCTGGCCCATATCGATGAGCTGATAACCACTGTTAACGCCCATTCAATCGAGTGATAACATTCGAAGCGGGTGGACCATAGCAACCTTGGATATTCAGAAATGGATATTATGAATACATTAATAAAATGTTTTGAATTTAATAAAGTGCAGAATTAAAGTGCAGAAAATATTATATTAACCTACCTGTACATTGTGCGCATGATATGTTGCAGATTAATGCAATCCACAGACAACATTTATGAACCCTGTTATAATCAAAACATTTAAAAATAAGACATGTGACATGCCTAGAAAAACATTACTATCTTTCCCATCCATCCAGCTTTTTAAATCCATTCAGTGATCATTTCTATCTTTCTTTCTTTAATTAAATTACGGGAATGTTACAGGTTCTCTGTACAGGAATTTAACATAGGCTAGGCCTAGGCTATACATTTTTTTTTTTGATAGCCTAGTAATTAGGTTATATGCTAATAATAATAATAATATAGGTAATATATAGCCTAATTTCACTTTCTTAAACTCAAACTTTCTTAAATTCAAAACAAAATGTTAAAAGAATATTTAAGCTAAAATATTAATCCTTGTGCATCAATAAAAAAAAGTTACACTTAGGTTCATAGTGGACAAAAATGTCCATGTCAAAAAAACGGTCATAAAAATTGGAAGCTTGGGAGCACAGAGTTAAGTATGGTCTCATTTTAAAGAAGACCCATGGCAGATTATTGTTGAAGTAAAAAAAGTTTAAAAAGTGAAACCAAAAAAAAGTTATACAGGTTTAAGTTTATGAAATTATTTATGAACAATATTTTATATTTTATTTTATGAATATTTTATATATGAAACATGTTGAACTCTAAACCTGCTAGAAGATCAAAGCCATAAATCTAAACAAGTTGTGTTCCAAATTTGAGGTTGATATCTCAAAAAATTTGCTTTCAGTAAAATTTTGTTTGGGCGCAGTACCAAATTTTCCCCATTAGATGCCAGCAAAACTCCACTGCTGCACACAGTGCTTGGATATGTGATTTGCAGTAGAGTTTCTCTCTCTCAATTTTTACAAGAACACACACAATTTTTTTTATGACATACATACAAGCCACACTCTGACATCCATACCAACACACACACACAATTATAACTGCATTATTTTCCAATTGGCTCTATAATATGCAGAAGCAGAAAACAGGAATAAAGCAAGTGTTTGCTTTATAGACCCTTTATAGACCAAACCTGAAAAAATGGCACCATCTGGTAAAAAATAGTAAACAATTAAATTTTGAAGCCTTGCCAACAGAATGAAAGCCTATTAACAAAAATTGCATCATTTTACAGTTAAACGGCACAGCGATTAAAAATAGCAGTTTTAATGGGTTTCAATGGGGACATTTTTGTCCAAAAGGTCCTGAGTGTAACAAATTTGTGTACCTAGTGTAAAATAGATTTATTAAAGGAAATGAGGGTGGAATATTAAAATACCAATAAAAATACACACCTGAGCCAAAATTTATGCAGTTAGCATTAACACAGGCAAAATTATCAAAAAAACAAAACTAAAATGGACAAAAATGTCCAAAAGGGTGCACAAGGGTTAATCTCATCCCAAAGTCTTTTACGTCCATTCACGTAGGCTATTATTTTGGATTAGCCTACATTTTGTAGGCTAGCCTATTTATCTCAGTTCTTTCTCCTCTGCGCTTTATATACCTGCTCTGTAACCGAAGCTCATTAACCGATCATTAGCTGACAAGATTATGATAAATTAGAATTAAATTAGGCCTAAGAATGGATAAGAGTCTGTATTAAAAAAAAATATATCTTTTACTTTAGTTTTAGGCCTACATGCATAAATATGATACACAAAAGAACAAGATTCACACATCACATCACGCATCTGCGCTTTTCTGAACAAAAAAATCAAACCCAGGATAAATTCAAAGGTTCATAGTTCATAGCTACATACAAAAGGAATAAATACGCAAAATATATTTCACTTAGGGGCCTAATTAACCAAACGAAAGAAAAGGCTGTTCCATTGTTAAACATTTCAAATAATTGAATTGGTCTCTCTTCAGTGGGATAGTCCACGAGGGGGCTACCAGCATCTCCACCAGTTCTGGGAACCATGGCTGATTGGGCCATTTCGGTGCCACTAACAGAACCGATTCCTTTTCCTCTCTGATTTTGCAAAGCACGTGAGGAAGAAGTTTCACTGGCGGAAATGCCTACTTGCGTACTTTCGACCAGCTGTGAGCTAGTGCATCCACTCCCAGGGGAGAGTGTGTCAGTGAATAAAACAGCGGGCAGTGAGTGTTCTCCGCTGATGCGAAGAGATCCATCTCCGCCCTGCCAAATACACTCCAAATCATATTGACTGTCAAAGAGTGTAATCTCCACTCCCCGTGGATTACCCCGCCCCTCGACAGTAAGTCCGTGCCGTAGTTCAGGCGTCCGGGGACATGTAATGCCCGGATGGAGAGGAGGTGTCAATCTGCCCACAGAAGGAGGTCTCTCGCCAGCCACAGCAGTGATCGCGTGTTTACACCGCCTTGGTGATTTATAAATGCTACCACTGTCATGCTGTCCATCCTGATGAGAACGTGACGGTGAAGAATGTCTGGGAGAAAGCACTCGAGCACTAGGTGTACAGCACAGAGCTCCAGACAGTTTATGTGCCACGACTTCTCCGTTTCTGACCATGTCCCGAAGGCTGGTCTGCCACCGCATAAGGCTCCCCAGCCCGTGCTCGATGCATCTGTCGTAACATTCTTTCTCCTTATCCCTTGGCCAATAAGAACACCCCGGCAATACAGAGTCATATTGCGCCAAGGGGTCAGCGTATGCAAGCAGTCGCGCGTCACTTTAATGCGTTCTGTGGTACCCGGCTCGTTAGCCAGAGCTGAAGCGGTCGCATATGTAGGAGCCCTAGTTTGCAGGCCTAGGCCGAGCGTCCTCTGAAAGCATTTTAGCCGGGGAGAACGCCCTAATTTGAAGACTGCGAGAGAGCTGATCAGTTTTTGTGAGCACTCCTCCGACAGAGGCGCTCGCATATTGATAGAGTTCAGCTCCACTCCTAAAAAGGAGATGTTCTGGCTCGGTACCAGCATGCTCTTTTGCATATTTACAGTCAGCCCTAAGCTCTGAAGATGAGCGAGGAGTCTGAACTTGTCACAGAGCAGCGCGCTCTCTGATTGGGCTAAGACTAGCCAGTCGTCGAGATAGTTCAGGATGCGCATTGCGCTCTGCTTCAGAGGAGAGAGAACAGCATCCATGCATTTTGTAAATGTATGAGGGGCCAGGGATAAGCCGAAGGGCAGGACCGTGAATTGGTACGCTATCCTGTGGCGGGGGCTACCTGAATGTGAAAATAAGCATCCTTTAAATCCACGGAGATAAACCAGTCTCCCGGTCTGATGTGTGAGAGGATTTGCCTCATCGTAATCATTTTGAATGAGCGCTTCGAAAGCGCGCAATTCAGCGGACTCAGATCCAAGATTAGGCGGAGTCCGCCGTCTTTCTTTGGCACCAGAAAATAACGACTGTAGAAGCCGCTCTCGCAGTCTGTGAGGGGCACTGTCTCTACAGTGTGCTTTGCGAGAAGATTGTGTATTTCCTCTCGCAGAACTGAGGCATTCCGCTCCCGTACAGTGGACATTAACACACCGTTGAAACGGGGCAGTCTGCGGAAGAACTGCGTGCAGCTGTTCTTTATTGATTTCATAACCCATTCTGATACCCCTGGCAGTGCCTGCCATGCTTCTGGGAACTGTGACAGCAGGCTAGGTGGACTGCACACCGTGAGGGATAACTCGCTGCTAGGGGGCGGGGAGCTTAATACCACACGAGTGTGAGAGTGAGTGATGGGGAAGAGGGAAGTGAGAGGAGGAAAATTGCCCTGATATTGAGGTAAGTTTTGTATGTTTTTTGACTTTATTGCACTGCATAGTGGAACAGTCAAAATACAAACATGACAATTGCTCTCACCACCCGCAACAGGCAGGGGGGTGTGGTGAGCACACACAGCGGACTTCTTCAGTGTCTCGTCTTCGGGGGTGGGTGCAGCTTTCCTCCTCCGAGAGACAGTATCAGGAACGCGGCTTTGATTCCGGTGCCGGTGGCCTGCTGTTTCTGTCAGGGCAGGGTCTCTGGCCCTTCGAGCCCTGATGGCACTTCGGCCACGGCTGTCTTGATCTCACCGCCGGCTCATGTTCGCGCCGAACAGCAGCAGAAGAGGCGTGCGGTCTTCCCGTGCACTGCGCTGAGGAGGAGCGGGAACGCGCAGGAGGTTTCGCGCTGGCGCGCTTTGGCAGGAAGTGGCTAATGGCCTTCGACTGCTTCTGCGTGAACATCTCCACCGCCGCTCTGAAGAGACCTGAGGGATTCACGGGAGCGTCCAGAAGGGCTGTTTTCTCTGAAGTCCTTTAACCTGTTAACTCCCTATTTTGGGCCTCACAGCTGAAAATGACCTACCTAAATTAAAATGGTAACATTTCCTGACAATAATGTGCTACACACACAATTTATGTATCTTTGGAAAGACACTCTAGGCTTTACTATGCACCATCCAGAGTTGATAATGCTCAAAGAAATAAAAAGTTATAGACACTGAAGTGCCTTGAAAAATGTTTTACCACACTGAATGTTTTTTTTATTTCATAAACAAATACATGAAATAAGTCCAGAAGCAATCAATCCAGAAAAGTAATGGGTTGAAAGTCACATGTCTAATGAGTTTATATTTCAAATTTGAAGAAAATACCATGAAAAATTAGATTCTTGCAATCATTTTTCTGAGAATATTTCCAGATACCCCCCCCCCCCTTAATGAAAATTACCACCAAATGTATTGAAGAATTCCACAAACTATTTTAGTCATTATACATAGTTTTTCAATTATAAAATAATAGACAGAATTTTAGACATCATATATGTGATTTATTTGAGCACTAAAAATACAATAAGAATAATTTGAGTAATAAAAAAGAAGAAAAAAAAAGAAGAATTTGCTTTGTATGTAGTAGCCTACATACTCAATACTCTGCACTGCCAGACATAAACTGATATTGCCAGACATTCACACTGATTGCAGTCAGTAATCACAAGCTGATGTGCGTCCATACAGATGATAATCATACAGATGGGCCATATCATCAATAATAGCCGGTCATTGACAGCATTTTGATAGCAGTCATATAGTCGGGAATTACACGCTGATGTGCGTTCATATAGATGGTACTCATGCAGATACAGCCATGTTCCACACATCACACACACACATAAATAAAAAAGGTTGAAAAAAAGAAAGAAAAATAATTATTTGTGCAAAAAGGCGATCGCTAAGTTACGCCCCCATCAGATGACAGGTGCGTCACAGCGTGCGTCACGCGCCGTCACGAGGGAGCGCCAGAATTCAAATGAACAATATTCTGCGTATCTGTGACTTTTTTTTGGGGATGATCTCATTCTGTTTGGGACATTGCCTGCTACAAAATCATGCTGTTTTTTTACCACCAAGAGACTGTTTTTGAGCGTAATTTGTTCCATAACAGACACAAACAATAACTCTCCCTGAACAGATGAGACGTAAACAAAGGAATAACGATCCAAATTACAACGTTATTGTTTCTTTGGACTAAAAGTGCTCTTTGGGATGATGTTCCGTGGACCCTTATTTCTCAAACTAAACCGGGATTTACAGCAGTGGATACGTTTGAGAGTCGTTATCAGGATGAATCTGGTATGTACTGCGGTTTTTTTATACATGTTTTGATGTGTACTGCTTACACAAATTTAGCAAATACATTCCTTATAAGCTTTCTATCGAAAAACAGCGATCTATCATCGATGCTTGAGGCTTAGACCTTCAAAATGATATATAGTTTGTCAAGATTAATTTTGTCCCGTTTCATTTTATCTATTTGAAAACAATGACATGTGCAAACAAAGACCGTTCAGTGCGCTGGCGTCCTGGTGCATGTTAACAGGTTAACTCAGTCAGAGTAAGCCACAGGTGACTATCTAGCACCACAAGATTCCCCATATTGCGGCCGATCGTTCGAGCTGTCACCTTCGCCGCTCTGAGGGCCAGATCCGTGGCGCGTCGGAGCTCTTTGAACACTTCAGGGACCGGCCCATCCTCATCCAGAGACTTGAGCAACTTGGCCTGATACACCTGGAGTATCGCATCACGTGCAGTGCTGAAGCTGCTTGGCCCGCCGCAGAGAAAGCCTTGCCGGCGAGGTTTGCAGTGGGGCGGCAAGGTTTAGAGGGGAGAGACGCGTTGTTTCTCACTCTCCAGTTCGCCGCGGTTGAAGGACAGAAATGGGAAGCGACGGCTTCTTCCACGTGGGGGAGTTTGACATACCCCACTTGGTCAGCTCCATCCACAGAAGACAGGAGGGAGGATCCCGGGTTGTGCACCCGGAGAACAGCGGTCATGAAGCGCACTGGAAGGGGACCTGCAGCAGGGGGGTGAGGAGCGCGTGGCCACTGAGCCGGCGCGGGCTCGTCACCTGATCCTGACAGATCCGCATCAGAAACTCGCGGCACTTTCTTCCTTGGCTCGAAAGAGGCTGCAGAGGAAGAGCGCGGCAGAGCTAGTTGGGCAAGTTCATTGCCTTGGACGATGGCCACACGGAGCCTGAGAGTCCGGAGACTCATATCCCCACAGTGGGGGCAGTCCAACCCCCCAAGTGCCACCTCTGCGTGGGCGCGACCCAGGCAGAAGATGCACGATTCGTGGCCATCAGTAGAATCGATTGGCTCCGCACAGGAGAGGCAATCGCGAGTCATCCTTGTCCGAGTCCGAAGCTCACCGGAACACAGCAGGGGAAGAGAAGGCGTGTCCGCTGCAGCGTGTAGATCACGGTGAGTAGTATTCTTGATAGGCTTCTTGCTTCTCGTAGAAGGTTGTCTGAAGGAAAAGATTCAGAATGGATGACGTACAAGTGCTGCCTTATATAGAGTGGGATTCCCGCTCATATTGCGCACGCTTGAACGCCATTGGCCAGTTTCAGTGGCGTGATTCAATAAGGCTTCAGTAGTATTTGAGGAAAAGGTATTTCCCATAGCAATGTAGAGTGGCCGAATCGATAGGGAACTCACCTGCCTGGCTTTAACCCTAGATCTTGATTGGCTTGTTCAAGTGTGTTTGTTTTGGGATGGAGCTGAAGTTACTGTGGCTCTCCAGGACTGATTTTGGACACCCCTGGTTTAATCGAATTAAAATTCTTACTGTCGGTTTACAGTTAGGCTACACTAGCCACGTTTACATGTACACTTTTTTGTAATTCAGATTAAAATCATTCCGATTGAAAGATTCGGTGGACTGTTTACATGAGACATTATCTAATCCGATATGGTGTTTACATGTGCTGGTGCTTTCAATTTTTGGACACGCTAAGTAGCCTACATGACAACAAATACAAATCACCAAAGGAAAAAACGCCTGTATTTGCGTTAATATTTTTAATAGCTGCTTGCACTTGCTTAGCATAAACGGCTAATATTTGAATCCCTTGCATTCATTAGAGCGCTCAGTCATATGGCCAGAACACGAAATCGTACCTTCTTCTATCGTACCACACAGAGAACCGATATAGCTTGATCTCAGCCAGTTGATCAACACCATCATATATATCGCCCTAATTTCTTAATGTTAAAGCATTAAGGGGTAAAATAACAGTAGGCTACGAACCTCTGTTAATGCAGCTCTGAAATGAATTGTACTCTGATAGGCCCATACTACAAAGTTTTACTGTACTTAAATGGAACAAATAAAAGATTTCTTACCAAGAGTTGCTGAACAATGAATCAATGGAGCGTTGCTTTATGAACCCATGGAGGGAACACAACAAACTGTATCACACATAACATTTCCAAAAGTGTTTTTGTACAATATTCATGGCGTGAGCACTTATAAATTCAAGCAGATCGGAAATTATGTATCTGTAATAAATATAAATACAAATGACAAAGGCAAATTTTGGTCAAGTTGTTTATTTTCATTGAGCTATACTTTCACTATCATCATTGTGTTGTTTCTAAGCTGAAAAGCAGAAAATTGCGCTTCATTTCAGATCCGTTTTTCACTCCGGTCATGAGAGCAGATAGTTCATAACACAGCAAGCGTTCTCCATTTTAATGTGTTTTTAACTGTATAATTGAAATTTTAACTTTATACCTCCACTATTCTCTGTAGTGTCGGTGTCCCCAAATCACAGAATGTACTGCGTTGCCAACATCACGTTCACGTTCTGACGACCCGACCTCTTGACGTGAATGATTATTTCACTTTCTTTTATGTAAAGCACTTTGAATTACCACTGTGTATGAAATGTGCTATATAAATAAACTTGCCTTGCCTTACCTTGCCTAGTCTGTGTAACTGCATCACTACATTGTACAGACATTAAAGGTCAAAGCCGTCTGATGTTCCATTTATCTAAATAAACAACATATATGGCTCTTAAAACACTGCCTATAAAAATTCAGTCTTGGCATATTTTGAACTGAATTGAGGTAATTTGTTTTATAATTTTATTACTGACTGTGTACTTGTCTTTTTTTGTAAATTCAATTCCGTTTTAAATCAAATTTGAAATCATGCTTCTTTCTGCTGTAAGCTTTTGCAACAAAAGTTACCCTATTTTAAAGACACAAACACACAGAATGAGCAAATGTTTAACATTGAGATTTGTGTAATGGTAATTGATCAATGTTTATATGTAGGCTATGTAAATAAAAGACTATATTAAAATATATTCATCATATAAAGCGAACATATTATTATTATTATTACTAATTTTAGAAGACTTGGATTAAACCACTCAAAGCTTAAAATAATGATTGCCTTGAAAAAATGTATGGACAAAAAAAATTAGATATTAAAATATCTATATGGCAGTATACAGTATGTGGTAGTTTTGCCAATGGTATTGAAAATGATTAAAGTTGTCATGAAATAAAAAAAATTACCCTAACAGTTACTTACTTTTTTAGTGCACATTACTAGTCTTGTGGTGAACAATTAAACAGTCAAGTGAAGTCAATACACCGGAAAAAAAATTGTCTGCCGTCATAATCTTTAATCAAAAACAGAAAATTTGTTTCCACTTTGGAATGGCGTTCTCGCTCTGATGATGTCAGTTTGACGGCTTGGGGAGAATCGTCTTGTTAAGTATGACGTAAGGACTGCTGTTTCCGGGTCCAAGCCTCTATTCATTTCACTTGAGAATACTATATCAACAGCCATTTATGAGCACTATTTAATTAATATTACATATTTAAGCTAAGCATTTAAAAATGTGCTGTGCACACTACAGTCTCCATGCTCACAGTGTCTCAGACACTAATATTTTAGCTGATTTCAGTATAGATAAAGGTTAGGGTTATAATTTTTTTCAGTATTACATGACATCGTGGGTGTATATAAGCAAAGACTGGTGTTTTCTTGGTGCGTCTGGCAGAGCATTAGGACCCAGAAGCGGTGAAGCATGATGTCAGACGTAACAAGTAGATATTCTTAACCACTCCTATCCAACCGTGAATCTGCTATGAGCAAGAGGTGGAGTGGAGGTGCACCACAATAAAACCCCACCCTTTATTCAATATTCCGTTTCACTTGGAAATACATCACAACACTGTTGCAACTTCGGGTTAATGGGTAATGGGTACTTTAATATTGATATTTTTAAGGTATTGAAGTTAGAAATTCCTGTATCATGAACACTAATTCACATACTTTAGCCCCTTTTCCACCGCAGGAACTTTACCCAGGAACTAGGGACTTTGGGCCGGTACTCGGTGTGTTTCCACCGCAGGAACCAGGATCCAAATAAAGTTCCGGGTACAAATTTGCCCCTCAGAAAGTCCCTGCTCGTGAGGTAGTACTTTTTCAAAGGTCCGGAACTTTCGGGGTCGGGACTTGGGTGCTGAGCATGCTGATTGGTTGAGTTCACACAGCACTGTATTTCAACCACCATATTCGCATAATTTTTTACAATATTACTGTTATTTTGTCATGAAGTTTGGTTTTAAAAGTATTTCAGGCGAGACTGTAGTTGTTTAAAACTCAAATCTGCGGTTTATTTATAAAGACAGCACCTATTTGAAAATGTGCTTCGCCGATTTCGGAGATGTGAGCTCCACGCGATCACCGGGCGCTCAGTGCTCATGTATCCCACTGAGAGGAGCATAACCTCGGCTAGTCCTTCTGACATTTGCCGCTGGCTCTGATGTCTCTGTAGTGGTATAATTCGCTGGTATAGTGATATAATTCGCTTTGGGTAAATCTAACAGGTAATCTTTGGTCTTTATTCTATTAATCTATTAATATGTTAAAATGAAAATGAAAAGAGGCAATGCTGTTTGATATTTCGTTTCATTGTAATGTACATTCCCTGAACTACATTTCCGCGGCTATATTAATATGTTTAAATGAAAATGAAAAGAGGCAGTGGTGTTTGATATCATATTTCATCCTATTGTAAATACAGTGAGGAAAATTGCAGTAGCCGAGGCGAGCTGACTGATGTTATCAAGTAGCCTATACTGCTCTTTGTAGAAATACCGGACTTGCGTCGTTCCGTCTGCGGGAAAACTAAATCTAATTTGCATATTAATGTGTTTTTGGGGCAACATGTAATGAAAAAAAATAAGTGTAATAATGGGAGTAATAATTGACAAGATTTTCATAATAATATATAGGCCTTATATTTCATAGAATATTGAACTATAATTTATTTCCCTATTCATTTGTTATGTCTCCCAAAACCCGTAATAAACATGCTTTTAGTCCCGGTGTCCTCATATGAGGATATGCATGAAATCATCATCCTGTTTCATAACAGAAAGTCATATTTTGATTTGAAACTCCATAACATCTTCCTGAGATGTTCATTTATGACATATAGTTTCAAAATTAGACAGATTTAATTGATAATTACAAAATATTATCATGTTTCCATAAGAGTGTTTTTGAAGACCAAGGAGAGGGAGTCATGGTGAAACATCCAAACATTTAGTATCTTTGAAAGCCCTGAATGTGCGCTGTAGAGGACATCCAGAAATTCACTAAAATATAATGTGCTCATGAGGCTGCAGGGTCTTAAGATGTTAAAGAAATTATATTTATTTTATTACAAAAAAACAAAATCATTATCTCTTGAATATGTTAATTTCTTTATTTTATGTGCAAAATGATTCATACACAAGCAAAAGTGGCTTAAATCTCCTTAGTTTTCTTATTTTTCTTGTTGAATTTAACTTTCGTTTCATCCCTGTTTTCTAAAAAAGCATCATGATGAATTATTATATTTGATTAACCACTGTTTTTTTTTTCTGTGTATATAATCTCATACTATTATGAACACATATTCATGTTTGCTGTTTTATGCCATAAGATTGTTCATTGTTAGATACAACCATCTTTCCCTGAGCTTATATTTAATTATAAGTCAGGCAATAATAATAATAATAAAAAGAAGGACAGGTGCACTAACACAGGGGTGACCAAACTTGATCCTGGAGGGCCACTGTCCTGCAGAGTTTAGCTCCAACTTGCCTCAGTACACCTGCCTGGAAATTTCTAGTATGCCTAGTAAGACCTTGATTAGCTGGTTCAGGTGTGTTTAATTGGGGTTGGAGCTAAACTTTGCAGGACACCAGCCCTCCAGGAGCACTAACACCTCATGGCATCACTAACTCAACAACCCTACCTAGTAGTTTTCCTCAGCGTTTGCAATGTCTGCACAAAGTTGATGTTGGGCAACTGCTTGAAGATCTCGCCTTTGGAGAAGACTGTTGATTTTATACTATAAATGTAAGTATTACAACTTAAAAATTTAGATTACCCCAGAATGAATTGCATCGCTAGCCAACCCCAACACTTACACGCAATAATAATGATAACCAATAAATTAATTACATTACTTTTTTTTTCTCCTAAAAATGACTAATTTTAGTAAAATAAGCCAAATATAATTTTTGTCATATGACATAGCTATATGTCATATGACAGTCGATGTGAATACATCAATTTTCAGTCAAGCAATTAATTAATATTTATATTTTATTTACTGACAACAATAAGAAACATGAATAAAAAAATGAATAAAAGTAAGCATCACAATACATACATACATATACAAGTCAACAACAGATAAAACAAAGCTTCGTTCAAACTTACTGCTCTAACAATCATGTATTTACAGACAGTGCTTCACAATCTTGCACTTCTCAATGGGGACATCGTTGAGCCAGAGGATGAGGAAGACCATGATGACACCCCTGAACCACACAACTTTGAGGCAAGAGCAGGAGAAAATGTGCGGGACATTCTGGCTGCCACTGTGTCTGCTCCAAACATTCATGTGCCTGTTCTCCATTAGCACGACTGCCTGTAAAACATTTAAACAGAGTTAAACATTTTACAATTCATGTTGTCAGCTTTCCATTTCTTGCCAAATTTCATTTCATGTTTACAATTACATATACATTTTTTGTTGTAGCTTTTTTACTTTTGTAGTGGGCTAAACCACTGATCTGGTAAGCAAAAGGTTACTGATTCACAACCACCAGTGTGTCCTTGAGCAAGGCTCTTTTCTCCAGGGGATTGTGGGTCCCTGTAATTAAGAGCACTATAAATCACTTTGGATAAAAGCTTCATGACATTTTTTTTAATGATGCTTTTAAAGCTTCTTAAAGTCAGGCTTCATTGAACAGAGACCAGCTGAATAAACTTGACCAAGATCACATCCTCAGTGTCTTTTGGTCTTTCTCTAGATGCTCTTGCTGGCTCTGGGGTCACTGATGATGAAGAGACCACAGCAACAACTGGTCCAGATGAGGCAGTAAAGGCAGATGGAGTGATGGAGGGTCTCATCCATGGCACTGGATGCTGCTGTGGACTCTCCATCCTCAGTGCTCAGCTCACACCATTCTGCAGACATTTCAGATCATACAAAAATGCACAAACACAATAAAAAAAAAAATCAGCCATTTTAACAGTACAGTGTCATTTGATTTATGTATTAGAAGTAACAAAATTATCATACTTTATATTTTTGTTTCAGGTTCTCCCCCTTTTTTCTCTCACAATTGCTACCGTCACATTGCATTGCAGGTCCTGCTCCACCACAGAAGATCTGCAGCAAAGGCACAGGAATCAAGAATAAGAAAAGTGCTGTAATAACTCTGTTTGAAATTACAATAATTAAAATAACCTACAACTTAAGATTTAAAAGATGTTTAATTAATTTCATTAGTATACTCACTGAGAGCATTTGATGGCAGCATTTCTTCATCAGTCACTCTTCACTGGATAAACACACGTGTGTCTCATCTGTCCCTGTAACATCCAGACAAGATTCAGTCACCTCTGTGATTTATCTGCTCAATGCTGCATTTACATGTTGAGGTAGTTGCTGATGTAACTCGCTTTTTATCCAACACACAAGCTCCTCAGTTTACCAACAATAATAATAGACAAATAAAAGAGATAACTTATGTTTAGTAACTTCATGTAGATGTTTTTATATTTACATTATTACATTCATCTAAAGCAGTGTTGACAACAGTGAATTCTACATAATAACACAAATACATCACTCACTCAGATGTCTGTTTCATGTCTATTAGATGTGCTCATATGCAATATTTATCAAAGATTTTCCTAGCAATCGTCTTTAAGATGAATATATGGTTTATGTAAATCCACTTTGGAGACACTTACTGGAGCTCCCCGTTAGCTATAAATAATAAAACGTGTTTTTATAGCGAAACTACAAATATACTATATTATTTAGGCTATTTTAATTCAGGATTAGGCCATAGTTCAATTAGGACATTTAAGTAGTTTTTTATAAACGTACCTTGGATAAAAACACTACAGATATATTTTGAAGTAATTCAGTGTTGCATTTTAGGTAGCTTTCCATGCACGCAGGTGAGTCAGTCAACGCGAGTAACACATTGAGATCTTTTTATGTGGCTTAGCTTATTGCATTTAAAAACTAGCTCTTCCTGCATTATTTTCTCATTTATGCATGTTCTTTTTATAAAAACCAAAATGTGCGCAAATATATTGCTTTAAAGACGTTCATTATCTGGTAAGTAAAATGATCTGGAAACATCAGACGCAATTAAGTACTTTGCTGCCAAAGTCATACGCAACTTTTATTAATTAATATAGCATATAACAAGAGTACTTTATTTACAACAGTACAAGTTAATATGTATGATAGGCCTGTTTAGTAACATTTATGCAGAATCGCTTACATCAGCATCACAATGCGTCATAAAATGATTAGACCTATATTTCACATGCCTATTTCATATAGGCTAGCCTATTTAATTTTATTTTGGATATAGGCTATGATAATGAGGATGATGCTGATGCTGATGCTGATAATACTAACACTACTACTAATAATAATAAAGAAAGGAAGAATATTAGGCTACATATTGGCCTGCATGGTATGTGCAGTATGGGTTAATATAATATTTTCTTAATTCTGCACTTTATTAAATTCAAAACATTTTATTAATGTATTCATTATATCCATTTCTGAATATCCAAGGTTGCTATGGTCAAGCAGGTTCGTGCATTAAACGCATGGCCACGATAAATAAATGTTGTTCTCTCAACATAAGAAGTTGTGCTCCCCTGAACATGTCCTCTACCTGCCATCTTTTTGATAATTTTGTCATGAAAAGATTTTTTATTTTTTTAAATAACACATTAGGCCTACATATAATTATCACAGAAACAAATCCACAGCTGAACCGCGGCAACAAGTAGTGGTGTTTTCGTAATCAGTGTAAGCTATTTGAAGGAATCAGTTGAATGGATTGAACTCACTCATTAAGACAGTGACTACGTTTACATGGACATCAGTAATCTAATTATTTACCTTATTCTGAATAAGACAATATTATGATTAAGGTGTTTACATGAGTCGCTTTTAGAATAATCCTTTCATGTTCCCGTTTTACATGTTATAGTACATAGATCGATTAATGGGGTATCAAAAATAGTGGCCATCTGACGTCCCCTCAAGAATTTCACGTATAAACATATAGTTCGTCTTCGTGATGATGCCATATACAGTTTTGGGAGTTTCATTTTTCATTTTATGAAAGTTTCAAGTGCAGTTAATTATTTTCGTGCATACAGACGACGATAGTGTTGAAGCTCTTTTATTTGCCCTCAAACGGTTGATCACTGCCGTGTGTGTGTCCTGTCGCAAAATGCGGTGAAAAGTCCTACACGACGGTAATAGTTTGATTAAGGTGTTTACATGTCTGTACCGCACTTCAATAATGCGACTAAAATCGGAATACTCCACATGTCTTAATTCGATTTGTGGTTACTTTGATTATGACTTTAGCCGGATTAAGGTAATCAAAAATCTCTGATTACATGGTAGACTCTTAATCAGAGCATTGTCTTAATCGTATTAAAATCGGATTATTGATGTCCATGTAAACGTAGTCAGTGACTTGCTGCCACCTAGTGTCTGTTTTAGTTTCATATTAAACGTATCATTTAATTGATTGACATATCGACATATTTCTGGCTTCAAAATTTAAAACATTAATTTCATAACATTTTATGCGTTTGTAGGCTAATTGCAGTGTAAATGCATTCAGTAATGATGGCTCCGATGGCTTTTGTTAACACTGCTTGGATTTTTACTAGTAACAGCCCTTTATTATTTTAACTGAATTTATTGATTGGAATTAAGAACATTGCATTCCATATTCATGATGCATACATTTAATACAGTTTAAAAAAAATGCCCCTGGACATCAGTTTACGGGTTTGTTTCTGATGCGGTCAATGTTGTTTTTGGAAGTTACATTAAAAAAATGCAGTTAGCTCAAAAAGCTGAGGGCACACCACAGGCACTGTTTGGATGAGCATGATGCTTGTATGTTCAATGCATGGCATGTGTGTTTCACTAGCTCCGTTCCCATGGACACCTTTTGTTTGACGTAATTCTGGATATTGGATACTGGATAAAGTGGCGCGAGGCGACAGATCTTCTGCAGTAACTGATGCCTCCTTTTATTCCAAATCTTGGAAACATGCGTTGTATGCGTTGAAAGTGAAACCTAAAAAAACAGCATGCATAAGAAAGCGATTGCACGCTATCGCGAGCTTCAGCAAATGCACGCGATCACAGATTGCACGCTTCCCAGCCGAAACAATCCCCCACTTGAAAATGAAATAATAACCCGTGATATAAGATTTTGGCCATATTGCCCATTTAAGTCATTCATCCCACACTATCAACAGGCACATCGTCATGTAGGCTACAATACTTGTACTTCGTTTGGGCACCACAAGGTGTCACTGTGGCCTCAAAGCTTACCCCTCGACTACTCTGGCTCGATTGCTATTCCTGAGGTAAAACACGCCCTTCTCATTACCCTACGGACAAAGAAATGTAGAAATAAATAAATGTGAAAATAAATAAATGTAGAAATAAATAAATGTGGAAATAAATAAATAAATAAATAAATACATAAATAAATAAATACATAGATGTGAAAATAAATAAAAGTAAAAAAAATAAAATAAAAGCTTTCCTGTAGCTCAAATGGTAGAGCATGGCGCTAGCAACGCCAAGATCATGGGTTCGATTCCCAGGGAAAGCAAGAGCTGATAAAATGTAAAAACTGTAACTTGAATGCAATGTAAGTCGCTTTGGATAAAAGCGTCTGCTAAATGCATAAATGTAAATGTAAAAGTACCCCATGGTCAAAAAATACCTAGGCCTATAATCAAATACCAATATAAGATTATAAAAAGTATTTTATAAAATCTTTCTTTTTATTATTATTATTATTATTATTATTATTATTATTATTTATTTATCAATTTACAATATAACAACAATCAAAACAATAAAAAAAAATCCTACATTAAGTGGCATCAGAGTATACAAATATGAAAACATACATCATCGAATAAGACAAGTTGCAGGCAAGTTAAAAGTGAAATAAAATGACAGCACATGAATGGTCAGTGTGATAACAATGGATGTTAAGTTGTCTAGGCACGAGTCAAAGGGTTCATAATAGGTTCAAAAAATATTCCAGGTCTCTAAGAAGATGTGGGTTTTGTTTTTTAAACTGTATGTTAAATATTCCATATGCAGTGTGTCTTTATAATATTTTTAAATAGTTCAAATGTTGGAGGGTGTTCCTTTTTCCAGTTTAATAGAATACATTTCTTAGATGTAAGAAATGTAAGAAATCAGACCTACCCTTTTAATAAATACATTCCACCCCATCTCATTTAAGTCCACCCCAAAAAGATATATTAAAGGAGTCTTATGATATTTCTTCCCCAGGACAGTCACAGAGAACTCATGTATCCCAATACTCCTTTAGTTTTTCACAGTTCCAAAAAATATGCTTAATGGTGCCCTTATGTGTCTTAAATCTGTTGCACAAAGGAGATGCACCAGGATATATCTTACTAAGGCGAACTGGGGTCAAGTATATTCTTTGTATAAATTTGTAATTTTGTTCAATTATTTTGTTACTAGAGAATGAGAAAAATACACACTTGTATACAACATCCCACTGATCATCATCAAAGTAACAACCAAGATCTTTTTGCAATACGCTTTTTAATGAAGTTAAAGATGACTCAGCTTGATCTCTTAAGATTGCATATATCTCAGATATTTTTCCCTTCAACACTGACGTGTTCTCTAGAATGATTTCTAATTTAGACAGTTCGAGTGAGATATGACCCTTTGCAAGAAGATCGTTTATTAAATGGCTAAGTTGTAAGTACTTCTAAAAATCTTTATTGTCAATATCAAATTCACTTTTTAATTCAGAAAAAGATTTAGAACTTGCTTAAAAGAGACAGTACCTTGATCTTTCCACTTAATAAATAATATCCTTCCCATAGAGGGTGGTAGATCTGGATTATAAGACAAAGGTGACAAGATAGAAATTTTTGAATGCAAGCTGCACATTTTTTTAATTCCCTGCCAGGTTTTCATTATATTATAAAATACAAATGTCTTTACATAGTTATTTACCTGTTTTATGTTATTAATATATGGTAGTGATGTTAATGATACTGGGTAAATGGCTTGTTTCTCAATATCAGTCCACCGTGCATTTTCTCGAGGGTATACCCAACTTATAATATGTTTTGTTTGTGCTGCCCAATAGTACAATTGAAAATCTGGGAGCCCTAGGCCCCCATTTGCTTTTGATTTGCATAAAGTTTTAAAAGCAATCCTTGGTGGATGGTTATATCCAAATAAAGTTGCTAATTTGCCTATTTAAGGTGTTGAAAAATGATTTATTTAAATAGCATGGTAGAGATTGAAAAAGATAATTGAAGCGTGGCAGTACATTCATTTTAGCCACATTGATTCTTCCCAGGAGAGAGATGGGCAATAAAGACCAATATTCTAAAGCATCCTTTCTTTTTTATTTAACGGAAGACAATTATTGCTGAACAGATCCTCAAGGTTAGGAGATATCACCACGCCCAGATATTTAAAACCCGTCTGACTCCAAGTAAAGGGTGATATATTATAAAGATTTTCAGTAATTGGAGAGGATAATAAGCAGGCATTAGACTTGGTTAAGTTAATTTTATAGCCTGATATATTGCCAAATTCATTGATAATACTAAGTGTTGCATAAGTGTTGCAGGGATAGATTGGTCAGGTTTAGTTAAATATAATAAAATATCATCTGCATACAGTGATATCTTTGAACAGTATTTGCAATACATACCCCTGAAACATCCCTACTCCATATAACTTCGGTGAGGTGTTCAATTGCTAGGTTAAATAGTAAAGGGGAAAGAGGACAGCCCTGTCGACAGCCTCTTCTTAATACTATTGCTTCAGACATACAATTATTAGTACAGATTTTTGCTAAGGGATTGCTATATAAGTTTTTGATCAACTATTAAATTTATCACTCAAATTTAATTTTTTTAGTGTCGCAAATAAAAATTGCCACTCAATTCTATTAATAACAACACAACTTTGTGCTTTTGGAAAAAAAGAAAACAAACTCTCTGTCTTCTCCGTCTCCGCGAACTGCTTTTAGAAATGCGTCACTAAAATGAACTGTAACTCAGCGAATACTCAACACACAGACAATGGAGTTACATCTATAGAAAGCTTGAAGTGTCTACTTTTAAATTAAGTAAGTCTTATCGAAAACAAATATTCTTCCACCTTTGCTTCCAGAAGATTCAGGCATTTAGATGCTGAGGTGATGAAAGAGTCAGCTGTGTCCAGTCGGCTTTCCGCCACAACAATGAGGCCTGTTCTAAAAGCTCTGGTAAAAATGTCACACTGTTTTGAAGCAAGATGTTTGGACATACTCAGATTGTTAGTTTCGATCGGAATTGGTTAAATTTACAGGGGTATTATAACTTTTTTGTGTCAAGTCAAGTCAAGTCAGTATTATTTGTATAGCGCTTTTAACAATGCAAATTGTGTCAAAGCAGCTTTACATCAGCTTGATATAAAGCTGGGTGGCTTTACATCAGCTTTACAGTATTTAGATGGGGAAATAGTGTGTCGAAATAGTGTCATTCTCCTCTGGCCAGACAAAAACAGCAGTTTAAATGTAGGCTGCAGCAGAGTCAGATTGTGCAAAGGACTCATCTGGTTCCTGTGGTCTTGTCCCGATGGCCGTCTAGGAGACAGGGTCTTCACTGGGAATCAGTCTCTGGGGCTCATCTAGTTGTCCTGGTCTCCACTGATGTTCAGGGCTGTAGAGGTCATGTCTAGGTTCTGATCCACCATCTGATCTGGATACGGACTGGATTCGGGTGGCTGCAGTGACCATCTGATCTGGATACAGTCTGGATCTGGGTGGCTACGGTGACCTCGGAATAAGAAAGAAACAGACTAATATTAGAGTAGATGCCTTTCTTCTAACGATGTAACAAGTACATCGGGTGTTTTGGGAATTGTTCCCGGTTCCGGTTGACCTAATTAATGCTGCCTAACAATCCTTTAACGGATTTGAATTATAGAAATGCGATAGTGTATTATGTGTAAGCCAGGTTAAAGAGATGGGTCTTTAATCTAGATTTAAACTGACAGAGTGTGTCTGCTTCCCGAACAGTGTTAGGTAGATTGTTTCAGAATGTGGGCGCTAAATAGGAAAACGATCTCCCGCCCGCAGTTGATTTTGATATTCTAGGCATTATCAAATGGCCAGAGTTTTGAGATCACAGCGGACGTGAAGGACTATAGTGTGATAAGAGCTCACTCAAATACTGAGGTGCCAAACCATTCAGGGCCTTATAGGTAATTAGCATGATCTTAAAATGTATACAATATTTAATAGGGAGCCAGTGCAGTGTTGACAGAACTGGGCTAATGTGATCATACTTCCTGGTTCTAGTAAGAACTCTAGCTGCTGCATTTTGAACCAGCTGGAGTTTGTTTATTAAGCGCGAAGATCAACCACCCAATAAAGCATTACAATAATCTAGCCTCGAGGTCATGAACGCATGAATTAATGTTTCTGCATTTGACATTGAGAGCATAGGTGTATGGGTTATCGGAGCCAATCAACCAGCCATCCTCACCAGAGCCACGTGACGCCCCCTGTATATCGTCTTTCTAAATCACTCCCAAACATAAGATTGTTATTTAGGCCATACATACCACGTAATATTAGAATAGGTACCTTTTAGTTTCAAAATACTTACAGTATAAATGATTTGTAATTTTACAGGTTGTTACTCCTTTATTCCCCAAACGTCACATATCATTCCCCTATACCAGGGGTAGGCAACGTTGGTCCTGGAGTGCCACTGTCCTGTAGAGTTTAGCTCCAACCCTAATCAAACACACCTGAACAAGCTAATCAAGGTCTTCAGAATTACTAGGGCTACAGGCAGGTGAGGTTTTTTCAGGGTTGGAGCTAAACTCTGCAGGACATCGGCACTCCAGGACGGGCGTTGCCTTCCCCTGCCCTACCTACATGGAGGTACTGAATAGGTACACTATAATTACAAAAAAGTTACGCTGTAAATTCTGTTTACTTGCGCTGTAAATTGCGGGTTGTAATCTAAAGCGTTACCGTATATTTTCCCAGTAATTTTAAAAAGCTTATGAATAGATACACCAAACGTACGATTTATACTTACGTAGTTCTTTGCAGGTTGCATATCTGGTTGTTACCCCCTTATTACCCAAACGTATCATATTGTTCCCTTATACCAGTGGTTCGCCAGGGGAGGGTGCGAGCCATCTGCAGAAAAAGAAAATAAATAAAACAGTAAACAGCCAAAGTGTAACAATGGGTCTGAGGCATAGGGATCCATTTGCAGCTTTTATTGAAAGCAGTGTCAAACAGGCAAAGATCAGATAACAGCGACAGGGATAATAGAGACAGGTCCAAACTCATAAACGTTTACCAGGCTTAGGTCGAGGCAGGCGGCAGGCAGGGGAAATATCAAACAGTCCAGAGATCAGATCACAAGGGCAGGCGGCAGAGAATCGCAGGGTCAGATAAACAGTCCAAGGTCATACACAGGAAATCAATAATCACAAAATAAACGCTCAGAAGTGTTAGCCGGGGCAAAACAAGACTTCGCAAAGAGTGTCTGATGAGTGGCAGCTAATATAGGCCACCGAGATGAGAAACACCTGTGCATCAATCAGTCTAAGATGCAGTGCATTATGGGAGATGTAGTTCCAGTGTTAATACTCCGGTGACGGTGCCCTCCGGTGGTGTTCGGGGAGGGCCACAGAGACCGAGTTTGTGACAGAGCCCCCTCCCTGCGAGCGGCTCCTGAAGCGAGAGGCGGTTCTACGCCGAGGTCTTCCACGGGGTCGAGGAGCGGGTCTGTTGGGGTGTTCGCGATGGAAATCATCCGTGAGAGTAGAGTCCAGGATGTCCGGAGCGTTGATCCAGGACCTTTCCTCAGGTCCGTAACCCTCCCAGTCTATGAGATACTGTAAGACCCTGCCTCGGAGTCGAGAATCCAAGATCTCCCTGACTCGGTACGCCTCCTCGCCATCTACTACGATAGGAGGGGTGCTCTCCTCAGCGGTCTCCTCCTGGTCGCCCTCCCCTCTCGGACCACTGGCGGGCTTGAGCAAAGAAATATGGAAAGTGGGTGAGATACGGTAATTGGCAGGAAGTGCTAAACGATATGAAACTGGTGTAATTTGTCGAATTATTTGAAATGGACCCACGTACCTGGGACTGAGCTTCTTGCACGGGAGACGAAGTCGGAGATCTCTGGTGGATAACCACACCCACTGACCCGGAGTGTAGGGAGGACCTGGTCTTCGATGACGATTGGCCTGTTCTTGAACTCTGCGTACAGCATGTTGGAGATGAACATGAGCGGTATTCCAGGTTTCCTCACTGCGGTGTAACCAATCATTGACAGCGGGCAGATCCGAGGGTTCCCCTGACCAGGGAAATAGTGGAGGTTGGAAACCAAGAACACACTGGAACGGTGTGAGACCAGTAGAAGGCTTGCGTAACGAGTTCTGTGCATATTCAGCCCAAAGCAGATAACGACTCCAGTCGTTCTGGTTGTTGTGGCAGTAAGATCTTAGAAACCGAGTTATTTCCTGATTAAGCCGTTCCACTTGGCCATTGGATTCGGGGTGATAGCCGGAGGTTAGACTGATGTTTATGTTGAGCTGCTGACAGAAAGCAGACCAGACTCTGGAGGTGAACTGTGGTCCACGGTCTGAGACTATGTCCTCAGGTAGTCCATAGAACCTGAACACCTGTTCCAAAGCAAAGCCTCTGCTGTTTCGAAGGCTGTGGGAAGCTTAGTGAGAGGGATGAGTCGGCATGCCTTAGAGAAGCGGTCGATGACTGTAAGTATGGTGGTATGATTTCTGGAATGGGGAAGATCAGTTACAAAGTCGATGGCGATGTGAGACCAGGGGCGCTGAGGTTTGGGTAGAGGCTGAAGTAACCCAACTGGGCATTGACAAGACGATTTGGCAATACTGCAAGTAGCACAGTGTTGGATAAACTTTGTAACATCCTTTTGTAATGATGGCCACCAGAACCGGTTGGTAACAAGATGAACCGTGGCTGTAATGCCGGGATGACCAGAACTGGGAGATTCGTGAATCATCCGGAGGATGCGTTGTCGGAGATCTGCAGGAACATAGGTTAAGTTCGGTGGGCAGTCAGGTGGTATGGGGTCATTGGCCTGTGCCTCGGTAATCTCGGTCATGATGTCCCACTGTACTGGAGCGAGGATAAGAGATGAGGGAATGACCGGTTCGTTGGGGTTATTTGAGGATGTTGAGAAGTCGAATTGCCTAGAGAGAGCATCAGCTTTTCCATTCTTTGATCCGGGGCGATAGGTGACATGGAAGTCGAAACGAGAAAAGAACAGTGACCATCTTGCTTGACGGGGGTTTAGACGTTTGGCTGATCTGATGTATTCCAAGTTCTTATGATCCGTGAGTACAATGAAAGGTAACTTGGCGCCCTCTAGCCAATGTCTCCACTCCTCGAAGGCTGCTTTCATGGCTAGCAGTTCTCGGTCCCCAACATCATAGTTCCTTTCGGCAGCATTGAGTTTTCTGGAGTAATAGGCACAAGGATAAAGCTTAGCAGAGTTACCCTGACGTTGAGACAAAATGGCTCCAATGCCTGTGTTAGAGGCATCCACTTCTACCGAGAATTCGAGTTCAGGGTCAGGGTGATGAAGAATCGGTGCAGAGGTGAAACGCTCCTTGAGTTGCTGAAAAGCCTCTGATGCTGCTGTGGACCAGACGAGATAACGCTTGCCTCCCCTAAGCAAGGATGTCAATGGTGCAGCTATGGTGCTGAAGTTGCGTATGAAGCGCCTGTAGAAGTTGGCAAACCCCAGGAAACGTTGCAGGTCCTTAGTGGTTTTAGGTGTGGGCCAGTTTAAAACTGAGTTGATCTTTTTCTCATCCATTGCCACCCCGTCAGCACTGATGATGTATCCCAGAAATGATGTTAGTGTCTGGTGAAACTCACATTTCTCCATCTTGGCATACAACTGATGATCGATCAGGCGTTTTAGCACTGCCCTTACGTGTTGCATATTTGTACTGTTAGTATTTCATAAGTAATGCGTAACTATTCTAAGATTATGCATGACGTACTGTGTTTGGCAACAATATTATGATTTTGAACAAGTTGCCTTATTGTAATAACATAAAATATTTGATGCAGTATATTTTACACTGCATACTGGGTACTTATTGTATTATTACAACATATATCTTACATGACATTGATACAAATAGTAGGCCTATATTATAGTATATTTTAGTAATTATAGCAAAGTTAAAAACCACCATAGTCGAGATTACTAAAGTACGAGGAAATTTTGTAATGGGTTTCTGCTATGATTTAGTTTAAAAATTTATGTGAAAACTTACCTGATAAAAGAGCATTGCATATGGTCATCTCAGCAGCGAATCATGTCCGTTGAGGTGCAGTAGTGGAAAACTAGATTATATGCTATATGCTCCCAGAATATAGCATATAAATATACCATCATAATACACATGTACATTTACCAAATTGATGTTGTTTTTTTTATGGCTGTAGTGCTGTTGGTGCACTTGAGCTTCCGTATGTGGTTTGAGGCAAGTAGAATAAAATGTACTACAACATTTTTCTAAACTACTATGCAAACATACACCCTTGTTACATGTAGTTACTGTGTAAGTGTATCATCTGCGGGCTGTGATCTAAAGTGATGCCTTGTTACCCTCTTGTTACGTGTAGTTACTGTGTAAGTGTATCATCCGCAGGCTGTAATCTAAAGTGAAGCCTTGTTACCCTCTTGTTACGTGTAGTTACTGTGTAAGTGTATCATCCGCGGGCTGTAATCTAAAGTGATGCCTTGTTACCCTCTTGTTACGTGTAGTTACTGTGTAAGTGTATCATCCGCGGGCTGTAATCTAAAGTGAAGCCTTGTGGGGATCACGTGACCCCTCGACGGCGATGCAGGCTTAGTCTTTTGCTCCGCTCACTTTGCCACATATTTTACGATCCTGTCAGTAAAATTTAAACCACTCTGCATTGGACCCATCATGAGTGCTAAGGCAGACAAAGGGGATCGGAAAAGAGAGATTGAGCAATCGCCAATGAAGAAAAAAATCAGAGATTTAGCCATCTCCAGAGAAGACCTCGACGAGGCTATTGCTAACCGCATTGAACTAGCATTTAAAGAACACCAAAGCACTTTGAATTCGGTTGTGAATTCGGCAGTAAGAGATGCGATGGACTCTATGCTGATTCCAGCATTGCGCGAACTGCGTGAGGACATACAAGCCACCAACAAGTCTGTTAAAGAGCTAAGAGAGGAGTTTGAGGCCATAGCTACCGAGACGAAGCAGACACGTGACCTCGTTGATTCTGTTCAGGCAGCGGCGCGTGAAGATAAGAGGACAGTCACGGACTTAAAGGATCAGCTGGAGCGACTCACCGAGAAGATGACAGATATGGAGGACAGGTGCAGGAGGAACAACATTAGACTGGTGGGGCTCCCAGAAGGGATGGAGGGTCCAGACGCAGCTGGTTTCCTCAGAGCTAATCTTTCCAAGTGGATTCTTTGAGGGGCCGTGACATTGCGATTGATCGGGCGCATCGCGTGTATGACGGAGGGAGGGTCTCCAATCGGCCGCGCACTCTCATCTTCCGTGTGCTGAGATGGCATGACAGATCAGATATCCTGAAGGGTGCTCGGCAGGCCTATCCGGTGAAATGCTCGCAGAGCAATGTCACACTGCTATTTTTTCCCGACTTTAGTCCGGCTACAGCGATCAGGAGAAAGGCATTTGGTCCGGTTTTGAAGAAGATGACAGCGCTTGGTCTCCAGCCCTTCCTCATCTGTCTGGCGGTAATTAAGCTACGGCACAAAGGGGAACAGAGAAGCTACGATTCCCCTCAGAAAGCGGAGGACTTTATCAGCTCCATGTCTCAGCAGAAGTCGTATGCCGCAGCTCTGCGGGGGGACGACGGGGGAGCAGCGGCCGCTGTTTCTCCAGCTCGACGGGAGGGGCGTGACGGCCGGGATGGACTTGGCCCTAGCTGCCCAGGAGGGGATGATGGCAGGATGAACATGGACGCTTGCTAAACCTATTTTTTGCGTTTTCTTCTCTCCTCTCTCCTACTGGGATATTGTCCTTATTTATCCGGTACAACAATCTCTTTGCTGGTAAGACTGACACTCCTTTTTTCTTTTTTGGAGGGGACTAATGGAGAGTAGGTTTAATTAATAAAAAATTTTTTTTTTTAGCTGTGTGAGCCTTTCGGGAGACATGTCTTGCGTTGGAGTGGATCGGTCACAACCTATCACTGTTTTTTGTTGCTCAGTCAGACCTATGTTCTCGGTAATGTGCGGTCTGAGTTGTTTCTTGTTTATGTTTGTCGGTTGCTCATATTTTTATGTTGTTTTTGTTTTTTACAGCAGACATTTATACTTTTATTTATTTTACCTTATTTCTAAAGGGATTTTTCATCTAGGAGGTTTGGTATCTAAAATGCACATCAGTGTTTCCGTGTTATTTACAGAATGGAGGTGCTTCTGTTTTTTTTCATTTATTGAGTACAATCTTGGGATTATGAATATTCAATGCATACTCTAAATATTTTATCACTGAATGTGAATGGTTTAAATTCTGCTGTTAAACGAACTCATGTGTTAGAATATTTACACCGTAAATCTATTTCCTGTGCTCTAATACAAGAGACACATTTAAAACAATCTGACGTGGCACGTTTCCAGAATAAGTATTACAAATTAATAGCTTTTTCCTGCGCTCAAAATAAAATTAAGGGGGTGCTTATCCTTGTTAACCGGAAGTTAAATTTAACGATTGAACACCTTGGTAGTGATGAGAAGTGTAGATTTGTTTTTATCCGATGCAAAATATATAATAATAGGTTAGCATTGGTCTCTATTTATGGTCCGAATGAGACAGACAGTGCATTCCTTACACAGATTTCCAAAACTCTACTTGAGGAGATTGATTGCCCTCTAGTGGTGGGTGGTGATTTTAATGCTGTCATATGATATGATGCTTTAGATAAATCTCAATCTGATACAACAGCCAATCCATCCTCTAAATTATTGAATACATTTATCACTGAGCTCAACTTAATCGATCTATGGAGAATTCAGAATACTAAAGCTAAGGACTTCACTTTTTTTTCTAATAGACACAAGACTTTCTCTAGGATAGACTACATATTTCTCAGCCCATCTTTAATTTCATCTAATTCCTCCATCTCTATATTACCAATTTTATTATCTGATCATTCTGCTGTGTTGTGCAGTGTTCCTCTTTCCGATGTTAAAGCCAAGTTCCCTAGATGGCGCTTTGACATATCATTATTAAGTAATCAGACTTTCATTACTTCTCTAAAAGAATATATTAAGGAATTTCTTGAAATTAATATGCCCTCTGATGTGGATCCTCAAATACTGTGGGAAACGACTAAGTGTGCTATACGAGGTTTCTGTATATCTTTCTCTTCTACTCTTGCCAAAGCGAAAACTCACCAGTTTACACAATTAGAAAATAAAATCCAATCATTACAAAACCTACAAAAACAACATTTTACCGAGCAACAGGCTACACAGCTGTCCTCTTTAAAAGAAGAATATGATTTACTTTCACACTCAAAGGCAGAATTTATTTTACATAGGACTAGACAAAAATATTATTTTGAATCAGAGAGACCTAGTCATTTATTGGCCCATAGGTTGAAAGAATGCGAGTCTAAGGCATATATTAGCGCAATAAAATCATCAGATGATCAGGTCACCACGAACCCTGTGGCAATTAATGACATATTTAAAGGATTTTACACAACTCTGTATAAAGCCGAAACAGATTTTGATGAACCAATTTGTAAGCAGTATTTAGATAAATTGGAACTGCCTCGGATCTCACAGATGGATAAAGAATCTTTGGAGGCCCCATTAAGTTTGGAGGAACTTCATGTCTCTCTAAAAAGCCTTCAAAAGGGCAAATCACCGGGTCTAGATGGTCTCCCCCTGAATTATATTTAGAAATTTGGGATTTGGTAGGGATACTTATGCTTAACTCATTTAATTTTGCAATTGAACATGGGGTATTTCATAGAGATCAAAAAACATCACTGATTTCATTACTTCTTAAAAAAGGGAAAGATCCATTAGATTGTTCCAGCTACAGACCGATTTCGCTTATCCCATGTGATCTAAAAATCTATGCTAAAGTTTTTGCTTCTCGTATGGAGAAGGTAATTCACAGTCTGATCAAGGAGGACCAAACTGGTTTCATCAAGGGGCGCAATGCATCTGACAATATGCGTCGACTCCTTCATATTCTTGACTTTGCGGACTCCCACCCAACCCCTTGTGCGGTCTTTACACTGGATGTAGAAAAAGCCTTTGACAGGCTAGAGTGGAATTATATGTGGGCAGTTCTGCAATGTTTCGGCTTCGGTGAACACTTCGTTTCTATGATTAAGACATTATACCACTCACCTGCAGCATCAGTCATAACTGGTAATATTATTTCCCCCTCATTCCCTTTACAGCGGGGAACGAGGCAGGGGTGTCCACTTTCCCCCTTATTGTTTTGTCTATCTCTTGAACCCTTAGCACAAGCCATCAGGAAATCTGAAGTATCGATTAAGATTCATGACCATAATCATAGTATTTCATTATACGCTGATGATATTATTCTATATTTAGACCACTTTGATGTTTCAGTCTCTAGTATAATTAAGGAATTTGATAATTTTAGAAGCCTATCAGGATATAAAATAAATTGGAGCAAATCTGCTTTAATGCCAATAAACAATGTTAAGGATAATTTTTCTTTTCCCTCATTTATCCCTATTAAGGAATCTTTCATCTATTTGGGCATTACCATATATAAAAACATTCATAAGATTGCCAGAGACAATTTTAATAACATTTTAGTTAAGGTCAAAAATGACATTCAAAGATGGAAAAATCTTAAAGTCTCTCTCCAAGGAAGAATCTCCACTGTTAAGATGAATTTGTTACCTCGATTTAATTTTTTTTTCTCTATGCTACCACTTTCTCCCCCTCCAGGTTACTTTAAGGAGATCAACTCCATAATTTCTAAGTTTATCTGGAATGATAAATGTCCCAGAATTAAACTTGCAACATTACAACATCCTAATAGCGCAGGAGGACTGGCTGTACCAAATTTTGAATTATATTATTGGTCGTTCCAGTTTAAGGCTCTTCATAATTGGGTTGATCCTCAATCTACAGTTTCATGGAGGGTGATTGAAGCTGACAAGGTTAAACCAAATAGACTTCAAGATATTTTATTTACTGGCACAGGAAAAAAAGGGGATAATTATAAATTTGGTCCGGTTGTGGCTAACTCTATTAAAATCTGGAAAACGGTTGAACGTCGGATAGGTGGACCCTTCAAATTCTGTAACAGTACACCTTTATGGCACAATTTTAATTTTGTATGCGGAAATCGTCCATTTGTCCAACCCTCTTTGTCTTCTTTGGGTGTAAACACGTGTGGTGATATATATGATAACCAGGGCCTCTGTTCGTTTCAGACATTAAGAGTCAAATTTTGTCTACCAGCATCTGCATATTTTGTTTTTCTTCAATTACGTTCTGCTCTCAAAGCGTATGGCGTTCCTTGGTCTTCTTCCATTTCCTCTCATCCTATGCGGGACTGGATTGCACCATCTGCTGGTCGGCCATCTGTTTCCTTAATATATAATAAAATTATTGATTGTATTACAAAACCTCTTTCTATTAAAACTATTTGGAATAGGGAATTATCTGACCTTAATTTATCTGTCGACTGGGAGAGAGTGTGGTCTAATCTCAGTTTAACATCTAAAAATCTGGCTCATCGTCTTATTCACTTCAAAGTCATTCATAGAGCATACATAACTCCTTACAAAAGATTTAAAATGAAACTACAGTCAAATTTGAACTGCCATATATGTAACACTACATCATCAGGCACTTTTCTGCATATGTTTTGGGAATGTCCTGTCGTCATCAGTCTATGGACACATGTAAACCTGGTTTTGTCATCATTACTGCGAATTGATTGGTCTGTTAACCCAAGTTTGTGTCTTCTTAATGATGATTCTGGTCTCTGTATTAGTTCAATGCAAAAGAGAATGTTGTTTGCTGGTTTTACAGCTGTGAAGAAGACAATAATCCAGAACTGGTTTATACCACACATGTGTAGAAAAACATATTGGATCCGTAGCTGTAGCAAATAGTGTCATGTGAATGTACAACGAGTTGCGAGTTGGTGGGGCCAGGCCTAGCGGATTGAAGATTAAAAACGCAGTTTCAGTGAAGCTTCAAGGGAAAGGGAAAGGGAAGTGGTGTGTGGCCAAATATGGTGACCCATACTTGGAATTTGTGCTCTGCATTTAACCCATCCAAGTGCACGCACGCACGCACGCACGCAGTAGTGAACATACACCTGGAGCAGTGGGCGGCCAATGCTGTGGCGCCCGGGGAGCAGTTGGGGGTTCGGTGCCTTGCTCAAGGGTCTCACCTCAGTCGTGGTATCCATTAGGCCACGACTGCCCCTTAAGGGCTCTACGCGATCCCAGCCAAGGAAGAAGGGTCTTATCTAGCGAAACGATCAGTTATTTTCTAAAAAAGTTACAATATGCTTTTTAATCTCAAATGCTCCTCTTGTCTAACTCTGAGTTAACTCTGTTTTTTCCAGGTTCATGACAGTTAGGGTATGTCTAAAAACTCTCATCTAATTTTCTCCTCCAACTTCTAAATCGTCCTACATCGCAACGTTTTTATACAGGGCATTTGACCTTCTTTGTATATTCACTTTGTAAACACTGGGTCAGTACTTCTGCAGCGATGTAGGACGATTTTGAAGTTGGAGGAGAAAATGAGATGGGAGTTTTTAGACCTACCCTAACTGTCATGAACCGGAAACAAAAACAGTTCACGAGCTAGACAAGAGGAGCGTTTAACCGATCTTTTCGCTAGATAAGACCCTTCTTCCTCGGCTGGGATTGTTTAGAGTCCTTTGTAGCTGAATTTAAACTGCATTTTCGAAGTTCAAACTTGGGGGCACCATAGAAGTCCATTTTATGGAGAGAAATTCTGAAATGTTTTCCTCAAAAAACATAATTTCTTTACGACTGAAGAAAGACATGAATATCTTGGATGACAAGGGGGTGAGTATATTATCTGTAAATTTTTTGTTCACCCACTATCGCATATTCTCTATTTTGTTATACTATTAAGTTCTTGTTTTTATTTTCCAGTTACCTGTGTACTTTTGTAGTCCTTTGTTAATTTATTATTTATTGCTTTACCATATCACAGTGTTTCATTAGTATCACTTGGACTCGAGTCGCACTTATGTCGCATAAATAAAGACTTTGGACTTGACTTGGACTCGTGAACAGCTGACTCGAGACTTGACTTGGACTCGTGACTCGTGAGACTCGTAAAAATGGTATCGTCATTTGGTATAACGCAGAGTCGTTGAGAAACTTTTTCTCAACGGCTCTGGTATAATGTTAGGAGTTTATATGAATGTATCTCTGAGGGAAACTGGCTGTCTTAAAAAAGTTTAAATGGTATTTTCTTTACATCTTGTAATGCATATTAAAGTGGTGTTCATAACCGCAGCTCTGCTTTGTTTACAGCGGCAACCAAGGAAACGATGTTTAATTGATGTTCAAGCGCCACCTGCTGGCAGAGAGTGAATCTGCATTAATTCAGCCTGTCTTCTCTGTCTGCTGGTTTGTTTCGTACAGATGTTTTATGTAGAATAGTTTCACAAAACTAAAGTCAGACCATTTTGTTTTCGAAATTATACAATCCAATTTAGATGAAAAACTGCTCATGCTGGATGTATGCAGCCTCTTTGTTTGGATTGTGTTGTGTTTAAAATACAGTGGTTGCCTTTCATTTTAAATTGAAAAAGAGCACAGACAAAGCCTTGGTTTGTTTATATGAGATTTATTTCATTTGTGTAATTCATTTGATTAATTGGGGTTTGTTTTAAAATTGAGTTTTGTTGTTTGACATATCTCAATTTTACAAAGAAATGTACAGCATTTTATCTGACAATTAATAAATGGACACCTTTTCATTTCTTTGTCTTAAATTTTGTTAAAGTTTTTTTTGTTGAGAAAATCATATCGTGAAATCAGTATTTCAAAACTGATTTAGCCTCAATAACTAGCTGAAAGAACTGTTGCTAATAAATAGAACAAAGACTTGAGACGTGACTTGGACTCCACCTCAAAGACATAAGACTTGACTTGGACTCCGCTTTAAAGACTTGAGACTTGACTTAGACTTGACCTCAGAGACTTGAGACTTGACTTGGACTTGGACCTCAGAGACTTGTGAACATGTCTGACCTACATGTACGTTCAGCTTTAAGTTATGCTGATGCGGAAAATCACGGACTCTACATACACGTAGTTTCAGAATAGGTACCCTTTAGTTATAAAATACTTACAGTATGCTTTATAATTCAGCAGGTTATTACCCCCTTATTCCCCAAACGTTGCATATTGTTCCCTTATACCTATGAGTAGGTACTGTGGAGGTACTCTGTAGGTACGCTGTAAATTCTGTTTAATTACGCGGTACATTGCGGGCTGTAATCTAAAGCGTTACCGAAAACGGTAAAGTTTTTTTTTTCTTTAATATCGTTGTATTTAGGCTACATGGACGAGTCGTCATATTGCGTGCCCAAATTTGTGCCGGCATTTTTCTTTGTTTAAAGGCGGGTGCGGATTTTTAGTTTTTTTTACTGTAGCCTACATTTTGATGTATTATAACACCGACACGTTTGATGAGCTGACATATTTGCACTTTCTGCCCAATTCGGCTCGGATTTTCTTGACCATTGGGACCAAACGTGGTACACACTGTAATGTCCTAGGCTAATACTTGCATTATTTTTAATAACATGTTGTCCAGTTCTTGAAGTATTGGTGGACAAGATGAATGATAAAGTCTATTGAACTATGGCAAGCCGTTCTGACTTTTATTCCTTCTCAGGATATGAATTCTTGATATAAACAATTCAATTTTTACTAGTTAAAATGTTAATTCTTGATATCAGGAATTAGATTTTCACTAGTAACAATGGCTATTTTTGATATCAGCAATTACATTTCCACTAGTAACAATGTTAATTCTTGATATCAACAATGACGTCATCACTCACAGAAATTGAATTGTTGATATCAGCAATTAAATTTCTACTAGTAAAAAATATTATTCTTGATATCAAGAATATATATCATGGTAATGGCAATAGGCAAGCCGTTTGGACTTTTATTCATTCTCAGGATATGAATTCTTGATATCAACAATTCAGTTTTTACTAGTTAAAATGCTAATTCTTGATACCAGGAATTGGATTTCTACTAGTAACAATGGCTATTTTTGATATCAGCAATTACATTTCCACTAGTAACAATGTTAATTCTTCATATCAACAATTCAATTTTCACTAGTTAAAATGCTAATTCTTGATAACAAAAATTAAATTGTTGATATCAAGAATTAAATTGTTGATATCTGTAATTGTATTTTCACTAGTTAAATGTCATATGGCAAGCCGTTTTAACATTTAAAACTTTTTTTTGACTATCCATAAATATAATTTCGGATAGTCAAAATTATAATTCGGAGAGTCATAATTATAATTCGACTAGTCACAATGACAATTAGAGATATCTCCAATTATAATTGCACTAGTAAGAAATCGAATTAGAGATATCTCTAAATACTTTATGACTAGTCAAAACTCCATTTAAGATATCTGTAATTACATTAGAGATATCTTCAATAGCGTGTCATTATGGCAAGCCGTTTTAACATTTATAAAAAAAATTGACTATCCATAAATATAATTTCGGATAGTCACAATTATAATTCGGAGAGTCATAATTATAATTCGACTAGTCATAATGACAATTAGAGATATCTCCAATTATAATTGCACTAGTAAGAAATCGAATTAGAGATATCTCTAAATACTTTATGACTAGTCAAAACTCCATTTAACCCTTTAAAACCGACGGGAGCGCCCGCGCTCCCGTTTGCGTGTCTCTGTTTAAAAGCCAGTAGAAAATGAAACTAAATGCGTAGCACAATAATTATTTTTGCATACAAAATCAAAGATGCTACACGTTCAGATCAAGCCTACAACATGCTCCTGTTGGGTTGTTTTCACCCTCTAACAAGTCTCCACAAATTGCATAATATGCGTTTGCAACAAAAAGCACTAAAATGCATTGTGCATCTTTGCACATGTGCTCTATAGATTTGCGGTCGGTAGCTGATACTTAGTTACGTTTTCCTATGACTCATTGACGTAATCACGTTCTGTGCACTATGACCCCAAGGTTTGACGCGTGTGATGACGTCACAAGGCGCGACATTTGACTTCGTTTTGCTGTATATGCCATTCTATTGCGTTCTACTCATTGTCTCTTTTTATCGTTGCTTCATTATTTATTCTTTCACATGCACACACATATGCACAGTTACAAATGCAAGCACATTCACACAATCACAATCATTGCGGGCACAAAGTTACACCTGCACAACAACATAGAAAACAGAAGTACACAGACGCGGAGGTTTTGGAACTACTGCTCGCGTCCGACGAAGAGGAACTCTCTGACTGCTCATCTGCTCCTGACTCTGTTTCTAGTGGGGACGAAGTTGACTTTTTTGAAGGAATAGATCCGTTCCAGGACACGTAAGTACATATTCATGAGATATGCTTTGCTTTTTAGTTGAGAATAAACAAAACAAACACAGAATGAATGCGAATGCATGACACAGCGTTTACTCTTGTCATTTCTGTATTGCTTTTGTGCCAAAAACTTCTAACTTATGTATTCATGATATATGCTTAGCTTTTGAGTTAGAGAATAAAAAAAATTAAAAAAACACAGAATGAATGTGAGTGCATGCCATTGGATTTACTCTTGACCTTTTTTATATTGATTTTGTGCCAAAAACAACTAACTAACTAACTTACCATTTTACTTACCTTCTTTGTTGCAGTGTTGAAGATGTTAGAGAGGCATCCTGCTCCTCAGATCCATCTGTGTGTGTTTGTAGAGGGAGAGGTCCTAGAGGGGACGAAGCTGACTTTCTTGAAGGAGTAGATACATCGAAGGACACGTAAGTATATATTCATGAAATATGCTTTGCTTTTTATTTGGAGAATAAACAAAACAAACATAGAACGAATGTGAGTACATGACACAGTATTTACACTTGTCATTTCTGTATTGCTCTTATGCCAAAAACATCTACTTACTTACCGTTTTACTTACCTTCTTTGTTGTAGTGTTGAAGATGTTAGAGAGGCATCCTGCTCCTCAGAGCCATCTGTGCGGGTTTGTAGAGGAAGAAGTTATGGTCGGAGGGCTAACATCAGAGCCTACAGAAGTCGGAGCCAAAGGTCCCGTGGCAAGGGTTGTACATTAGAGACAGCGCCTAATCATTCTGGTGGGTGGAAAACAGAAAAGGACCCTGACCATTTACCTCAATCCACCCATCCTTTCCTGCCCAAAAGAAAGCCAGGTGTGCAGCCACCTCTGTCAACTTCTGTGGACAACCCAACACCCATTGAGCTTTTCAAAATGTATTTTGACAAGTCCGCTATCAAAACACTGTGTTCCAACACTAATAAAAAAGCAGCAAGGAATACTGCTGCAGGGAAAAAGTTCAAGTGGACTGAAGTCACAGAAGAAGAAATGTGCAAATACATTGGCCTCACACTCTACATGGGCATTCTAAAGCTTCCAAAGCTCAGAGATTACTGGCGTGTCAAATCCATCTTCCATGTTCCTTACCCTCAAAATGTCATGTCCAGAGACCGGTTCCTCAGCATCACATGGAACATGCACTTGAGTGACCCTGCAGAAGATGCTGCCAATGACAGGAAAAAAGGCACCGATGAGTATGACTGTCTGCATAGAATACGGCCTCTATATGACAGTTTACGTGTAGCCTGCAAAGCTGTTTACCACCCTGACAAAAACCTTTCTGTGGATGAGCGAATGGTAGCCACCAAAGCCAGAATCAGCCTGAAGCAGTACATAAAAAACAAGCCAACAAAGTGGGGAATAAAACTGTTTGTGTTGTGTGACAGTAATGGCTACACAGTAGATTTCAACATTTACACAGGGAAGTCCAGTGTCGTAAGTGGGAAGGGACTTTCATTCGATGCTGTGATGTCACTTGTCAGAAAGGAGTTCTTGGGATCTGGATATCACATTTACTGTGATAATTTTTATACCAGTCCAGTACTTTTCCAGCACCTTTATAACCTGGGGTTTGGAGCCTGTGGAACCATCAGGGACACAAGAATTGGTGTCCCAAAAACCAAAGTGAATGCGCTGACAAGGAAATCTCCACGGGGGTCAATAAGGTGGATCAGACAGGGATCACTCCTTTTCACAAAATGGATGGACACACGAGAGGTGAGTGTGTGCACTACTCTACACACTGCATACTTGGGGGACACTGTGAAAAGAGTGTGCAAATCCAGCAGTGGGTACAAGAACGTGGACATTCCAGTTCCTACGGCTGTCAAAGATTACAATCGCTTCATGGGGGGAGTTGACCTTTCAGACCAGTTGATTGGCTACTATTCCTCATGGAAAAAAAGCAGGAAGTGGTACATGACTGTGCTTCACCATTTCATTGACATTGCTGTCACAAACAGCTACTTGCTGCACAAGCAACTGTGTAACAGCAAAGAGGAGCAGCCCATGACACACCAGGCCTTCCAAGAACAGTTGACAGCGGAGCTGTGTGGGGTGTCCTTGCAACCTGCACGGGAGAGCTACCAGCACTTACCTGTTGCCATTTCTGGTACAGTTGGCTCAAAAAAAGCCACACAGGGGCGCAGGAAATGCAGGCTGTGTGGGAAATGCACTCCATTCATGTGTGAGGCATGCCAAGTGCCCCTCTGTGTTATTCTGGACAGGAACTGTCACAAGTCCTATCACAGCTAGGGTTGCCTGTGTATATGTAGGGGTGCCGTATGTATATATGTAGAGTTCAGCATGTTTAGGTCTGAATGTACAGTTTTTTTATTTATTTATTTTATTTATAAATTACAATTTATTTTTACACAAGAATATCTGACATGGTCTCATTCAGTTCAATCAACATTGCTCTCAAAAGCAAAATGTTACTGTTTGGCTTCACAGCGCACTGTTTATAAAAATGAGTGCATCTCAAAAACGAATTTATGTAAATAGTTCAAATCAATTTTGTGTAGTTCTAAAGTGTTTTATGCAAGTTTTTTACAATGACAAATTTGAGGTTGACATTAGTCATATTTCTGTATTTAATAAATTTTATTTTTTATTTTTGCGTGTTTATTGCACTTTTGAGCTATTTATCTAGTTACTATGGATTTCTTACATACATAGCCTTCAAATTGGGGATGTAAGGATTGTATTGATATATGGCATATGAAAATATTCAAAAGAATGACAACACAGCATGTAAAAATACTAAGATATGCTCTGGCGGAACTGTTCTATGGCAGGTCTTAAAGGGTTAAGATATCTGTAATTACATTAGAGATATCTTCAATAGCGCGTCATACATCCGCAAATGTAATTAGAGATATCTCTAATTCAATTTCGACTAGTCACAATTATAGTTGAAGATATCTGAATTGCAATTGCTCCTAGTCGAATTGCTGTTGTGTGATCTGAGAATAAATTTATTCAGCTCCTCCCAGAGCTCCTCCCCGCCTGCTGCTAACAACATAATAAAAGTCTGCTTTTGTTGCCATGGAGAGAAAAGCTACTGGATGAAGTGCTTCATGGATTATTAAATAAATCTGGATGCAGCCTTATGTGGTAAAAGGTCTCCAGCGTGCATGTATGTATAGCTCTGTGATTTTAATTGAATCATGTTGCAAAACGGACCAAATGCTGTATAATGTTCAATAAAGGCAGAAAATCGCAAACTGCTCATCTGAATTTATTTATTATATATTTAGACATAATGAAAAACAATGGAATTATATAAAAAAAAAACAAAAAAAAAACAACTACATGAAAAATAGTACAAATAAATGCATGACGGACAAGAACAATGCCTCATAATAAGATGCAGTCAAAAAAGGTGAAGGCTGATTTTAAAAGGATTACAATTTAATGAAAGTTTATCTGGCATTGATGACATTTATTAGTAGGTTACAGTACGTTGTGTATCAATTCAGGTTCACTTGTGGCAGCTTGTTTCGCAGCAAAATGGACCAAATGCTGTGTAATGTTCAATAAAGACAGAAAACCGCAAACTGCTCATCTGAATTTATTAATTATATATTTAGACTTAATGAAAAACAATGGAATTATACAAAAAAAAAAAACACATGAAAAATAGTACAAATAAATGCATGACGGACAAGAACAATGCCTCATAATCAGATGCAGTCAAAAAAGGTGAAGGCTGATTTTAAAAAGATTACAATTTAATAAGTTTTTCTGGCATTGATGACATTTATTAGTAGGTTATGTTACGTTGTGTATGAATTCAGGTTCACTTTTGTTATTATGGCAGCTTGTTTCCACCATGGAATAAAAAATAAAGGTATTTGCAGCTTTTTATCTTACCATTCATTCTGACTTTTTCTCAGATTTGCGAGATATAAACAATGCAAGTTATACATTTTATAATTGTGAGATAAAAAGTTGCTATTTCTTTTTCTTTATTAATTATTTCTTTATTTATTATTTCTTTATTTCTTTATTTAGTGGCAGAAACGAGCTTACATAAGAAATCGCCCACAAGGTGGCAGTATTGTATTGTATTACAGCAAGAGATCCATGATGAAGATATTCTGCTGTGTTCAACTTTGAAGTCCACTTAAGGTCAAAGGGAATGTACCAAATAAGAAACATTACTATGTCTTGAAAGAAATGAAAGGTTCAGTTAAAAAAATATACCTCTGTAGCTTCACAGTAATAATTCCTGTGATGCAAAGCTGATTTTTTTCAGCATTATTATTCCACTCTTTAGTGTCACATGACCCTTCAGAAATCATTATTATTTTCTTCACTGCTCAGTTATTATTAGTGCTCAGTTACTATTATAATCAATGTTAAAAAACGTTTTTTTGCTGTTTAACATTTTTCAGCATTCTTTGATTAATCAAAAAATTTAAAGAATAGAATCAATACAATCTTTTGTAATATTGTAAATGTTTTTAACAGAGGTGGTCAGTAACGAAGTAAAACTTCTTCGTTACTGTACTTAAGTAAATTTTTCAAGTATCTGTACTTTACTGGAGTAGTTTTATTTTGAGCAACTTTTACTTTTACTTCACTAAATTCCAAAGCATAAGATCGTACTTTTTACTTCACTACATTTCATAAAACATATCGTTACTCCTTATAATACATCACGTGCTCCGAGACGCAGAAGCGGTGTGTGATTCATGAACAAACTGATTCTTTTCAATGAACCTGTTAAATCGGTTCGCAAATCGCAACAAACGATTCATTCACGAATTAGAATGATCCGATTGCAGCTGTTCTCGAGTCGAAAACTCACTGATTCAAATGATCCGTTTAGAGCGAGTCTTCAGTGAAATTAACTCACAAGTAAAGAACCGGGAGATCATGTGAGCATGAGCGCGCAACTGATGCTGCAAAAAGTAAGTTACTAATGTCGAATTTTAGGATTAATTTTTGTAACGTTAACTGAAAATCATATTTAGGTCAAAACTGTCAGTTGTTTGTGAACTAAATCTGCTGTAAAGGGTGATCTATTTAAGCCCTCTGAAATGCTTGAATGCAGACAGATCAATGTCAATGTCTATGTTTTAGGTCAAAAAACAAAACATTAAAATAACACAGGTTAAATAAAATAACTCATGCACGTTCATATTCCCCGCTGCTGTAATGTTAGCAGTTTTATTAAAATACTACGCATTTAGCCCAATGTGACGTCTGTTTTATATTGTTTATCAACAGTATACATTTTTATATTGTTTGGATCAACTAGCCGAGTAAGTTAGACAGATATGAATGTTTATTCATAACCATACTGAAAATAAGTAAATATTGTTAGCTGATGCTAACTGTCTAGCTAACAAGCTTGCTGGTGCTAAGTTGAGGAAATTTAAAGTCCAAATATTTTTATTCAACCACCTAGATAGATTACATCTGAGGTAAAAAGAAAGCATGTGATGTTCAGAACATAACTACAGTAATTATCAAAGTGGGAAGTGATGCCCTCTGGGGGCATTTGGCCAGGAGTGTTTTTACACCACAGACAAGGTTTGAGAAGAAAAAAAGCATTATGAAAATATAATTATATTTTCCTTAAAATGTTCTTCCTAACTTCAGGCCTTCTTCTCATGTCATATATAACTGTGACGTTCTGCAAAACAAGTTTTAAAACATTTTTTTTTTAACTGGTGAAAATTAGATGGTCAAATCTGTTCTCTCTCAGGTACATCACAGTGTAAGCTTCACAGTGAACATTACTACATCACTCTCATCAACATAGTCCAAATCAACAACAAAATATATATCTTGACTCCATATAGTGGTTATTTTGGGAAAATCCCAGGTATTTTGAACAGTAGGATTATAAAAATATGTGCTAATGTAAAATTAAATAAAGTAGTCTATATAAAATTGTAAAATAAATCTATCTATCAGTACTTTTTTACTTAAGTACATAAAAAATCGCGTACTTTTGTACTTTCACTCGAGTAAAATTGAAAAAGCAGTACTTTTACTTTTACTGGAGTAATATTTAATTATACGTATCTGTACTTTTACTCAAGTACTTGATCTGTGTACTTTGTCCACCACTGGTTTTTAATGCCCTTTTTGATCAATTTGATGCATATTTTCTGAATAAAAGACACACACACATACCCCAAACATTTGAATGGTAGTATATCATGGTTTCTGAATAAATATTAAGTAGCACAACTGTTTTTAACATTGAAAATAATAAGAAATGTTTATTGAGTAGCAAATCATGCCCATTTATTAATTTCTGAAGGGATGTTGCATAAAGGTTTTTATTTATTTATTTTTATTTTATTTATTTTATTTTTTTGCACTTGTGTAGCCTTTTGAGTCCCATGCTTCAAGAAAAACATAATTTAAACAAACAAACAAAAAATAATAATTTAGTGTATAAGGATCATTTTGGGGTTTAAATATATGTATACAATATGAATTTATAAAGCTCCTTACAGTAATTTTAATTTTGGAAACATTCATCGCTCTTTGCACCGAGTTATCAATGCAAGGCAAATTACCCAGAGGTCACTGGCTTGTTGTTTACACTTCTGCAGACACACAGTCCACATTTTTAGTGAAAAAACTCTGAAATCAGACAACCAGCATTTGTGCTCAGTTGAGGAATCTGTATCGAACTGATTAAAATTTTCTTCTCACAAGACAGTCTTTCATGGGTTGCTGGGTGCTGGCTCATTTGTGATCTCACACTGTACTGCGTCTGCTCATATATTGCTGCTCGTTTCATTGTTCTTCACTGCATTTTATATTTAATTTAAACCACTGGTGTGCGCAAGACACACTTCAGATGAACAGACTTGAACATATCAGGGGTCATATTGTTTCAGCAGATAAGGTAAGATTATTTTTGTGTATCTACATCAACAATTAAATTTGTATAGTAATAAAGTAAATATGAAAGTACCTGATGACATTGAGTCAGTCAATAAAGGATGTCTTATGTAACATACAGTGGTGGCCAAAATTATTAGAACACTAGTATTTTCACCAGCTAAAAAATGGTTTTAAGTCAGTTATTTCTATCTTTTGCTGTAGTGTGTCAGTAGGAAATGTCAGTTTACATTTCCAAACATTCATTTTGCCATTAATTGTAATAATCCAGTGAGAATTTTGTTTGCACAAGGAGTCTGACAACAGCCAGCGCTCCACACAGATCTGATCTCATCATCATACAGTCTGTCTGGAATAACATAAAGAAATGCAACAAACGGAGACAGACTAAATCCAGAAGACATCCAAGCATCCAAGATGCTTCAATAAGCCTACCTGTTTTTAATCAAAATGCTTCAAATTTCCACATCACACCATTACATTTACATCACATTTACATTTAGTCATTTAGCAGATGCTTTTACCCAAAGCGACTTACAAATGAGGGCAATAGACGCAATCAAAATCAACAAAAGAGCAATGATATGCCAGTGCTATGACAAGTCTCAGTTATCCTAACGCAGAACACGTAGCAAGGTTGTTGTTTTTTTTAAAGAAAACAATAAGGTAAAAAACGAATAGAGTGCAAGTGTTAGAGGGTCAAGTGTTTTTTTTTTTATACAAAAGAAAACAAATAAATAAACTAGAATTAGAATAGAAAGTGCTAGAGTTAGAGGGTCAAATAAAGATGGAAGAAATGTGTTTTTAGCCATTTCGTGAAGATGGCTAAGTACTCAGCTGCTCAGATTGAGTTGAGCAGGTCATTGAACCAGGAGGGAATAGTTAAGGTAAAAGTCCGTGAAAGTGAATTTGTGCCTCTTTGGGATGGTACAATAGTGCGCCATTCACTTGCAGAATGCAAGCTTCTAGAGGGCACATGAGTCTAAAGTAGTGAATTTAGGTAAAGGGGTGCAGAGCCAGTGGTGGTTTTGTAGGCAAACATTAATGCCTTAAATTGTATGCAGGCAGCTATTGGTAGCTAGTGCAAATTAATGAACAGAGGTGTGGCATGCGACCCTAAAGATTAATATTGCAGCAGCATTTTGGATTAAAAATGATTAAAATTAAAAATGATACTTTTTTTAGTAGCATTCTGCAAAACAAAAGGTTTCTGGTTTTGAACTGACAGGAAAGCAATCATGTTCTCATTTATGTTCTCAATATTCAGAAATTTGAAATGGTGTGTTTTAACATTTGGTGTTGATTATGTCAAGAAAAACGCACTGTATTTTAACAGGTCTTTCAAATTTTAAAATTGTGGAAGTTTGAGCAGGATTCCTATCATTAAGCTTCTACAGATCATCCTCATTTTCAAAAAAATGCTTTATAGTTTAACAGCAGCTGGTTTATATTGCATTAATGTAATATCACATTCTGCCACAGAATATGAACATAGCTGCTACCCTGCCAAGCCCCCTCACAACTCATGTGCTGAATATAGACCATGGAGTTCCTGGAGCCAACATGACCATTAGCCTCCATCATCTAAACCCCATCTCATCAGAGTGGAATTTACTCACAACAGGGTAAACAAATAATTCAAGTGTAGTGTCAAATTATTCCACTGATTAAATGTCTTCAGTTTTGTATAAACCAGACTGATTGTATGCATATTTAAGATGATGTAGCGGTTTTGTCAATTCCAAGTAAATCAATTTCAAAAGCTTCTCAAGATCATAAAAATGAAAAATGTATTAATTATAGGATAACTAATGATGATGGACGGTGTCCTGGGTTAATCAGCAAAGAAAGCTTCATTGCCGGTGTGTATAAAATGCATTTTGAGACTGGAAAATACTGGGATGCTTTGGGGAAGACATGCTTCTATCCATATGTAGAGGTATGAGAAAATTAAACTTCCATTTAAACAATTACCTAGGATAATTATTTGCTATTATTTTAGATGTGTTTTTAGGAAATGTTCAGACACTTTACACCAGTGGTTTTCAATCCTGGTCCTGGTGATCCACTACTTTGCAGAGTAAATTTTGTGTGTCTCTCTTACCTGACACACTCAGTTAAATTCATATTTTCATATTCATATTTTTCATATTCTCATAGCATCTTAATCAGGTGTGTTTAATAAGGGTGATATACAAAATGTGCAAATCCCCAGGACAAGATTGAAAACCACTACTTTACAGTCCTTCTAATAGCAACTGTTATTGTGTTAATTATTATTGTATGCTCTCTCTCTCTCTCGCTCTCTCCAGGTTGTCTTCACCATTACTGATCCTTTACAGAAGTACCATGTTCCTCTGCTTCTGAGCCGTTTCTCTTATAGTACATATAGAGGAAGTTAGATGTAAAGTTAATGCATCTTTCAGTGCCTATGCACAAGTAAATGTTTTCTCTACTGTGGTAACACTTCATAATAGTGTTCAGTTTTTTGTCGATAATGAGTTAATAATTTACTAAACATTAATACATATTTGTAGATGATTAAAATAATGTCTTAACTTACAAATTTGTTGTCATAAAATTGTTTTTGTAAATCTTAAAATCATTACAAACTAATCATTATAAAATACATAATTTGAAGATATATTATGAATCACTTACTTCACTTGGTATCTTGAAATTGGAATTGGTATCTTGATACACACTGGTTGATCATGAACAAATCACGACCAAATCCCTAGTAAATAATCAGTAGCCTGTATAATTTGTTGAACATAATTACAATTTGTATCATTAAATACTTGTATGTTACACTGTAACAAAATGCTGTAAAATCAGTCAAATAATGTTTTCCATTAAAAAAGCACTATACTGTGAAAAACAGTGCATTCTGTTTCCTATAAAGATATTTACTGTGATATATTGTGAATTAACACCACTGTGGGTGTATACAGTATTCAGTATCCTGTCTTTTATAACTGAGACTGTGTCTGAAATTGCCCACATAACCACATACCCTCATTCACTATTCCCTATTTGGACAGTTTTGGGATGAACACACACAACTTTTAATTACCATTGTAAAATTAAAGGAAGTCGACCAATCAGAAGAAAGAAAAAAAGAGGACGTGGATGGTACGAACCAGAAGGGGTGAGTAGAAAAGGAAGCAGAAAAGAAGAGAGGGTCATCACCAGTAGGGGGAACAACTGAGTTGATGATCACAGTTGAGATGCAGTGAGCAGTGAGTCAGACTTAAAGGTTTAGTTCACCCAAAAATGAAAATTAGCCTGTTTTACTCACCCTCGAGGATATGACTTTCTTCTTTCAGACGAATCATATCGGAGTTATATTAAAAATTGTCGTGGCTATTCCAAGCTCTATCATTGCAGTCAGCGGGTGTTTCTGTTCAACTGTCCACAAGTCGTCAAATAAAGTGCGCGCATCCATAATAAAATGTGCCTCACATGGCTCCGGGGGGTGAAAAAAAGGCCTCCTGTAGCGAATCCATGGGTTTTCATTAGAAAATATCCATATTTCAAACGTAATAAACACTTTTCTCTTACTTCCGGTATCTGTCATACGCAGAAGGCGTTCCGGCGGATGACATAGAACGTATGCGCAGCACGCGCGCACCTCTGAGATATGCTAGTCTCGCGAATTTGTTTATAGCAGCAAAGGAAGCAAAGTTTCCTTACTTTAGCAAAGGAAAACATCTCGGTTACGTATGTAACCCTCGTTCCCTGAAGGAGGGAACGGCGATGTCACGTCGGATGACCGACGAAATTGGGATCCCTACCAAAGCGCCACAGGAGCTGCCCCTTCCAGTGCCCTGTGTACTGCAGTTCCTCGAGCAACCCAACAGTAGGACTTGGATAACACTGGGAAAGCGTGCCCTTCCACCTGGAAGAGGCACACTGTGGAGTCACCTCATCCCAGAGGGGGTTAGGTTAAGTGACATAACTCATGTGAAGTAACCCCGTAGGGCCCTATTGCACATGGTAGTCTCTGAGATGGCTCAGGCTGCATCATTTAGAGATGGCAGAACGTGGTCTGCCAGGGAAACACGGCACTAGTAAGTGTACCGTGGAATACACACATGGGCTCCCAATAGGGTCACTCATATGGGCACTAGCCTCACACTTTATTTCAAGAATTCATTGGCTGAATGGAGAATTAGGCGTAAGGATGCCGCAAGCCGACTCTGAGCCGGGCCTCTCAGTGCCACTACCCGTTTGAGGTGAGAACACAGGAGGAAACCGGTTCAACACGTAGGCTATAAAACCTAGCAAACGTGTTGGGAGTCGCCCAACCCGCAACTCCACAGATGTCTGTTAGTGAGGCACCACAAGCCAGCGCCCAGGACGATGTGACACCCCTAGTGGAGTGAGCACGCAGTCTGAGCAGGCAGAGCACACCTTGTGCTTCATAGGCCAAGGTGTTGGCATCCACTATCCAGTGGGCCATCCTCTGCTTGGAGACAGCCTTCCCCTTCTGCTGTCCTCCGTAACAGACAAAGAGCTGTTCTGAGGTCCTAAAGCCCTGAGTTCTATCCACGTACTGTCGCAATGCGCGTACAGGACAGAGCAGAGCTAGGGCTGGGTCTGCCTCCTCCAGGGGCAGCACTTGCAGGTTCACCACCTGGTCCCTGAAGGGAGTGGTAGGAACCTTGGGCACGTAGCCGGGCCGGGGTCTCAGTGTTGCACTGGAGTCAGCCGGCCCAAACTAAAGGCATGATTCGTCGTCCGAAAATGCCTGCAGGTCCCCCACCCTCTTGATCGAGGCCAATGCAGTCAGGAGTAGGGTTTTCATAGAGAGAAACTTCAACTCGATTGACTGCAAAGGCTCAAAGGGGGCAGTTTGTAGGGCTCTTAGCACCAATGCCAAATCCCAAGAGGGAAGGGAGGGAGGCCTAGGAGGATTTAACCTCCTGGCCCCCCAAAGAAACCTGACGACCAGATCGTGCTTCCCCACCGACCTCCCCTCTATGGGGTCGTGGTGAGCGGAAATAGCAGCAACATAAACCTTAAGGGTGGAGGGGGACAGCCTACGCTCCAACACTTGTTGCAAAAAGGAAAGCACGGCTCTGATCGAACATCTCCGGGGGTCCTCATGGTGAGAGGAACACCATTCGATGAACAGGTTCCACTTCAGAGCATAGGCCCGTCTTGTGGATGGCGCTCGTGCTGAAGCGATAGTGAGTGCTACCTCCTGGGGTAGGTCACCTAGAACCTCCGCGTCCTGTCCAGAGACCACACATGGAGTTTCCACAGGTCTGGACGCGGGTGCCAGAGGGTGCCCCGTCTCTGAGAAAGCAGATCCTTCCTCAAAGGAATCGGCCAGGGAGGGGCTGTCGTGAGGAGCATGAGTTCTGGGAACCAGGTCCTGTTGGGCCAATATGGAGCCACTAACAAGACCTGCTCCTCGTCCTCCCTGATCTTGCACAGTGTCTGTGCTATTAGGCTCACTGGGGGGAACGCATATTTGTGCAGGCCCCTGGGCCAGCTGTGTGCCAGTGCATCCGTGCCGAGCGTTGCCTCGGTTAGGGAGTAGAACCACTGGCAGTGGATGGTTTCTGGAGATGCAAACAGGTCCACCTGAGCAACTCCGAACCATCCCCAAATCAGCTGAACCGCCTGGGGATGGAGTCTCCACTCCCCTGGAAGTGGATGGCATGAAGGGACCTCAGATGCTTCTGACTCCAGAGGAGGAGGTGGCGGGCGAGTTGCGACATGCGATGGGAGCGTAAACTGCCTTGACGGTTGATATACGAAACAGTCGCAGTATTGTCCGTACGGACCAGAACGTCCTTGCTCTGAAGGCGCCCTCTGAGGTGGCTCAAGGCAAGGCGTACTGCCAGCAACTCGAGGCAATTGATGTGCCAACGCAGTTGGGGACCCATCCAAACCCCTGACACTGCGTGCCCGTTGTACGTGGCTCCCCAGCCGGTGGCCGAGGCATCCGTGAATACCACAGCATGCCTGGATACCTGCTCCAGGGGCACTCCTGCCCGAAGGAAAGAGGGATCTGTCCACGGGCTGAAGGTTTTGCAGCAGGCTGGTGTAATCTGAACCCGGTGAGTACCACATTGCCACGCCCACCTCGGGACTCGGCCATAGAGCCAGTGCTGAAGCGGTGTCATATGGAGCAGACTGAGCAGAACTACCGCCGCAGCTGCCGCCATATGCCCCAGAAGCCTCTGAAAAATTTCAGTGGTACCGCTGTACTGCCTGATAAAGTCTTGAGACAGTTCAGCACCGACTGAGCACGTTCATGGGTGAGGCATGCTGTCTGGCTGACCGAATCCAACTCCATGCCGAGAAAAGAGATCCTCTGCGTTGGCACGAGTTTGCTCTTTTCCCAGTTGACCCGAAGACCCAACCGGCTGAGGTGTCTGAGCACAAGGTCCCTGTGTGCACACAACTGATCGCAAGACTGTGCGAGTATGAGCCAGTCATCGAGATAGTTGAGGATGCACACCCCCCGTTCTCTCAAGGGAACAAGGGCTGCCTCTACTACTTTGGTGAAGACACGAGGCGACAGGGACAGCCCGAAGGGCAGGACCTTGTACTGATTTGCCCGACCCTCGAACACGAATCGCAGGAATGGCCTGTGTCGTGGGAGGATCGAGACATGAAAGTACACGTCCTTCAGGTCGATAGCTGCAAACCAGTCTTGGGGACGGATGCACCCGAAGATGCGTTTCTGTGTCAACATCTTGAAAGGCAGCTTGTGAAGTACACAGTTCAAAACTCGCAGATCCAAGATCGGTCGTAACCCACCGCTTTTCTTGGGCACAATGAAGTAAGGGCTGTAAAACCCTGACCTCATATCGGCTGGAGGGACCGGCTCTATAGCATCCTTCGCCAGCAGGACTGCGATTTCCGCACACAAGACAGGGGCATCGACAGCCTTGACTGAAGTGAACCGGATGCCCCTGAACTTGGGGGGACGCCGGGCAAACTGAATCGCGTAGCCGAGTCTGATGGTCCGCAGGAGCCACCGGGACGGACTGGGGAGCACTAGCCAGGCTCCGAGAGACCATACCAGCGGAACCAACTGTGGGGCGGCGTGGTGGAACACAGGGACCCGGCCCAGGGCCTGTGACGGCAGGGGGCGGGGTCTGGGTGTGAAGTGTAACATTCACCTGATTCCTCCTCGTGCGGGAGGAAACGCAGGAACCCGGCTTGAGGCTTGTGACAGCCCGGTGTGTGACGACATGAAGCGGGACATACAGCCCTTACTTGGTTCCACGAATGGGCAGGAGGGGTGCTCTTGGTCAACCCACTGCTGCCCGCTGGCGAGAGAGGAGGAGGGAAGCAAACCCGTGATGCACAGCTCGCACCTCTCCTCCTCTTGAGACCCATAGACTGAGGAAACCGCTCTTTTATTGAAGTTTTGGGTACCGCTGACTTCTGGGCCAGCGGCGGAACAAAAACAAATTAAACAAAAGATTATCCACCCTGCCCTCCTCCGGGGAGGATCGGGATGCAGTGGAGGATTCCACATGAGCCCGACATTCTCGGCGGCCCGGGAAAGCATAGCCGTCATCTCTGGGTCTGGCTCGGACAAGGCTACCACACCCGAAGGGGGCAACGCAGCCGGGTCGTCATCCCCGGAGAGAGAGAGCTCGCCCTCCGATGCAGCGATCGACATCTGGTCATCAGGGGCAGCACCAAAGGAAACGGGTGGTGTACCTCGTTCTGCAGAGGTCCCAGCCCACTCCAACGGCAACCCCACCGGAACTCCTCTTGGGGAAGCCCTCACTGTGACCCTCAAATCACCTCTGACTCCACCGGACACAGCGTCGCCCCGGGCGCTGGGATGAACGCTGGATCGCGGCAGAGGCAGAGGGACTCCGCCATGTTTGACATAGCGGAGTCTATTACGCAACTCCAAGATGGTCATGTCCCCACAAGAAGAACATGAACCATCCACGAAAGCTTCCTCAGCATGCTGAATGCCCAGATACGTGAGGCAGCGATCGTGACCGTCCTGAGGCGCCAGGAAACGACCACACCCAGAAACGCACGGGTGATAAGACATCTTTAAAAAGACGCGATCACCCGTGTTGCTCTTTTAGAGAAATTGCTCTTTTAGTGCTGAAGCAAGCAGGGGAGCTAGCCACCACACACGCCTGGTGTGGATGTCTGCACGAAGACAATCTTTTTTTTCTCTCCTGTGTGACCGCGACCACCGCTGCAAAGCCGTAATGCCCACACTCGTCTTTCAGCAATCATTCGAGGAACAGGAGAGCAGTAGTGATACACCACCGCTCGGCTCCGAAGCGAAAGGATGAATTTCTTAATGCGGTGCACCTGCTGCCTCTTATACTCACGCTGTGATCAGCAGCAGCTGGATGCAATAGTCGCATGCCAATGTCCATTGGCTCGTTTAGTTACACTCGAAGTGGATTGGTCTCTCTGGCGAGATCCCAATTTCGTTGGTCATCCGACGTGACTCGGAGTGACCGACTGAAAGGGAACCAGTCTCCTCTTGGCTTATATCGAAATCCTCCGACATTTTTCTTTACGAATCCTCGGTTTGTACTTCTAATTGTTTTGTTTTGTTCTCTCTCTGCATTCATCACTAATCATGCTACGCTGACATCCTACGTCATCCACTGGATTGCCTTCCGTGTATGACAGATCAGGAATTACTATTGATTACCTAAGGAAGAGGTTCAGCAATAATGGACTGCCTGAGATGTTAGTCTCGGACAGTGCTACCTATTTTGTGAGTACAGGGTTCAAGAACTTCATGAACAAAAATGGCATAAGACACGTCACTTCTGCTCCTTTTCATGCCTCATCAAATGGCTTGGATGAACGTGCCATAGACATTCAAATCTATGATGAAAAAGGCAGGAGAGGGGAGTGTGGCATCCAAAGTGGCACGTGTACTGTTCAGCTACAGAATCACACCACAGTCCTCCACAGGAATCAGTCCTGCAGAAATGCTGTTGGGATGAAAACTGCGTTCCACGCTTGATTCAATTCAATTCAAGTTTATTTGTATAGCGCTTTTTACGATACAATCGTTGCAAAGCGCTTTACAGGAAATTAAGTTTCTACAATATATTTATACATTGTAGAAACTTAATATATTAACTTATGGCACAATTTGTTAATTCTGCATGTTGTTGGGGGATCAGAGGTTGGCATCCTCTGAGGTCCTCCGAGGGGTCGGCATCATCTCTTCTCAGGTGTTTGGTCATCTCAGATCATTTAAGGGCTGGATCCAGACTGAAGCTTGTGTAACTCCTAGTATAGAAACAGAGAAACAAAGAGACATAATTAGCGTAGCTGTTGTTCCATTCAAGCAAAAATTATTTGTTCAACCCAAGCTAAAGAATAATAATGTGCGTTTTGATCAGATATAACTGCAGTACAAGATTATGAAATGCATTATATGAATGCATTGTGTGAATGCTTGGCTAAAGAGATGTGTCTTTAATCTAGATTTAAACAGAGAGAGTGTGTCTGAACCCCGAATGTTATCAGGAAGGCTATTCCAGAGTTTGGGAGCCAAATATGAAAAAGCTCTACCTCCTTTAGTGGACTTTGCTATTCTAGGTACTACCAAGAGTCCAGAGTTTTGCGACCTTAGGGAGCGTGATGGATTGTAGCGAGATAGAAGACTAGTTAGGTACGCAGGAGCTAAACCATTTAGGGCCTTATAGGCAAGTAATAATATTTTGTAACTGATACGGTACTTAATAGGTAGCCAGTGCAGAGACTGTAAAATTGGGGTAATATGATCATATTTTCTTGACCTGGTAAGGACTCTAGCCGCTGCATTTTGGACTACCTGTAGCTTGTTTATTGAAGATGCAGGACAACCACCTAGCAGTGCATTACAATAGTCCAGTCTAGAGGTCATGAATGCATGTACTAGCTTTTCTGCATCAGAAACAGGTAACATGTTCCTTAGCTTGGCAATGTTTCTAAGATGGAAGAATGCTGTTTTTGTAACATTGGAAATATGTTTTTTCAAAAGACAAGTTGCTGTCTAATATAACACCCAGATTTTTGACTGTAGAGGAAGTAACAGGACATCCGTCTAGTTGCAAATTGTAATCCAAGAGATTCTGTGTACTGTTATTTGGTCCAATAAGTAATATCTCTGTCTTATCTGAATTTAATAGGAGAAAATTATTGGTCATCCAATCTTTTACATTTTTAACACACTCAGTTAACTTAGATAATTTAGAAGTTTCGTCTGGTCTTGTTGAGATATATAGTTGAGTATCATCAGCATAGCAATGGAAACTAATCCCGTATTTTCTAATAATATTACCAAGGGGCAGCATGTATATTGAAAACAGCAGAGGACCTAGGACAGATCCTTGTGGTACTCCATACTTTACTGGACAGATCCTTGTGGTACTCCATACTTTACTGGTGATAATTGAGATGACTCCCCGTTTAAATAAACAAAGTGGTAGCGATCGGACAGGTAGGATCTAAACCATCTTAAAGCCTGCCCTTGAATACCTGTATAGTTTTGTAATCGATCTACGAGTATTTCATGATCTATAGTGTCGAACGCAGCACTAAGATCAAGTAAAACTAGCAATGAGATGCAGCCTTGGTCTGATGCAAGAAGCAAGTCATTTGTAATTTTAACAAGTGCAGTTTCTGTGCTATGGCGGGGCCTGAAACCTGACTGAAATTCTTCACAGAGATAATTTTTTTGCAAGAATGAGCACAATTGAGCAGACACAACTTTTTCTAAAATTTTAGACATAAACGGAAGATTTGAGATGGGTCTGTAATTTGCCAGATCACTAGGATCTAGTTGTGGCTTCTTAATAAGAGGCTTAATAACTGCCAGCTTGAATGGTTTAGGGACGTGACCTAAAGATAACGATGAGTTAATAATATTGAGAAGCGGTTCTTCTGCTACAGGTAACTCTTTCAGTAATTTAGTGGGTACAGGATCTAATAGACATGTTGTTGGTTTAGATGTGTTGATAAGTTTATTTAGCTCGTCCTGTCCTATAGTTGAAAAGCACTGCAGTTTTTCTTTGGGTGCGGTGAACGAGGCTGAAGTACTAGACGCCGTAGAATCTACATTAGTTATTGTATTTCTGATGTTATCTATTTTATCAGTGAAGAAATTCATAAAGTCATTACTATTAAACTGTGAGGGAATATTTAGATCGGGTGACGTCTGGTTATTTGTTAGTCTAGCCACTGTGCTAAATAAAAACCTTGGATTATTTTGGTTATTATCTATGAGTTTGCGGATATGCTCGGTCCTGGCAGCTTTTAGAGCACGTCTATAGCTGGACATACTGTTTTTCCACGCAATTCTAAAAACTTCCAAGTTAGTTTTTCTCCATTTGCGCTCAAGATTACGAGTTTCTTTCTTGAGAGAATGGGTATAATTGTTGTACCATGGCGCAGCACGTTTTCCTCTAACCTTTTTTAATTTGATGGGAGCAACAGTTTCTAACGTATTAGAGAGGATAGTGCCCATGTTGCTAGTCATTTTGTCAAGTTAATTTGTATTTATGGGTACACAGAGCAGCTGAGATAAATCAGGCAGGTTATTTGTGAATCTGTCTTTAGTGGCTGGAACAATAGTTCTGCCCGGACGATAACGTGGGGCCCTACAGTTAATATCAGTAATATGCAGCATGCACGATACAAGGAAATGGTCAGTAACATCATCACTTTGAGGTACGATATCTATATCAGTAAGATCAATTCCATGCGATATAATTAAATCTAGCGTGTGATTATAACGATGAGTGGGCCTGGTGACATTTTGCTTGACTCCAAAAGAGTTTATTAGGTCAGTAAACGCAAGTCCTAATGCATCATTTGGATTATCAACATGAATGTTAAAATCTCCGACAATTAGCGCTTTATCAGCATTAACCAATAGGTCTGAGAGGAAATCTGCAAATTCTTTTAGGAAATCTGTATATGGCCCTGGCGGTCTATACACAGTAGCAAGAGCAAGAGATAAGACAGATTTCTTTTGCATATCTGACAGTGTAACATTAAGCATAAGTATTTCGAATGAGTTAAACCTGTATCCTGTTTTCTGAGTAACATTGAGAATATCACTATATATTGTTGCGACACCGCCGCCACGACCAGTCTGACGGGGCTCATGCTTATAACAGTAGCTTGGTGGAGTAGACTCATTTAGACCAATATAATCATTTGGTTTAAGCCAGGTTTCAGTCAAACAGAGTACATCAAAACTATTATCAGTGATCATTTCATTTACAATTACTGCTTTAGGTGTGAGTGATCTAATGTTTAGGAGCCCAAGCTTTAAAAATAGTTTTTGTTCATTTATTTTGCATTTTTCTGGTTTAATCACGATCAGATTTTTTCTAGATCCTGTGTTAAATTTATATTTTGACCTCACTATTCGGGGAACAGACACAGTATGTATAGATTGGACAACGCAATTACTTCTATCATTTAAGTGGGTAGAACAAAAGTCATCATAGCAGTTATTTGAGAATTGGCTTACTAGTCAGATGGAGCGTAGTGTCTTGGAGATGTTGTCCGACAGGAGTTCCGCTCCGACTCTGCTGGGGTGCAGGCCATCAGCATGGAAAAGCCTAGGATGCTCCCAGAAAAGATTCCAATTATTAACAAAGAGCAGTTTCTGTTCTTTACACCATGACAATAACCATTCGTTTAAAGCAAACAGTCTACTGAACCTTTCGTGTCCTCGTCGGTACGTGGGAAGCGGTCCTGACACGATGATCGTCGTCACGGGCGATGTGCTGCGTACCGTCTCGATCAGGCTCCTGAAGTCCCTCTTCAGTGTCTCCGGCTGCCGCAGCTTGGTGTCGTTCACGCCCGCGTGCAGCACGACCGCTCCGACGCTCTCGTCATCCTTCAGGATCGCGGGTATCTGCGCAGAAACATCGAGAACACGAGCACCAGGGAAACAGTGTGTGTGCACTTTACCTTCAGCTAACGTAGCACGGACGTGCCAGACGATGGAGTCTCCGACGATCACAGCATCACGTTCCATCTCGTGGAGGGGGGCGAAGCGGTTTCGGGTGGAGATCTCGAAGACCGGAAGCGGCGGAGGGGGAGATGATGTAGCCCGATGCCTCGCTCGCGTCTTCCGCTGCTGCCGCACCCAGGGTCCGTGGTGTCCCGGCGCCGGAGTGAAGGACATCTGAGAAGATCGCGTCCTGGGTGCACGGGGCCTGTGCAGAGAAACACACGGAGTAGAGGTGGTGGGAGTGTTAGCAGCGCACTGTATACTTACCCCGGACCTGTGAGCGTCAGCCCGGGATGTTTCCAGCGCAGTTTGCCGCTCTCTCAGCTGGGCCTGTCTCTCCAGCAGCTCGTTGATCTGCTTCTCCACGGCCTCCAGCTCCAGCTGCACCGAATGCAGCTCGAACGCGTCCTCACCTGCACTCAAAGGTAGACACAAATCCGCCATTAAAGTAAGTAGCAGTGGAACAATGGTTATGTGTGTGAATAGAGTATTACATGTGTTAGCGCGCCAAGCGGCCGCCGCGTTGGCGGTGCTAACGGGCTATAAGCTAATAGCGAACTCGGGAAATCAAAATAGAACTAGTGATAACAAGGCGCCCTGATTGTTTTTGTTGTAGAATGCGATAGGGGATATATTCACACGTTATAGAAACGAAAAATGATGGTGTATAAAATTGATTTTAAGAGATAAAATAGACTATAAAGAAATAACTTGACGGAGCTCAAACTCAAAACACGCGTCAGCAACAAACAGGAAGTGACGTATCCGATCTATATCGCTTGAGCTATTGCATCCAGATTAGCAACAGAAAGTATGTGACAAACAAAGCAAACAAAAGCAGTATCATGACAACAAATGGCAAGTAAGGAGTTTTCAAGTTGGTGATGCAGTTTTGACAAGGAACTTTAGTTATGGACCCAAGTGGATTCCTGGGTTCATTGCCAAAGTGACAGGCCCTCTCTCATACCAGGTCATGCTCGGAGATGGCAATAGAGTGCGTAGACATGTGGACCAGATTCTGTCTCAGAAAGTGGAAAGTTTGGAGGATGATGCTATCCTGTCTACAGCCCAAGTGTCCAGGCCCGTGAGCGCGCAGAGTGGCGATGTGGCGTCTACGGTGGTGGATTGTGACTTAGTCGAGGTCTGTAAACGTGCTGCAGCTAAGCTTGGCATCACTTGGCCCGTAACTCTCGGGAATCCGGGAGAGATGAAGCAGTCATGGGATAAACCCTTTTCGCATTGTGTTACTCGTGTCTCGATGTGAGTGAGATGGAGGGGCTTGGGCTCTCTAACCCTCCCACGGTCGAGTAGTCAGTTTATAAGTCGTCAGCACTAGCGGTGAGGGCACTTAACATCACTTTATTGTTCATGGCCTATCAAGCCGAATTACTGGAGGAGCTGGGTGCGCAGCTGGGTGCCGGTAACCCGAACCCGGCGGTCTGGGAGGAGATCTGCAACATAACGGAACATAACATAATCTGCAAAGCTCCCATAGATTCGAGCGGGCTGTTCGGCCAAGCTGTTGCGGCGATGAGACAGAGGTGTGACCTCCAGAAGAAGGAAGGAGAGGCGTTTGACATCTGTCTCCCACGTAAAAGAGCATCCCGTCCTCCTGTTTCCCCTCGGCCAAAGTCCAGGTCCGCTAACCCTTCTAACAAAAAGAAGAGGGATACCTAGGATGCAATCTCCGCATGGGAGGGATGGGCAGCGCCTAGGATTTTCTGTGATGTCCTCTCCTGAGTCCACCAAGTTTGTTCCCCCACCCGGAAAGTAGCGGAGAGTGTGGAGTTTGAGCAGAGAAATGGTTCAAAGTTGTGTTCAGGCCAGTTCAGCTTACCCTCAACACACAATGTTCCGTGGATTGCTGACAGCAATTCCACAAGTTCGAGTGCAGAGAACGCAGCCACCGAAAGAATGTGGTCTGCTGAGTTCAAGCACAAGTTCTCAAGTGTATTGTTACAAAGCACGTAAGCCCCTAGTTGCAAAGCAAATAAAAAACCCTCTGTCGCATCCAAGCTCAGTGCCGAGGGTGCAGGGAGACAAAAACATAATAATATCAAAGAACCGAGAGATAATTCGGGCTCTGAACCACACAGATCCTGGCCGTTTTTCTCTCTGTCCACTAGATGGTGCCAGCACTCCATCTATGGAATCGGTTCAACAGAACCCCCTGGATCTTCATCAGGAGAGAGTGTTCTGAGCATCTGTGGGTCCTCGCGACTATAACCAAGGGTTACAGGCTTCGGTTTGCTATAAAACCACCTCCTTTCTACGGGGTTATAGCTTCTGTAGCAAACGGGGATTCAGCTCGGGTTTTGGAAGCAGAAATATCCTTGCTCTTGTAGAAAAGAGCTATAAGACGAGTTCCAGTGGGGGAAACTCAGAGGGGCTATTACTCCCGTTATTTTCTAATTCCAAAGAAAGATGGGGGTTTGCGTCCGATACTGGACCTGTGTGCTCTAAACAAGCATTTAAGGAAGTACAAATTCAGGATGCTCACAGTCGATTGGTTTCCCACGGTCGATCTCAAGGATGCTTACTTTCATATAAGCATCTCTCCTGCGTACAGGAAATATCTCAGGTTTTCCTTTCAGAACGAAGTGTACGAATTTGTTACTCTCCCGTTCGGGCTCAGCCGGTGCATAGAAGCAGCACTGTCTCCGCTGAGACACAAGGGTCTCAGGAGATCAGCTTATTTGGATGACTATCTGATATGTGCTCATTCGCGGGAGCACGCAGAGTGGGACACAGAGATGTTCACGTCTCATCTCACGAATCTGGGGTTCGGGATCAACTATGCCAAAAGCCAGCTGATTCGGTCCCAGGAGATAGAGTATCTAGGCTTGCGAATAGACTTGGTGGCATACGCGCTATGTTCTCTGAGAGAAGGATAATGGCATTTTATCAATGCCTAGCCCAGTTTCGTTTGGGGAACCTGATCTCGTTCAGGACCTGTCTCCACCTTATGGGCATGATGGCTTCGGTGCTGTCCGTGGTCCCGCTGGGCTTGCTGAAAATGAGGGACTTCCAGCGTTGGGTAGCGGTGAGGTGTCTGTGTCCTCGTCAGCACCTCTCACGCAGAGTGAGAATTACCACGGAGTGCGTGATGGCTCTTCATCAGTGGAAAAACCCCTGTGTATTCTGTACAGGGGTTCTGCTGGGGGGCGTGTCTCTGAGAAAATTAGTGACAACGGAAACATCCCTGATGGGATGGGGAGCTGTTTTTCAGGACAGAGCGGTAAACGGTCGTTGGATGGCTCAGCTTCGCAGACTTCACATAAACATGCTGGATTTAATGGCAGTCTTTCTAGCACTGAAGCATTTTCGCCCATTCTTGGAAGGTTTTCATGTTCTAGTCAGGACAGACAACACAACGGTGCTGGCATATATCAATTGCCAAGGGGGAACGCATTCGTTGCAACTGCACAATCTAGCGTGCAATCTGATTGTCTGGAGCACCGCGCATTTCAGCTCGCTGCACACGACGCACGTCCCGAGAGGCAGATTTTTCACCCCCACCCAGAACGACTCAATCTTTGGGTCTGGCCCATGAGGGATTGAATCTAAATGCACTTGGGCTTCCCCAGGAGGTTATAAACACTATATAGAGTGCAAGAGCTCGCTCTCATCAACTCGCTCGCTGTATGATCTGAAATGGCAGGTCTTTGAGGACTGGTGCACTCGTAAAGGAGTTATTCATTTTCAGTGTGCGGTGAGTGATGTTCTCTGCTTTTTGCAAAGCTTACTGAACAATGGGAGAGTGTTCTCTACTATTTAAGTTTACCTGGCTGTTATTTCCGCTTGCCATGTAGGGTTCGAAGTGGGTCGGCACCCTCTTATATGCCGTTATATGAAAGGAGTGAGGCGTTTGAGACCAGTGTCGAAGAGGCTGGTCCTGTAATGGGATTTGTCTATGGTCTTGATTGCTTTAACTCAGGCCCCGTTTGAACCTCTGGAGAGTGTTCATATTAAGCTCCTATCTTTGAAATGTCACATATCTGAATGAAAGGCTCATTATGTGGGCCTTTGTCTTCTCAGGTGTGAATCCCACTGTTATTCATGATCATTCACTCCTCCTTGCATACAGGCTTTCTATACAAAAAGTGACTTAAATGACTTAAAAATGTAAATGAATATATTGTTTTCTGTGAATGAGTGAATAGGTGTAACATCTGATCAGGCTCCCATCCTTCAGAGGGAGCCCTCACCTGAATATTGAAATCTGTCCACTTCCTGTTCCTGCCACATCAGTTCCTGTCTTGTCATTTCCTGTTACCATGTATTTAAGCCATGTGTTTCTACTACCATTTTGTGAAGTATTGCCAGTTCCACTGCCTTACTAAGTGTTCTTCCATGCCATTGCTGATGTTTATTGTTATGACCATTGCTTTTGTTCTCCTGACTCCCGTTTCTGGATTACTGTTTTGGATTTGTCTGCCACTGGATTGTTTTCTCAATATTTTAACTGAAGCCTGTGACCTAGGAGCTATGATTATTGGTTGAACTTGGATCACAGATCATTGAATAAAGACCCGCATATGGAATCCACTAGGCCTACCTCTTCCTTACAGAATACTTCGCCTGGCACGGATTCAGCAGAGGTCTCTCAACTCCTGTCAACCATTGAGTACCAAAATGATCTGCTCAAGGGTTTTCAAACCCAGTTGTTGACACTGCAAGCTGGCAATGAACACTTGACACAATATATTCATTCCCTTCCTGCCCCACAACCTGACCAGGTAAGATTCGCTCTACCTGATAAATTTGATGGTTCTCCTGACAACTGTACTGTTTTTTTGCGACAGTTCTCTATCTACTTTTCAAATCAACCTCAAGTTTTTAGTCAAGACCATACAAAATGTTCCTTTATTATGACTTTGCTGACCGGGAAGGCACTAGAATGGGCTACAGCAGTTTGGGATCATGACACACGTGTTCGACGGTCATACAATTGTTTCACTCAACTGATTTGCGACGCAGTTTGTTACCCTTGCTATCAAGATTGACAATCTCTTGCGATCACAGCCTAGTCCCAAGACTAACCTAGCTTATCATGTGCCTACTGCTGCGGTTCAAGTACCAAGTCAGTCTGGTCCTACGGAAGCCATGCAAATAGGACAAATTAATATACCACCTGATGAACGAAGGAGACGACTGCTCAATCAGCTTTGCTTCTACTGTGGTGAATCAGGTCATCGATGTTCCCACTGTCCTGCTAAACCTGCTGCCAACTCCTCTCCAAGTTATCGAGTAAGTCACTTTGTGGTATGATGGTCGGTGCAGTGGCTAAACTGTAAAGGATTTAGCTCCTTTGTTTAAGCTTTTATTTTGAATTTCAGCTTTAGGGAATCTTAAGATTTGATATTGATATGATCAATTGATATTAATCAAAACGTCCAACTTATACCTTATTTAACAATCGTCCAGCGAGTCATTAAGTTTCAGTATATCTGAGAAATTCTGTTTATTTTCGTGGCCACGATATAATAATACAGAATTATTTAAGTAACTTTATGACAGTTATGAGCATAGGTAACGTAATCTGGGCAAAGTTTGATCTGAATATTACACAACAGAACACAGAACACTTCTCTATAAATCAAACAAGAGTTTATTTGCTATCTTACTAAAATACATGAACTAAGCTAAATAACACAAAACAAAATACATACATACACACACGCACAGGCAATGAATTGTTGCAGTTTGGGGATGATTAAAATATAGCACTGTTTTGCTATTTCCACACGATTTTACCCGTGCAGATCATCAAGTAGAGAACTCTATTATCCTTACTCTTAGAGATAAGTACCACACGATTCAGCCACTTTATAGAGATTTTGTTTGATACTTGCTTTAATTTGAGATGATCGCTGATCTGTGTGGCTTGAGGGAATCCCGCGTGTCGTCGTCGCGTGGCGTCACTCTGGGGATGCACTTCGTGGTTGGTTGGCTGCTCAGTGCTGTATGACGCTCTTTAGGAAGTCTGTTTCGAGTTCTTAGGCTTCAGATGTTGAAGTTCCTTTCACATAGCTTCAGACTTTCAAGGGTTTCTTCAGAGATTTGACTAAGTGTTGGTTCAATGTTCAAGACTCAGCCTAGATGTTAAAGGCTAGGAGCTCTTTTGGAGCAGCTCCAAGTTTTCAAGCAGCACGTGATTTGCCAGCAGAGCGAGCCAGTGGAGAGCTGGGAGTCAGTATTAGATGGGAGATTTCGGTCCCTCCCACTCGATGCTCTTCCAATGAAATAGCTCTTGTAGGGCGGAGCCCCGCCCCGTATGGCTCAGTTTTCCGTATGTAAATACTTTGCTGAGTTATTTCGTCAAATGAAGAACATATCTTAGCAGATTCCTAGAAGTGTTTTAATCCTACATTAGCATCAGAAAAGTCAACTTTCATTTACAACAACTTGTTGCATTTATCATGGCCGTTAAAATGAAACCAAACTCAGTATATTTCCTACACGTTAATAGTTTTCCTGCTAAAACACCCAAAAGGGTTCAAATTAAAGATTAAAAACAACACATCATGCATATGATGCTATAAATCTAGTACTTCCTTTACAGGAGAAAATTATACCTCAAAAGATTACAAAAATACCATTGATTACAATAACACAGTAAGCTTACTTTCATTTCATAAAATGCAACCTGACTATATATATTGTAAATATATTATATATATTGCTTTTGATAACAGCAACAATTATTATTTGTCTTTTGGTATAAAGTTTATGAAAGTCTGAGTCTTTGTTCTGTCCAAAGTGGGGAAACGGGAGGCCTTTCATTTTGGAATGTGAGAGAAACGGGAGGTCAGGAAGGTCACTTTGGGCCTGTATCTGTAAAACCTCAACACTCTGACTTTTCCCGTAAAACAGTCTTTGTTCTTGATACCATCATTGAGTTACTGCTTAAGCGGTCAGGAGATATCATAAAGTTTGTCGCTGGACCATTAGCAGAGGTCTCCTCAAAGCTCTCTTGGTTTTTAGAGGTTTCCTTAAGATGATAACCCGATAGCATGGCAGGAAATCGGCCAGCCATTTGGGTGAGGTGCTGTTCGTCTGTCAATTTTATGACTTGCAGATAGTGAAGAAAGAAGTTCTTTAAGCCCAAGGAATGTGCTCGCAATGTGTGTGTGTGTGTCCTTTTTCTCCACAAAGGCATTACAAAACAAACAGCAAAAAAGGCAAAAACTCCAGAAATGTTCATGGAAAAATTGTTTTTAATTCCACGTGCCACAAATTCCAAAAAGGTGTAACAAGGACCGTAGCAAAATGTCCATTGTAAATAAAGAATTTACTCAAGGAAAAAAAGAGACTAACAAAAGAAACTGTTCAAAATACAACTCAATTCATAACAAAAATAGGATACCCAGTTGGCTACTGATCCAACAAACACCCTTCCTTCTTCCAAACATTTCTCTGTTCTTTTATAGTTTTAATCTCCTCCTTCATTTTCAAACTGACCAATCGTAACCCCTCATCAGTTACTAACTATACATTATACAAGTTACAGAAGATTTATAAACTTACAGACAGCACTTTAATAATCATCACCTCTAACAAGTTCTATTATTACCTTGAAAAGCAGCAAACATATAACCATTCATGAAATTTAGGCCTAAACATTCTTAATGGACCAACTCCTCCCCTTCAGGGTAATATATAGTCAGCTTCCTGTTTGCGGGCCACTCCTATTAGGCAGCTCCAGGAACCGGTAAGACAAAAATACATTAACATTAATATACAAACAATGTTTGTCCAACTTCACCCTGAATATTTCACTCTGATAACAGTCACCATGGAATGTGCACCTTTCATGTGACTGCCACTTTAGTAAACTAACAAAATAAAGATCTTCCAAAACAGTTTGGTCTGGGTTTTTCTTTGCGTTGAAACATGAGTGCCACATCACATTTTCTCCCCTTCTCCCCCTCTGGATGGTCTGAGTTAGGCAAACGGGATAAATAATCAGCAATAAAATTATTTTTACCTGGACAGTGCTCAATTGTAAACATATATGGCTGCAGAGTCAGACACCAGCGCAGTATCCTTGAATTACTGTTCTGCATTGTTTGCATCCATTTCAATGCCTGATGATCAGTTCGTAATGTGAATTCACATCCAAGCAGGTAGTAACGCAGGGAGTCCACCGCCCACTTAATGGCAAGACCTTCTTTCTCAATTGTTGAGTATCTCCGCTCGCTTTCAAATAGTTTTCTACTCAGAAACAGTACTGGTCTTTCATCATATGCCTCTCCTTGGACCAGTACTGCTCCCAGCCCAACATCGGATGCGTCCACCTGTACGAAAAATCTCTTCGAGAAATCGGGACTCTGCAACACTGGTTCATGACATAATAAGTCTTTAAGAGAATTGAAGGCTTCTTCACACTCATTGGTCCAACAGAATTTAGCAGGACTCTTCTTGGTCAAATTAGTCAGTGGAGTAGCCAGTAATGTGAAATGGGGAATAAATCGCCGATACCAGCCAATTAGACCAAGAAAAGACCTCATCTGCTTTTTAGTTAGAGGGCGAGTAATGTTTTGAATAGCCTTGAGCTTTTCGACTTGTGGTCTGATCCGTCCATGTCCCAGCAAGTACCCCAAGTACCTCACCTCCGTCTGAGCCCATGAACATTTAGTGGTGTTAATTGTGAGCCCAGCTTCCTGAAGCCTCTTCAGAATGTCAGAAAGATAAGATTATAAAATAAGATTATTTTTATTTGTCACAATCACATACACAATTATATAGAGAGTATATAACCAGTAGTGAAATGTATTCTCTGCATTTAACCCATCCTAAGTGAACACACACCCGGAGCAGTGGGCAGCCATGTTACAGCGCCTGGGGAGCAGTTGGGGGTTCAGTGCCTTGCTCAAGGACACCTCAGTCGTGGTATTGAAGGAGGATACTCCCCCCACCAACAATCCCTGCCGGACCTGAGATTCGAACCCACAACCTTCCGCTTACAAGTCTGACTCGCTATCCATTAGGCCACGACTGCCCCAAATGCTGCAGATGTTCCTGCCACGATCCACTGTATATCACCACATCATCAAGATAGGCAGCTGCATACTGCTCACATCCTGCCAGTACATGATGCATTAACCTTTGGAATGTGGCCGGTGCTCCATGTAAACCAAAAGGCATGACTGTATATTGATATAACCCAGTGGGAGAGCGAAATGCAGTATAGGGCTTGCTAGAGGGATCAAGTGGCACTTGCCAATATCCTTTACATAGGTCTAAGGTAGTCATATAGGATGCTTTACCCAGTCTCTCAATTCACTCGTCAATACGAGGCATTGGATAGGAATCAAAACACGATACACTGTTTAACTTTTTAAAATCAGTGCAGAACCTAATTCCTCCATCCTCTTTAGGGACCAGTAGAATAGGACTTGACCACTCACTGTTGGACTGTTCTATAATCCCCATTTCCAACATGGTCTCAATCTCAGTCCTTAACTGATCTACCATCTTCTCCGGAACTCGGTAGGGTTTCTGCCGAATAGGAGTGGTGTCTTTCAAGATGATGTTGTGTGTAAGGATCTCAGTATGGCCAGGTCTTTCCTGGAAAAGAGAGGGAAAAGATTTGACTACCTCGGTTAGTTGCTTTTGTTGTTGGTTTTCCAAATGTACGAGTCCTCCTGGAACCTCCTGAGGTGATCAAACTGGCTCCATATCAGTTTCGTCCTCTTCCTCCACTACTGCTCTCACCATCATCACTTGGTCTTTGAGATCTTGAGGGCCCTCGAGATCAGACATCCTCTCCTTGAATTCCCTCAAGAGATTAACATGTAGGACCTGTTTAGGCCGCTTTCTTTCAGGACATAATATTTCATAGGTTACTGATCCCAGTTTTCGGGTAACCACATACGGACCCTGTCACTTGGCCAACAATTTACTTGTACCTGATCGTAGCAGTACCAGAACTTTCTGTCCAGGTTTCAAGTCCCTTTCCCGGGCATGCGTGTCGTACCATACTTTTTGTCTTTGCTGAGCAGCAAGTAGATTTTCTTTAGCCAAAGTCCTAAAGTTCTCCAACTTGTCCCTCATCTGTAAGATATACGAAGTTATACTGCACTGGGCTGGTTTCTCTGCTGTCCATCCCTCTTTGAGCACATCCAGGGGGCCACGAACTTGCCTGCCAAACAAAAGCTCAAAAGTTGAGAAACCGGTTGAGCATTGAGGGACCTCTCTATATGCAAAGAGAAGAAAAGGAAGCCATTTATCCCAATCCCTCCCAGTCTCGTCAACAAACTTCTTAAGCATGTTTTTTAATGTACCGTTAAAGCGTTCTACGAGGCCATCGGTTTGAGGGTGAAATGGCGTAGTTCTGATTCCCTTAATGCCTAGTTGTTTGTATAGTAGTTTCATCAGTTTAGCCATAAAATTTGTTCCCTGATCTGTAATAATTTCAGAGGGAACACCAACTCTGGATATTAAATCAATCAAACATCTCACAATATGTTTAACTTGGATTGAACGCAAAGGGTACACCTCTGGATATCTAGTAGCATAGTCACAGATTACCAGTGCAAATTGGTGACCCGAACTACTCTTTACCAAAGGGCCTATTATATCCATCCCTATATGATCAAATGGAGTTCCAATTATAGGCAAAGGTTGCAGATAACTTCTATATGATTTACGAACAGGTGCTACCATTTGACATTCAGAACAAGTTCAGAACAAATCTTGATACATTTTTGGCCAATAAAATCTTTGACAATTCGTTCATATGTTTTCTGTTGGCCTAAATGTCATGACCAAGGAATGGTGTGACCCAGATGTAAAATCATCTGATGCAGTGCTTTGGGTACTACCAGTCTAGGATTCTCTGTATCAGCAAGGTGCAAAAGGTTGTTTTTTAAAATGTACCGGTCCCCCCCAAATTTTGGTACACCCACAGGCTCGCCATCTACCTCACACATCTTTTGGAACAGGGGCTGTAAAGTAACATCGGCTTTTTGCAACTCCCTAAAATTATCAGGAACCTGCCAACGGGAGTTAATCAGCTCCAACTCAGGGTCAGGGATTTTGGGTAAACTGTCTTGTGCCTTATCTTTCCCCCTATGCTTTTCTTGTTGTCTTTGTCTTTTACTTTTTTTATCTTTCCCCACAGTACCAAACAAATCAGCATCAGCATTAGGAAGGGGTTGTAACCCTTTAGTTTGAGAACGTGTAACTACGTGGAACCACGCCCCCTTCGCCACATACCCCCATCGCCCGACTCAGGTCGGGGAGCCCTCCGGCCTGCAGCCCCCCCCCTCCATTTCTGGAGAGGAAGTCAGCTACAGCCATCTGCGCCCCCGGCCTGTGGGCCACCTTGAATTTGAAGGGTTGTAATGCCCCATACCAACGGGTGATCCGCGGCCCGCCACACAGAGCAGCCTTTATCTGGGTGAAAGCCTGCTGGCACTGCTCCGTCCACTGGACCGGATCTGGTGCTTCCTTTTTAGTGAGGTCAGTCAGCGGGCTGGTGAGGTCCGAATACTTGGGTACAAACCTTCTATAATATCCCGCCAGCCCCAGGAACTGCCTCACCTCCTTTTTGGTCTTGGGTCTCGGACAGGTTGCAACTGCTGTCGTCTTATCAATTTGGGGACGAACCTGTCCGTGACCCAAGTGGAAACCCAGATACCTGACTTCCACATGCCCAACCGCACACTTTTTTGGGTTGGCCTTTAGTCCGGCCCCTCTCAACGATCTCAGAATGGCCCGCAAATGCTGCATATGACGCTGCCAGTCGTTACTATAGATGATAATGTCATCTAAATAGGCAGCGGCATACGCAGCGTGCGGTCGGAGTATCCGGTCCATGAGCCGTTGAAAGGTGGCCGGAGCCCCGAACAAGCCGAAAGGAAGCGTAACAAATTGGTGTAATCCAAACGGCATTGTGAAAGCTGTCTTTTCTATGGATATAGGTGTTAAGGGGATCTGCCAATATCCTTTCGTTAAATCCAGTGTCGAATAAAATCGAGCAGAACCCAGCCGATCAAGCAATTCGTCAACCCGCGGCATTGGATATGCGTCGAATTTCAACACAGCATTCACCTTACGATAATCCGAGCCGTCCGAGCCGTCCGTTTTAGGCACTAAAACTATCGGGCTCGCCCAGTCACTGTTGGATTCCTCTATTACTCCCATATCTAGCATTGCCTCTAATTCAGTCTGAACTACCTTTTTTTTGTGTTCAGGTAAACGATATGGCCGGCTGCGCACCACCACACCTGGCTCGGTCTCAATGTGGTGCTGAATGAGGTCTGTGCGACCAGGCAGGGGCGAGAACACATCTGCAAATTCAGCGTGCAACTTGGCTACGTCAGTGAGTTGGGAGGGCGAGAGGTGATCCCCTGCTGGGGCCAGAGCGAGAGACTGGTTTTTAGTGTTTACTTCTGGCCCGAGATCTTCCTCTCCACTCACCACCATCGCCAACATCACTGACTCCGCCTCGCTCCATTTTTTAAGGAGATTGAGATGGTAAACTTGATGTGCCCCGCTCCTGTCTGATCGCACCACCTCATAATTGAGATCCCCAACTCGTCGTGTGACCTCAAAGGGTCCTTGCCACTTGGCGAGTAATTTGGAACTAGAAGTTGGGAGCAATACAAGTACTTTCTCTCCCGGTGCAAATTCGCGTAATCTGGTTCCCCTGTTATACAGCCAGCTTTGTCTGCCCTGGGCCTGTAACAAATTCTCCATAGAGAGCCGCCCCAAAGTGTGGAGTTTTGTTCTCAGGTCCAGTACATACTGAATTTCGTTCTTACTCTTCGATGGTCCGTCCTCCCAAGTTTCACTTAGAACGTCCAACACCCCACGGGGCTGACGTCCGTAGAGAAGCTCGAAGGGGGAAAACCCCGTGGAGGCTTGGGGGACCTCACGCACGGCAAATAAAAGGGGTTCCAGCCACTTGTCCCAATTTTTGGCGTCTTCGTGGACGAACTTTCGAATCATGGTTTTCAATGTGCGATTAAAACGTTCGACCAGACCGTCTGTTTGTGGGTGGTAGACGCTGGTGCGAACTGATTTAATGGCCAATAATTCGTAAAGTTCGCGGAGAGTCCATGACATAAACGCCATGCCTTGATCAGTGAGAATCTCTTTTGGGATTCACACCCGGGAGATAAGATGAAACAGTGCATCCGCCACACTTTTCGCTGAAATGCTGCGGAGCGCCACTGCCTCTGGGTATCGTGTTGGATAATCCACTAAGACTAATGCAAAGCGATGCCCACGTGCAGATCGTTCTAATGGCCCGATGAGGTCCATGCCAATTCGTTCGAAAGGGGACCTGCATAAGAGGAAGCGGGCACAATGGTGCTTTTGGGGTGGCCGGCGGGTTTAGAAAAATCGGGTCATTAGACGATTAAGTGTTGCAGTTTGTCCCAAATGCCCGGCCATCGGATTACAGTGAGCCGCCTGGAAAAGCATTTCCCGACGGCTTTTTGGTACTAATAACTGCGTTGCATCTTGTTTTGACTGAGTGTCTTGGGTCACTCAATACAACCTGTCTTTTAAAATCGCAAAATAAGGATAGGAGAGTGGGTGAGTCGGTTGGAGAGGCTGCCCGTCGATGAAATGGACCTGATCAAAGGCCACCTCTACCCTATGCTTTTGTCCCCGAAATTGGATATCCACCAACACTAAGGGGTGGTTCACCACATCCCCGTGCACGCACCGTACCCTAACCATGCGGCTCTTATTCAATGCCTCCGGCTGAATCAGGCTTTGATTTATTGAGGTTTGGTTACATCCCGAATCCACCAAAGCCTGATACGTACCCCCCTTAATACTCACGGGTATTTGGTACAGGCCAGCTTGATCGGGGGCAGCCTGTGGGGTGTCCATCACTGGACACCGACCAATAAAATAACCTGGGTCCCAGCAACGCCAACAGACCGGCCCAGGCCTTCCCGCCGCTCCAGTGGCAGGAAGCGGGTCAAGGAATTGACGTGGAGGGAGCGGAGAAACGGGAGCTGCGGGTGTGCTGATCCCTGGGCGGCGCCCTCGGGGCAGCTAGTGGCTCGGTCCTCGGGCCACCCCTCTCATGGGGTGGGGCTCGTGGAGGAAGATTCCCCCTGGACCTGGGAAGAGGGACAGGTTTGGAGGGAGAAAACAAAGAGGAAGCGAGAGAGAGAGAGAGACAGATGGCAGGGGTTCGCCGACCCCAGGGCATGCCACCATCTGGTCCTCCGCCAGTTGGATGGCCTGTTTCAGCAATGCCGGGCGGTGGCACTGGACCCACTGGGCAGTCTTCCTCGGCAGCCGAGACACGAACTGCTCCAGTACCACTTTATCGATGACTTCTTCGACGTCGCTTTCATCGGCCATCAGCCATCTGCGGCAGGCGTCCCGGAGCCGTTGCGCCATCACGAAGGGTCGGCCAATCTCCCCGAGGTCCAATGACCTGAAGCGCTGGCGGTGCTGCTCGGGACTCAGGCCGACCCACTGGCTGATAGCATGCTTAAGGTCTTCGTAGACCAGGAGGTTCTGGGCTGGCAGTTGTTGTGCAGCCACCTGTGCTTCCCCAGACAGCAGGGGGATGAGCCGCACTGGCCAGTCCTCCGGAGGCCACCCACACGCCTCAGCCAATCTCTCAAACAGGTCCAGGAATGCCTCAGTGTCGTCCTGGGGACCCATCTTGTTGAGAGGTACGTGAGGGGGCGGGGCTGGGGCAGATGGAGAACACGTAGCCTGAACCTCCCGGTCAATCCATCTCCGGAACAACTCGCGGTCTTCCTGCTGGGCTTGGAGGAGGGCTCGGAAACTCTGTTCTTGATCATCCCCATGTACGCATCCCAAAGATACAGTATCACCATATAGTTCAGCATTTCACAATTCAACAAGTCAGATTTCACCAAGGTTTGAGTACTACCTGTATCAACCAGAGCCTGAGCAGGTTGACCATTAACAGTTACCGTGATAAGATGGCTATGTTTCTCTGTAGGTTTTGATGGTACACCAAAGCCCTCAATCCTGGGAACATAACACATGTTAGTCACTTTGGGTTTTCTTAAGGGACAAAGAGAGGCCTTATGTCCAGGTTGTTGACAATAAAAACAGATCAAAGTTGCATTAGAATGTTTACCAGACACAGTCACAGTCTTATCAATAGGTTCCTCAACTTTACCCTTGCCCACAGTACCTCTGTTGATTCGTGGTGGATCTCGATGTGCAGCCATGTATCTCTCTGCCAACCTTGCAGCTTCTTCTCCAGTCTGTGATTGATTTTCTTTAACTCAGACTCTCACATCTGGACGCAACACTCGCAAATACTGTTCCAGTATGATGGTTTCCCCCAGCTGTTGCTTGCTCTTTACTTCCGGTCGCATCCACCTCTTATACAACCCTTCGATGCGATTGTAGCTTTCTCTTACACTCTCTCCAGTTGGTACCCTCAGGCTCCTGAAACGCAGACGATATGTCTCCTCGTTCACATTGTATTTGGCCAATACTGCAGCCTTGATGTCATCATAGGAACCAGAGCGTTGTTCGTCCATGCTCGCATAGGCCTCCAAAGCTTTGCCTGTCAACAAAGTTACCACTCGGGCTGCCCACTCGTCGGTTTGCCATCCCCACGTTCTAGCAATACGTTTGAACCGTACGAAGAAACTCTCCACATTCTCACCTTCCACGAAGTCAGGAATTCGAGGTTCATGATGGCGTCTGAAGGATGCTACAGGTGGTGGTGACATAAATGGATCTTGAGATTGAGCCTGAGAAATTTCTGGAAGCAATGTTCCTCCCCCTAGTGACTGCGGAAATGTTCTGGGTATTGGTAAGGGATGGTGATGAGTCAACTGATCCCCACTCAGTCTGGGGTTTCTGAAAGATAGTAGCCTTTAACCCCTTCAATTCATCAAATAATATCTTTTCATTTCTTTGTTGTTGCTTCATGAACTGCTGCATTTCCAAAAGGAAATCTTGACCCACCGGAACACTCTCTGCACCATCTCGAGGGGTACTAATTTTACCGGTCTTCGGTCTCAGGCTCTTGCACACTCACCACATGAAACAAGTCCGTCGTTAGTATGTGATTGTCTACATAGACGACATCCTGGTCTACTCACGCTCCATTGAAGAACATATCATTCATGTCAGAACTGTCTTGACCCGCCTGCTCCAGAATAACCTTTTTGTTAAGGCTGAAAAATGTGAATTTCACATTACTTCTACCAAATTTCTTGGTTACAATATTAGCCATACAGGAGTTCAGATGGATAATGCTACGGTAAAAGCTGTCCTTGATTGGCCCACACCCAAAACAGTCAAGGAGTTACAACGGTTTCTAGGCTTTGCTAACTTTTACCGAAGGTTCATCCGTGACTTCAGTACCGTAGCTGCACCTATTACCACAGTTCTTAAAGTAAAGCCAATGAAATTAGTGTGGACAGAGGCAGCTACATCAGCATTCAATCGGCTCAAGTTCAGGTTCACCTCAGCTCCAATTCTTAAGCATCCTGACCCTAAACTTCCTTTTATTGTAGAGGTTGATGCATCTGACTGTGGAATTGGTGCTGTCCTCTCTCAACGCCATGGAACACCAGGCAAGTTACACCCTTGTGCATTCTTCTCACGAAAGTTATCCCGGGCTGAAAGCAATTACAATATTGGGAACAAGGAATTACTGTCTATCAAGGCTGCTCTCGATGAATGGAGACATTGGTTAGAAGGTGCACTCCATCAATTTCAAGTTATTACAGACCACAAGAACCTAGAGTATATCAAGGACACCAATCGGTTGAATCCTCGCCAGGCAAGATGGGCACTCTTTTTCACTCGTTTCAATTTCACAGTCACCTACCGTCCAGGAAGTAAAAACAGTAAGGCAGATGCACTATCACGCATCCATGACCCAACTGATTCACAGACAAGACCGAAACTATTTTACCATCCTCCATCATCATTGCACCCATCCGTTGGGATATTATGGAAGAAATTCAACAAGCCCAACAAGAGGAGCCATCCCCTACAGAATGCCCGACTGGCAAGGTCTATGTTCCATCCAGTCTTCACTCCAGAATCATTCAATGGGTCCACACATCCCTTGCTTCTGGACATCCTGGAATTAATCGTACCACAGCTTTGGTCAGAAATTAGTTTTGGTGGCCCACATTGTCTGTTGACGTCAACAATTATGTGACTACATGTCAGATCTGTGCTCAGTCACGAACACCGTGACAACTACCTGCAGGACTTTTGGAACCACTACCTATTCCCCGACAACCCTGGTCACACCAGTCCGTTGACTTTATCACTGATCTGCCTAACTCTCAAGGATTCACTACTATCATGGTCACCATCGACCGCTTCTCTAAGTCTTGCCGTCTAATTCCATTGAAAGGTCTACCCACGGGAATGGAAACTGCTCAAGTTCTGATGATATTGTTACTGACCGAGGATCACAGTTTATATCACGAGTTTGGAGAGCCTTTTGCAAAAAGTTAAACATCAATGTCAGTCTCACATCTGGCTATCACCCTCAAGCTAATGGACAAGTTGAACGTCTCAATCAAGAAATTGGTAGATATTTAAGATCATACTGTAGCCAGGAACAGGAGAAGTGGAGTATATTCCTTCCCTGGGCAGAGTATGCCCAAAATTCCCTCACACACTCTTCTACTAGTTTGACCCCCTTTCAGTGTGTCCTAGGACAGGGGTTTTCAAACTGTGAGTCGCGACCCACTTGTGGGTCACAGAGTGGGGGGGGGGTTGAGCGGGGCACAAATGCGGGGTTAATTGTAACACTATACAAACATTTCCAAACATTTTATACAGTAACATTTACAAAATTTCCTATTATTTCCTTGCCATATCATCACTATATAGAGAAAAAAAATGTGCCAAAGTTAAAAAATATTTTGAAGATATAGCTGAACATTTATTTAACCATTGCAAAAGTACATTTCTGGCTGAAGTAAATTTGTCATCTCGGTTTTTAGTGTTTATTTAAAATGAGACACATCTGTTTATTATTTTTACAATTATTTCAAAATTATTTTAATCTCTAAACTGTTTGAGATAATTCTGCTTCGTTTCTTATGCTTTGCTAAAATAAAAAAAAAGTGTTGGGTTGTGAGGGCTTCTCTTTTTTTAATAACACTCACAGCGCGGATTACAGTTCATAGCCACACCGGAGTGAGCGCGTTTCGAGGTTTTATGGGCATATTTCATAGACTCATTAACGTCTGTAAATGAAGAAATTAAAACGTAAATATTAGTAGTGAAAGTTTACAGTGGTACTAGCCTATAAAATAAAATGGTTATTTTTCTTAAATACTTAATTTCTGCCATATTATGCTTTTAATTATGATTAAGCTTATAGTAATGTAAATTGTTTTTTTATCTCAAATATTTTGGTGGGTCTTGAAATAGATTATACTTGTCTAGGTGGGTCGTGGAATGGAAAAGTTTGGGAACCCCTGTCCTAGGATACCAGCCTCCTTTATTCCCATGGTCTGGGGAGCCATCTGAGGTGCCTGCTGTGGATGATTGGATTAGAAGAATTGAACAGGTATGGGACAATGCTCATGTCCGCCTTCAGCGAGCTATTCGATCTCAAAAGATCCAAGCTGATCGACACAGACGTCGTCATCCTGAGTATCAGCCAGGTCAAATGGTGTGGCTTTCTACTCGTGACCTACGCCTGAAACTCCCGAGTAAGAAGTTAAGTCCAAGGTATGCTGGTCCTTTTAAAATTTTACGTCAAGTTAATCCTGTCACATACCATTTAGAATTGCCTGCTAATTACAGCATATCTCCCTCCTTTCATGTGTCCCTCCTGAGACCGGCCCATGTGGCACCGAGCTCTGAAGCTCCTGACACTGATCCTCCTCCACCACTTTAGATCGATGGAGCTCCTGCCTACCTAGTTCGGGAGATCTTGGATTCTCGTAGGAGGGGGGTCAACTGCAATACCTTGTAGATTGGGAGGTATATGGCCCGGAGGAGAGATCGTGGGTAGCAACTAAGGACATCTTGGACCCATCACTTACCAGAGACTTTCACCTAGCTCACCCAGATCGTCCGGCACCCAGACCCAGGGGTCGTCCTAGGAGAAGAACACCTGGAGGTGTTCCTGGAGGGGGGGAAACTGTAACATCTGATCAGGCTCCCATCCTTCAGAGGGAGCCCTCACCTGAATATTAAACTCTGTCCACTTCCTGTTCCTGCCACATCAGTTCCTGTCTTGTCATTTCCTGTTACCATGTGTTTAAGCCATGTGTTTCCACTACCATTTTGCGAAGTATTGCCAGTTCCACTGCCTTACTAAGCGTTCTTCCATGCCATTGCTGATGTGTATTGTTATGACCATTGCTTTTGTTATCCTGACTCCTGTTTCTGGATTACTGTTTTGGATTTGTCTGCCACTGGATTGTTTTCTCAATATTTTGACTTAAAGGGATAGTTCACCCAAAAATGAAAATTCTGTCATCATTTACTCACCCTCGAGTAGTTCCAAACCTGTATGAATTTCTTTGTTCTGCTGAACACAGAGGAAGATATTTTGAAGAAAGTTTGTAACCAGGCTGTTTTGGGGCACCATTGACTTCCATAGTAGGAAAAAAAATATTATGGATGTCAATGGGACTTTAACAAAGCCAACCTCAGGTAGGTCATGCCAAACTTTCACCAACATGTATCCTGTCCAACTAGAGGACCGAATACACTGGATCATTGCTACTCTTGTGCCGCTAAACATCGATACAAGGAGAGAATTGAGTCTCATTTTCAGCTCAATGACTCTCGACGCATCCGCAGAGGTGAGAGCAGATCCGTTGCTGGCCGACGAATTAAACACCTTCTACGGCCGCTTTCACCTCAAACTCCATCACCCTGAACGAAGGAGCCCCACAGGGTTGTGTCCTGACAACTGTCAACTGTCACTCTCTGAATGTGAGCAAAACTAAAGAGCTGATTGTGGACTTCAGAAAGAGACATCTGCTGCCCTACACTCCTCTTATGATCAGTGGGACCCCTGTGGAGAGAGTACCTCGGTGTAAACATCTCTGAGGACCTGACTTGGACTACACACATTCAAACACAGGTTAAGAAAGTCAGGCAAAGGCTGTACCATCTGTGACAGTTGAGGAAATGCAGGGTCTCTCCAACAATCCTGAAAACTTTCTATTCAGGGACCATAGAAAGTGTATTGACTCAGTGTATCTCAGTGTGGTATGGAAACAGCTCCAGTCAAGACTGCAAGGCCTTGCAGAGAGTTGTGCGCTTAGCTGAGCGCATCTCAGGGTCTGCTCTCCCCTCTCTGCAGGACATCTACCTCAAACGCTGCAGAAGCAGAGCTGTCAAAATCACCAAGGACTCAAATCACCCCAGTAACTGTCTCTTCACTCTGCTGCCATCTGGTAAGTGCTTCCGCAGCCTTATGGCAAAAACTGAGAGACTTAGGAGGAGTTTCTTCCCCCAGGCCATCAGACTCCTTAACTCAAACTCAGCCTCTTAACATCATCATGTCTTACTTTATAATCACTAACTCAGTAAGATATTCATTATTCTCTACCTCATACTGACAGTGTCATTTGCACACAACACTTTCTGTGTCTTGGTATCTTATTATCTATTTTTTATATTTATTTTTTTGTGATTGCTGCTACATGTCAACCATGTTCAACCTGTTTGCGCATTCCTCTCTCATACAGTCATGCTTATCTTAATATTTAATTCTACAGCATACTGTCATGCACATTCTTTTATACTTTATATTTTATATTTTGTTCTTTATATCTTATTTTTTATTCATTTTATTTTATGTATACTTCCCTTGTGTTGTATTCTACAATACTGGCACTGTCCATGGAGCGGACCTGACTCACATTTCACTGCTGGTTATACAATCTCTGTATAGTCGTGTATGTGACAAATAAAACTTGAAACTTGAAACTTGAAACTTAAATGGTGCCCCAGAACTGCTCTGTTTCCCACATTCTTCAGAATATATTCCTTTGTGTTCAGCAGAACAAAGACATTCATACAGGTTTGGAACTACTTGAGGGTGAGTAAATGATGACAGAATTTTCATTTTTGGGTGAACTATCCCTTTAAGCCTGTGACCTGACTAGGAGCTGTGATTATTGTTTGAACTTGGATCACAGATCATTGAATAAAGAACCGCATATGGAATCAACTAGGCCTACCTCTTCCTTACAACAGGAAAATTTTCACATAATTTTGAAACAAAAAATCTAGGCTTCAAGATCCAGTTCTCAGAAATCTTGTGAACAAATGTTCTGTATGTGTTTTATGGCCTTATTCAAGTGATTTAAAAAAAAAAATGTTTTTCACTAACCACGCATAAACATTTCTTTCTCAAAAACACAATCATGTACATACATGCTGCTCACATATTAGTGTAGCCCAGTTTGTGCTGATCACAGTGTTTAGACTTTAGCCATTTATTTGTTTATAAGCAACTGAAAAAAGCACAAATGTCAGGGCATGACAAAACTTCTCCAGGGCCTCATAACACCCTCAGACCCCAGAGGGTTAAAGGATAGTTCACCCAAAAATGAAAATTCTGTAATCATTTACTCACCCTCAAGCTGTCAGGGTTCTGTTGTGTGGGTCATCCGTTCCTGCCTCATGTGTCCATATTTGGTTTGTTTCCTGTCCTCGTCAGATGTGATTATTAGTTTATTCTTGTCCAGCCGTGTTTGTCTAATTGTCTATGATTATCCCTTGTATATTAGTCCTGTCTTTTCAGTTTGATTTCGTCTGGTCTATTCGTTACTTCCCGGTGTATCCTTTCTCCAGTGTTGGGGAAAGTTACTTTTAAAAGTAATGCATTACAATATTACGTTACTCCCTAAAAAAGTAACTAATTACATTACTTAGTTACTTTTTATGGAAAGTAATGCGTTACGTTACTTTTGCGTTACTTTTGCGTTACTTTTTAAATATGAGCAGGGCTTGATTGTTTTTAATACAATAAGTTCTAATTATAGCAAATGTAAAAGCCCTTTCACAGCAAAAAGTGTAATGAATAAACCTCAGCCTGAAGGAAAAGTAAATTCACGTCTGTAAAATAGAATGCAGGAGAAGAAGGTTCAACACTCTTCAGCAATAAAAAACAATGAAGCACAATTGTTAGTTTATCTAAAGTCATTTTTGCTTATTAGTATGATTGAACTGGATCATCAAAGGTCAGCAGAGCATGTGAGCGGAGCTGAGCGGTGAGAATTTCCGCTCCCCGCTCACGTGGGTGTTCGCTCCCCCCGCTCCACCACTCAAAGTCACACCAGACCGCTCCGCTCATTTCCGCTCCCCGCTCACCTACAATTTCATCCCGCTCCGGTGAAATCGCTCCACGCTCGCTCAAATTTAAAATTCCTCTGCATGCCTAACACCTGCCGTTTTCAACCGAAGCCTTACGCCTGGGACACACTGCCTGCGTGGTGGACATGGAGCGGGTTTGTTGCGTGACTGCTGAGGAACAAATCCGCTTCACTTATATTCTGTCGCGGGGCCGAGGTTGCGGTGTAGTTGGACTGCACCTGATACGCGTGTATTCCGCAGGCAGTGTGGCTGCTCTAATCTGTTAACATAGGCGCAGAAAGGAAAATCAACACGCAGCATTCTGAGTGGATTTTTGCATGCCCTAGACTCGTGGTGTGAGCGGTATCGGAGCGGAACCAGAGCGAGACAGAGCGATCGCTCCGGCCTTTGGTTAAAAACCCGCTACGCGCTCCGACTATATTTCGCACGCTCCACTCCCCGCTCGCTCCCCGCTCCGCTCCGCTCACATGCTCTGAAGGTCAGCAGCAAAGACATTGGTTAATAAAATGGGATTAGATACATTTGTGTTGTTTAACATTTAATTATTGCAGGTTTGCGTCATATTCTGAGTTTGCATTTCACTGTTTTAATTCATTTTGATGAATACTAAATCTGTTTTTTGTGAATGGGATGAATTAATGCACATTCACATTTAGTCTAGATAGAACTACAGTAACAGCATGTTCTCAGATTCCAGATATTCAAATAGTTGTATCTCAGCCAAATATTGTCCTATCATAACAAACCATACATCAATGGAAAGATTATTTATTCATTTTCCTTTATGTATAGCTTTCAGATTATGCATAAATCTCAATTTAAAAAAAAAATGACACTTAAGAGTGGTTTTGTGGTCCAGGGTCACAAATGGGAAAAAAGTAACTGGCGTTACTTTTTTGAAAAAGTAACTCAGATATTTTCTTGTAAATTAAAAAGTAATGCGTTACTTTACTAGTTACTTGAAAAAAGTAATATTATTACGTAACTCACGTTACTTGTAATGCGTTACCCCCAACACTGCCTGTCTCTGAGTCCTGCCTTGTCCTGCTTTGATGTCATTAAATACTATTATTTGAGTTAATATCCTTGTCTGCGTGTTCCTGTTCCTCCCTCGTGTATGCACCGTGACAGAAGACCAGACCTACAACAGTATGCGGCGCCCATTCACCTCGTTTTGTTTTGTTCGTTTTTTGAAAAGTTTTTATTTGTTTCTGAGTTTTGTCTGTTTGTCCCACGGCAAGGAAGTCGCCGCTCGTCATCCTGCCCTAGCCCACGTCAAGTCGGCGTGGGAGTTCGTGGAGATCGCCGCGAGTGCCGCGAGTCCACTGGCCGCGAACCCTCATGCCCGCCGATCGCGGGAGATATCCGCCGCCGGCGGTGGCTCTCCCAAGCCTGCCGGCTGGTTGCCTAGTTCCCGGGTTGCCGCTCCCCCAGGCGTGCTGTTCGCGGGAGATCACGCCACCGGATCGGCGCTGACTCAAGCCCGCCGGATCGGCGCTGACCAATGCCCGCTGGCATCGCCTTTGTCTCAAAGCCCGCCTCTGACTCAATGCCCGCCTCTGACTCAAGCCCGCTGGATCGCCGCTGACCAATGCCCGCTGGCATCGCCTCTGTCTCAAAGCCCGCCTCTGACTCAATGCCCGCCGGCCCGCCTCTGACTCAAGCCCGCCCGATCGCCACTGACTCAAGCCTGCCGGATCGCCGCTGACTCAAGCCGGCCGGATCGCCGCTGACTCAAGCCCACCGGCTACTGCAATCCCTAGCCCCGTGGATCAAGTCCACATGTCATGGCCAGGAGTACCGTGTGTCTGTCTTGTTGTGCCCACAGGAACATTTTAAAGAACCTTGTCATGTCATGTCTGGTCCATGGAGACTCGTCTGGGGCAGGCGGCTCCTCTTGTTGTGGCCATGGAGGCCATTCTAGCCGCCTGCCCCCTTGTCGCTGAAGTGGAGGCGGTCGCTGAGGGACCTTGTGAGGGCCCCTGACTCCTGGTCATGCCCAGAAGAAGCCTCAGCCTCCGAGCTAGCCCTGGAGGGCTTCCTGTTCCTGTGGGCTGTCCTGTCCTGTCTGTCTGGCCCTGGAGGGCGTTCCTGTCTTGTTTTGTTCTGTCCTGTCTGTTTAGCCCGGAGGGCTCCTGATACCCTCTCACTTCCCCAGGGAAATTTTTGGGGGGGTAGTAAGAGTTCCGGCTGTAGGGGCCGGGACGAGGGGACTGAGGCCAAGGCCCCCGAAGACCACCTACCATGGCCTCCTGAGCTCCCAGCTCCGCCATGGCCTCCAGAGCTCCCTGCACCGCCCTGGCCTCCAGAGTTCCCTGCACCACCATGGCCTCCTGAGCTCCCTGCTCCGCCATGGTCCCTGTCTGTCTGTTCTGCTCTGGAGGTCCCCGTCCTGCGTTCCTGTCTGTGTCTGTCCTGAGGGGCCTCCAGAGCGCCCGCCCGCCCACCCCCCTCCCTGATGGAACTGTTAAGGCTCGAGACGAGCCTTTCGGGAGGGGGGAGTTATGTCAGGGTTCTGTTGTGTGTGTCATCCGTTCCTGCCTCATGTGTCCATATTTGGTTTGTTTCCTGTTCTCGTCAGATGTGATTATTAGTTTATTCTTGTCCAGCCGTGTTTGTCTAATTGTCTATGATTATCCCTTGTATATTAGTCCTGTCTTTTCAGTTTGATTTCGTCTGGTCTACTCGTTACTTCCCGGTGTATCCTGTCTCTGAGTCCTGCCTTGTCCTGCCTTGATGTCATTAAATACTATTATTTGAGTTTATATCCTCGTCTGCGTGTTCCTGTTCCTCCCTCATGTGTGCACCTTGACACAAGCAGAGTATGTGAGTAGAGTGGAGCGGTAACAATTTCCCCTCCGTGCTCCGAGCATTTAATAATCACTCCGCTCCAGCTCTGCACCGGGTTCACAATTTCCCGCTCACTGATATCAGAAACACCGCTCCGCGGCTAAAGTATTTCAGTAAGTTTGAAATATCACAGTTCTGTTCATAACGTATATTTTTGTCATAGTTTATGTTTATATATTTTTTTATTTGTTATTTTTCATTAAAATTAAGTTGTCTATATTTAGTTGATTGCAAACAATTAGGCTACATTAATTTATGTAATTTTATAATATTATTATATTATATTTTATAATATTAAAATACTAGTAAATGTACATTATAGCCTATTTAGTTCCCCTCACTCTACAACAATTAGAACAAAATTAGAACAACAAATTTAACGGTATTTTGAACAGAACAAGAATGAAAAATAAGTAGTTATAAAATTATATATTAAACTATAAAATAAAACACAAAATAGGCTATAGTGGCATTCATTATACACAGCATACAAGTATTACTGAAACGGCATTGGGCTCACGAGCCTGTCTCATTTCACAAGAATCCAAATGTTTCCATTTTTTCATATTTGTAACATTTGGTTGCTAAACTATTATTCATTATGTAGTCTAAATAAGGCTTTATACTTCACATGTTCTAATATCCATGTAAAATCCTTCACATGCGCAAAAAATATTTGTTGGGCGCTGCACGTTGATTTTACAGCGGGCCTTTTAAAATAAACAGTGTAAACTTTTATGTTTGGTTGACAGCATTTTAGTTTGATGATGAATGGCTGAAATGTCAGGCAACGTTAGAACTAATGTTGTTTGTGTGTGTGTGAGGTTCCGGTGCGATCAAATGGATTAAATCAAATAAAGATATAAAGAAAAGAATTACTACTAATGCATTAAGAGTGTCACAAAAAGGAGCATGGCGTATACTTGTTGCAGTTTTTTCCCTTTTGTTTATGTTAATTATATTAGGCATATAACCTATTATATATTTTGTGTAGTCATATGTATTTTATTCCTTTTATAGACTAAATTTCTGTTTTTCTCCTTTCACAGAAGCGCTGCAGGTACGTGATGCGACGATGTGTGAATCCTCATGGTCTGTGCTTTGCACTGCTATTCGCGCATATAAAGCTAAAGCCCTGAATACATTTACATTTACATTTAGTCATTTGGCAGACGCTTTTATCCAAAGCGACTTACAATTGAATAAAACCAAAAAAAAACAAACAAAAAAAAAAAACATTCTAATCTTACTGGTCAGTGATCGACTAATGAGCTTTGGTTCTCAGTCAGGAAAATAGCCTAAATTAACAAACTTATGTCATTCTACAGTTCTCCACCAGATTTACTATGCTGTGCGTAAGTTCAGGCTAAAAAAACTTGCGTACACGAGTTGAGACCAAACGTGAGATTTGAGTGTAGCCACCGCTCACGTCCATATTGATAAATTCCAAGTTTCGCATTGAAACGACCATACGCACACTTTTCTGTCGAGAAATGAGGCCCAATCCGTTTAAATAAAGAACTTTCCAAACAGTTTGTGCACAAAAAGTTTTCATCTATGGTATTAATCAGACTCACACAGACATCAAGAATCAGCATATGAACCTCAACAATGGTGACCATTAAAAAAAAAAAGCATGCTGCAATGAATGCTGGGTACTAGCATAGTACAAAACTCATCCATGGCTCCCAGCATGCATTGCTGCATGAATAAATAATACAGGTGAACTGTCTATTTTCTTTTATTCTTACTATTTGCTTTTATGTTTGCTGTTTTTGTTATGACTTTAGTTGCTTGTTTTGTGATGTTCAGAGGTTTATCTGAATATTTTGTTAATTTTCACCATTGTTTAGGTTCATATGCTGATTCTTGATGTCTGTGTGAGTCTGATTAATACCATAGATTAAAACTTTTTGTGCACAAACTGTTTGGAAAGTCCTTTATATTAACTGATTGTCACAGAATCATTGCTCTTAGAATCACTTTTACTATAATCAATACAACTAACAATACAACATCCATTTAATCAGAGATTAGACTTCGAATGAGATCAGCTCACTAATTGATGATTGTCATCATCAATATATAACAACCAACACCTGATCATATTTTGTCTGGGCTTCTGTGTTATAACAAATATGTTATAATACTGATCTCTAACATGGTTACTTCAAATGAAACTAAATCAACATCTAAACCTTAGTTAATTCTCAATACTATCTTCTGTAGATGTCTGACAGAAATAAAGTCAGTCTGGTTATTAATAAGTGGAGCTGGTAATGCTGTGTGTGGGGTTGTTTAATCAAATCTTGAGAGATTTAATGTATTTTATTTTAGTTGATTTCATCTAAGGATGTGGCTAAAGTCAGTTGTAGGCCTAGTTCTTGTGTTTCTCCTTCAGTGATTCTGTTTGTTAACAGCAGGTGTTCATCACTAATGCACAATCATCACTTAATTAATCACTTAATTAGTTAACTGCAAAGTTTTAAAACTTCCATGGTGTAAGCCAGGGGTGTCAAACTCAGTTCCTGGAGGGCCGCAGCCCTGCAGAGTTTAGCTCCAACCCTGCTCCAACACACAAACCATGGCTGTTTTTTTTTTTAAATTTTCTTTAAGTTGAGAAACAAAATGAGTGCATCCGAATTAACAAAGTGGTTATAATCTAATAGGTCCAAATATAAGCCTAATATTTGAACTAATATGACGTTTCGCCATAAAACCAGTTTGAGATTTGCCAATTACGTTACTCAAACCACTTTTTAGTCTAGTGGCATAAACTAAGGCTAAGATTTTATAGTCAACATTTAATAACGTTATTGGTCTCCAGTTGTCTATAGCTATGTTTCCATCCAAAGATTCAAATTAAATTTATGCGCAAAACTGGAATATCGCATAAAACATTTGCGAATAAAGTACCGTTTCCATCCAACGAGTCAAAGAGAACAAAATCGTCACTTCCTGGTAAACGGTGGCACTAAATATCACTAAGAATACAGGAGAAGCCACTGAATATAAGAATTTTCATATATGACATAAATTACTTGCACCTCAGAGCGAGCAGACGAGACACAATAAATGTGGTTATTACTTTCGGAGGTGGATGCCAGCTGTTTGAGAACACAGTCATGTAAGACAATTATACAGAAATACTTTGACAACAGACTTTGCTCAGGTTTTTCAGAATGACCATAACAACATATGGATGCTGTGAACGAGATCAGTCAGCTGGTTAGTCAAGTTATCCCGTCTCATAGCGCAAAGTCACATGACTTTTTCGATGCGCATGGAGGAATTTATTCGGTAAATGTGTTTCCATCGTAGTTTATGCGCATTTTTTCTTACCGGATAAAAAATGTATCCTACTCAAATGTGCGCATACGTTTTTTATGCACATTTTCAGAATTTATGCGCATCTTGGCGTTTCCATCCAGCGTTTTTTTATGCGATAATCCAAAATGCGCGTAAAAATAGGTGGATGGAAATGCAGCTAATGATTAAGGGGTCTTTGTCTGGTTTTAGAATTAAACTGATAACACCTTGTTTCATTGTTGAACTTATTTCTTTCTGGTCTAAACATTCTTTATACATGCTAAATAAAGGGTTTTCTATCAGATCCCAAAAAGTACAATAAAATTAAATGGTTAACCCGTCTGATCCAGGGGATTTTCCTTTTTTCATAGAAAAAAGAGCTTTAGAAATCTCAGCTTTGGAAATATCATCCTCACAGTATTCTCTATAATCATTTGAAACTATTGTAACAAAATGTTTAACTGTTTGTAAAAATTTACTTATTTTTCAACAAGTCCTCCAACTCATACGACCGTACAGGTCGTTTGTCACTATCCTCAAATACGACCCATACGAGCGTTCCCTAAATTAGCGCCCCTACCGGCAAAAGGAGATGCTACAGAAACTTTCGCCTAAATGCATTGTGGGTTTCTTTTAAAATGCTTGCTATATTTGAGTTTTAAACTGTCCCGGCTATTCGAAGTGTTTTATTGCTATGAAGATATGGATTTTTGATAACTTCAAGACACGTACAGGTAGAGTTTCCACCCATCTCGTAAAGTAACGTTAGTCGATCGTCCCGTATTTATGAATTAAATTATGTTGTGTTTCAAATCGATACTGTACACTGTTTGTCTCATTATTTCAACATGTTTGACGTTCAGATCATTCAAGCGGACCCCGCCAGCATTATAAAGTTTGTTTTCATTGTGATATTTGTTTGAAATTAGCCTGTGGTGGGAAAGGGATCATGTAAAAATCCACACATTTACCATGTTTTTACCATAGTAACATAGTTTTAATGTGGTATTTGTAGTTAAAACACGGTAACCACAACACTTAGGCTACCTTGTTTTTCCACAGTAACTGTGTTTTTACTGTGTACTATTTGTAGTTAAAGTATAACACAACATTTACCATGTTTTTACCACAGTAACGTATTTTTAATGTGGTATTTGTAGTTAATCACATAACTTGCCATGCCTTTAATACTTTTATGTAAAAAAAAATGTAATTCAATTTTTTTTTTTGTCTTGCAGTTTCTTCAGATCACATCCATCTCCATCTCCTACAACAACCTTTAGTGTCCAACAGCTGTTTATCAACAGGTCTCTCTCTCTCTCTCTCTCTCTCTCAATTCAATTCAATTCAATTCAAAATTGCTTTATTGGCATGACTGTAAATGATACAATATTGCCAAAGCTTAGTATACATGTACAAAAAGATGAAAATAAATAAATAAAATAAAATAATAATATAATAACAATAATAATAATTAAATGAACATCGCATTAATAGAATGGAATATTATAACATCTTAGAAGTATTAAACTGTAACAAATTAGAACGTGTGAACATTTGACACCACAGTCTTTAACTTACATAGAAACATACATACATACATACTAAGGATCACTGTGGTGGACAATAGGGTAACACACGGGTCAGGTCAGACACAATACACAATAACACTGTCTCTCAGGCTGTGGCACATCCACACACACACACACACACACACACACACACACACTCATGTTGGTTTTTGTGGTTTACGGGGACTCTCCATAGGCGTAATGGTTTTTATACTGAACAAACTGTGTGTGCTATTGCCCTACACCAACCCTACACCTAAACTTAGCCCTCACAGGAGACTGTGTGCATCTTTAGATTTTCAAAAAAACACCATTTAGTATGTTTTTTAAGCCTTTTGAATTACGGGGACATAGGCAGTGTCCTCATAAACCACCTTCAAATTGTAATACCTCTGTCATACCCATGTTATTATACAAATTTGTGTCCTCATAAACCACATAAACCCGCCCACACACACACACACACACACACTCACTCACTCACACTCACTCACTCACTCACTCACTCACTCACTCACTCACACACACACACACACACACACATGTTCATCATGGCATATTTTCAAAGCTCAGAAACGAATTTTGATCAGTTATGTCAAAAAGCTGCTAATATTAACAGGTAACTTGTACTCGAAGCTCCCAATGCTGAATTTGAAGAAGCTGCCAGAGAGGCTAAAGTCCTTCAAAGGTTCAACATTTTATTTTTCTTTGTTTCAGCTAAAAAGGAAGACCGAAGGAAGGCCTGTCAAACTCTTGTCTTGTCTTGTTTGTGGAGAGGGATGAATTTGGCCATCTTGTGTGTTTATGGAGAAGACCAAAAGCTGCAAAGGCAAACATTTCCAATGGTACGTCTGTGTTGGTCTTAACCCTTTGACTGAACTTTACGGCAGTTACATTTTGCACAGCATTTGATGTTTCTTTTTTTGTTATCAACAATTTTTTATTTTCATTTTTTCACAAACAACACAACATAATATCCAAAATAAAACAAAGCAGAACAGCAGACACATACTCAACATCTCAAGGTTCAATCAAAAGGGAGGGAGAGAGGGAAGGACAACAAGAACACAAAAGTTACTCCTTTAAATAATCACGTATATTCAGTAAAAAACACTGCCAAGCCTCAATGGTTGAAGGCCTGGCCCCACCGACTCGCGCCGTTGTACATTCACATGAGACAATTTGCAGGAGGCTACGGATCCAATATGCCTCTCTACACATGTGTGGTGTAAACCAGTTCTGAATTATTGTCTTCTTCACAGCTGTAAAACCAGCAAACAACATTCTCTTTTGCATTGAACTAATACAGAGATCAGAATCATCATTAAGAAGACATAAACTTGGGTTAACAGACCAATCAATTCTCAGTAATGATGACAAAACCAGGTTTACATGTGTCCATAGACTGATGACGACAGGTCATTCCCAAAACATGTGCAGAAAAGTGCCCGATGATGTAGTTACATATATGGCAGTTCAAATTTGATTGCAGTTTCATTTTAAATCTTTTGTAAGGAGTTATGTATGCTCTATGAATGACTTTGAAGTGAATAAGACGATGAGCCAGATTTTTAGATGTTAAGCTGAGATTAGACCACACTCTCTCCCAGTCGACAGATACATTAAGATCAGATAATTCCCTATTCCAAATAGTTTTAATAGAAAGAGGTTTTGTAATGCAATCAATAATTTTATTATATATTAAGGAAACAGATGGCCGACCAGCAGATGGTGCAATCCAGTCCCGCATAGGATGAGAGGAAATGGAAGAAGACCAAGGAACGCCATACGCTTTGAGAGCAGAACGTAATTGAAGAAAAACAAAATATGCAGATGCTGGTAGACAAAATTTGGCTCTCAATGCCTGAAATGAACAGAGGCCCTGGTTATCATACATATCACCGCATGTGTTCACACCTAAAGAGGACCAAGAGGGTTGGACAAATGGACGATTTCCACATACAAAGTTCAAATTGTGCCATAAAGGTGTACTGTTACAGAATTTGAAGGGTCCACCTATCCGACGTTCAACCGTTTTCCAGATTTTAATAGAGTTAGCCACAACCGGACCAAATTTATAATTATCCCCTTTTTTTCCTGTGCCAGTAAATAGAATATCTTGAAGTCTATTTGGTTTAACCTTGTCAGCTTCAATCACCCTCCATGAAACTGTAGATTGAGGATCAACCCAATTATGAAGGGCCTTAAGCTGGAACGACCAATAATATAATTCAAAATTTGGTACAGCCAGTCCTCCTGCGCTATTAGGATGTTGTAATGTGGTAAGTTTAATTCTGGGACATTTATCATTCCAGATAAACTTAGAAATTATGGAGTTGATCTCCTTAAAGTAAACTGGAGGGGGAGAAAGTGGTAGCATAGAGAAAAAAAAATTAAATCGAGGTAACAAATTCATCTTAACAGTGGAAATTCTTCCTTGGAGAGAGACTTTAAGATTCTTCCATCTTTGAATGTCATTTTTGACCTTAACTAAAATGTTATTAAAATTTTCTCTGGCAATCTTATGAATGTTTTTATATATGGTAATGCCCAAATAGATGAAAGATTCCTTAATAGGGATAAATGAGGGAATAGAAAAATTAACCTTAACATTGTTAATTGGCATTAAAGCAGATTTGCTCCAATTTATTTTATATCCTGATAGGCTACTAAAATTATCAAATTCCTTAATTACACTAGAGACTGAAACATCAAAGTGGTCTAAATATAGAATAATATCATCAGCGTATAATGAAATACAATGATTATGGTCATGAATCTTAATCGATACTTCAGATTTCCTGATGGCTTGTGCTAAGGGTTCGAGAGATAGACAAAACAATAAGGGGGAAAGTGGACATCCCTGTCTCGTTCCCCGCTGTAAAGGGAATGAGGGGGAAATAATATTACCAGTTATGACTGATGCTGCAGGTGAGTGGTATAATGTCTTAATCATAGAAACGAAGTGTTCACCGAAGCCGAAACATTGCAGAACCGCCCACATATAATTCCACTCTAGCCTGTCAAAGGTTTTTTCTGCATCAAGTGAAAAGACCGCACAAGGTGTTGGGTGGGAGTCCGCAAAGTCAAGAATATGAAGGAGTCGACGCATATTGTCAGATGCATTGCGCCCCTTGATGAAACCAGTTTGGTCCTCCTTGATCAGACTGTGAATTACCTTCTCCAAACGAGAAGCAAAAACTTTAGCATAGATTTTTAGATCACATGGGATAAGCGAAATCGGTCTGTAGCTGGAACAATCTAATGGATCTTTCCCTTTTTTAAGAAGTAATGAAATCAGTGATGTTTTTTGATCTCTATGAAATGCCCCATGTTCAATTGCAAAATTAAATGAGTTAAGCATAAGTATCCCTACCAAATCCCAAATTTCTAAATATAATTCGGGGGGGGGACCATCTAGACCCGGCGATTTGCCCTTTTGAAGGCTTTTTAGAGAGATGTGAAGTTCCTCCAAACTTAATGGGGCCTCCAAAGATTCTTTATCCATCTGTGAGATCCGAGGCAGTTCCAATTTATCTAAATACTGCTTACAAATTGGTTCATCAAAATCTGTTTCGGCTTTATACAGATTTGTGTAAAAACCTTTAAATATGTCATTAATTGCCACAGGGTTCGTAGTGACCTGATCATCCGATGATTTTATTGCGCTAATATATGCCTTAGACTCGCATTCTTTCAACCTAAGGGCCAATAAATGACTAGGTCTCTCTGATTCAAAATAATATTTTTGTCTAGTCCTATGTAAAATAAATTCTGCCTTTGAGTGTGAAAGTAAATCATATTCTTCTTTTAAAGAGGACAGCTGTGTAGCCTGTTGCTCAGTAAAATGTTGTTTTTGTAGGTTTTGTAATGATTGGATTTTATTTTCTAATTGTGTAAACTGGTGAGTTCTCGCTTTGGCAAGAGTAGAAGAGAAAGATATACAGAAACCTCGTATAGCACACTTAGTCGTTTCCCACAGTATTTGAGGATCCACATCAGAGGGCATATTAATTTCAAGAAAGTCCTTAATATATTCTTTTAGAGAGGTAATAAAAGTCTGATTACTTAATAATGATATGTTAAAGCGCCATCTAGGGGACTTGGCTTTGACATCGGAAAGAGGAACACTGCACAACATAGCAGAATGATCAGATAATAAAATTGGTAATATAGATATAGAGGAATTAGATGAAATCAAAGATGGGCTGAGAAATATGTAGTCTATCCTAGAGAAAGTCTTGTGTCTATTAGAAAAAGTCCTTAGCTTTAGTGTTCTGAATTCTCCATAAATCGATTAAGTTGAGCTCAGTGATAAATTTATTCAATAATTTAGAGGATGGATTGGCTGTTGTATCAGATTGAGACTTATCTAAAGCAGGATTTATGACAGCATTAAAATCACCACCCACCACTAGAGGGCAATCAATCTCCTCAAGTAAAGTTTTGGAAATCTGTGTAAGGAATGCACTGTCTGTCTCATTCGGACCATAAATAGAGACCAATGCTAACCTATTATTATATATTTTGCATCGGATAAAAACAAATCTACCCTTCTCATCACTACCAAGGTGTTCAATTGTTAAATTCAACTTCCTGTTAACAAGGATAAGCACCCCCTTAGTTTTATTTTGAGCGCAGGAAAAAGCTATTAATTTGTAATACTTATTCTGGAAACGTGCCACGTCAGATTGTTTTAAATGTGTCTCTTGTATTAAGGCACAGGAGATAGATTTACGGTGTAAATATTCTAATACACGGGTTCTTTTAACAGCAGAATTTAAACCATTCACATTCAGTGATAAAATATTTAAAGTATGCATTGAATATTCATAATCCCAAGATTGTACACAATAAATGCAAAAAAAACAAAAAAAAACAAAAAACAGAAGCACTTCCATTCCGTAAATAACCCGTAAACACTGATGTGCATTTTAGATACCAAACCTCCTATATGAAAAATCCCTTTAGAAATAATGTAAAATAGATAAAAGTATAAATGTCTGCTGTAAAAAACAAAAACAACATAAAAATGTGAACAACCGACAACCATAAACAAAGAACAACTCAGACCGCACATTACCGAGAACATAGGTCTGACTGAGCAACAAAAAACAGTGATAGGTTGTGACCGATCCACCCTAACACAAGACATGTCTCCCGAAAGGCTCACACAGCCAAAAAAAAAAATATATATATATATTTTTTAGTAATTAAACCTACTCTCCATTAGTCCCCTCCAAAACAGAAAAATGGAGTGTCAGTCTTACCAGCAAAGAGATCGTTGTACCGGATAAATAAGGACAATATCCCAGTATAAGAGAAGAAAAGGCAAACAATAGGTTTAGCAAGCATCCATGGCCATCCTGCCATCATCCCCTTCTGGGCAGCTAGGGCCAAGTCCATCCCGGCCGTCACGCCCCTCCCGTCGAGCTGGAGAAACAGCGGCCGCTGCTCCCCCGTCGTCCCCCCGAAGAGCGGCGGCATAGGACTTCTGCTGAGACATGGAACTGATAAAATCCTCCGCTTTCTGAGGGGAATCGAAGCTTCTCTGTTCTCCTTTGTGCCGTAGCTTAATCACCGCTGGATAGATGAGGAAGGGCTGGAGACCAAGTGCAGTCATCTTCTTCAAAACCGGACCAAATACCTTCCTCCTGATCGCTGTAGCCGGACTAAAGTCAGGAAAAAACAGCAGTGTGACATTGTTCTGTGCGCACTTCACCGGATACGCCTGCCGAGCACCTTTCAGGATATCTGATCTGTCATGCCATCTCAGTACACGGAAGATGAGAGTGCGCGGCCGATCGGAGCCCCTCCCTCCGTCATACACGCGATGCGCCCGATCAATCTCAATGTCACGGCCCCTCAAGGAAGGAATCCACTTGGAAAGATTAGCTCGGAGGAAACTAGCTGCATCTGGACCTTCCATCCCTTCTGGGAGTCCCACCAGTCTTACGTTGTTCCGCCTGCACCTGTCCTCCATATCTGTCATCTTCTCGGTGAGTCGCTCCAGCTGATCCTTTAAATCCGTAACTGTTCTCTTATCTTCCCGCGCCGCTGCCTGAACAGAATCAACGCGGTCACGTGTCTGCTTCGTCTTGGTAACTATGGCCTCAAACTCCTCTCTTAGCTCTCTAACAGACTTATTGGTCGCTAGTATGTCCTCACGCAGTTCGCGCAATGCTGGAATCAGCACAGAGTCCATCGCATCTCTTACTGCCGAGTTCACAACCGAATTCAAAGTGCTTTGGTGTTCTTTAAATGCTAGTTCAATGCGGCTAGCAATAGCACTGTCCAGCTCTTCACTGGAGATGGCTGAATCTCTGAATTTTTTCTTCATTGGCGATTGCTCAATCTCCCTTTTCCGATCTCCTTTGTCTGCCTTAGCACTCATGATGGGTCTAATGCAGAGTGGTTCAAATTTAACTGACAGGATCGCAAAATATTTGGCAAAGTGAGCGGAGCGAAAAACTAAGCCTGCATCACCGTCGAGGGGTCACGTGATCCCAGCATTTGATGTTTCTTAAACTTTGGTTTGCATGTCCCATGGCCCCATCAGGAAGAACCCTCAACAAAATGTTTTGCAGAAATAGTAATAATTCAAAGAATTTCAGCAAATTCATATGATATATATTCATACAAAGTTCTAGGACTTTTACTCCTGCTGTCAATAGCCATTGCCTCAACTCTCATGCAGATTGTGCCCATTGTAAGTAGTCAGAGTGTTTCTATCATAAAGTTTATATTAAGTCCATTATATTCTTTATGTGGCGCCATCTCTTCCCGTTGTAACAGTACATGATATCTGTCCACACCTCACAGTCTGCCTTTCTGTCCATGTTGATTTTTATTGAACACATCTGTCTAAGAAGCAAGAGTCTGGAAATGCTAGTTTAACTTATCACGTGACAAATCAGATCTTCAGTTAATTTGGCCAAATCAGATCACTTAAAGCTGTTCACACCAAGAACAATAACTATAATGAGAACTACTGTATTTTAGCATCCACACCAACAAATTATAAAGTTCAATTTACCACTTTCTGCTCTTTAAATGCTCAAGCTCTTTAAAGACAGGTGGATTCTGATTGGCTGTTTTTATTGTTCATCAGCTGGAAAGTTTATTCCAATTATATTGTTCCTCTGTCTTTTTAAATGAAAATTGATTTTAATGATATTGTTACTCTGTCATTAAATGTTAAATAGTTGTGGTATAGACTCATCCTTGGTGTGAAGAGGCCTTTAAACTGCTAACAACAATACCGGCAGCATGTAATCATGTTTACAGCTTGGTTACAGCTTTTTCTAAAAAACTGTTTTCCTCTCACTTCGTTAAACTTAAACACACAATTCTGCCTATTTCTCTTCATCTTATTCCTTTACTCCCTCGCTCGGTCACACATTTTTTTTGCTCTGTTGTAAGGTAGAATCTGAGAGTTTGCATGATGGCCTTTTCCAGTTTTGTCAACTGAACAGCTACTAGTCAGCAAGTTCTTGTCATGATGAGCCCTCGCCAGGTAAGGTTTGTATAAAATTGTAATCAATATTTATTCATCAAATCCTCTGACCTGTATCTTTTGGTAAATTAACTTAATTATATCAGTCTTAACTTATATGTTTAACCAACATCAGTAATTAGACATGGGGTCAATAGATATTTTCTTGTTTTACAGCCAAAATGGAAGACCAAAACACAAAGAAAATCAATCACAGCAAGCCAGTCAAACCAGTCCTGTTGGGAAGGAGGAATGAACATGGTCTTATTGTGCCCAAACAGAAAAGACAGAGAGCTGAACATTTGCACATTTCCATTGGTATGTCTGTATTCAAGAAATGCAGTTAAATGTAGTACAACATTTGATGTTGATCTCTCAAAGGACTCTTCAAGTCAGCAGTTATCATCAGCAGTTATCAGCAGTCAGCAGCAGTTATCATTTTTCACATATACATCTTTTCATAGCTCCTAGAATGGGCAAATCAGCTGTGCATCATCTCTGGAATTTGGGAAGGAAATGACTGAATATGGTGAGTACTGACACCTGTATTCACCAACACTGTTTCTCTGGAGTTATTGTTGACTTATTGTTTTTTCTATTTGTTTGAAGGAGGATGAAGCCAGTTGATGCAGATATCAATTCAATGGCCACCAAGTGCTGCACTGCTGCCTGATCACATCAGGTATCTGCTGTGAAGACTGCATTCACGAACAGCTCTACTGCGACAGCTCAGATGTTTATAAAAGTAAACTTCACAACTGAACAACTGCAAGATAGTTGTGGAGGGATTTTTTTGGCCCATACCTCCAACAACATTCAACAGGAATCAATGGTAAGTCCAGTGCAACAGTTATAAATAATATTATATATTGTTTATTGATTTACAACACCCTAAATGATTTTGTCCCTCCAGGACATTTACACCAGGTGGTGTGTGAGGAACCATGGACTTTCACCATTACCATCAGCAGTACCCGCACCAGCAGATTGCGAGACAAGTTCTTTCCACAGGCAATCAGACTGAACTGAACTCGTACCAGTAACACCACACACACCCCACCAAACTCATATGTACTGCACTCCATCAGTTACAATGACTGGACTCACTATTATTCTGCACCCTGACATTCTGTTTGCACTAATTCATACTGTACTGCACTGCAAAGGTATATGTGTACTAGGGCTGCATGATATATTGCACACGGTTGTCATGCGCATCTCGTCAGTAAAGCCAGTTCTGTGGTGATTAATAAATCTCCATCACCTGTTTTCAAATGGAGCTGCATTTAATACACAGAGCCGTAGTTCACCGACAAGCTACGCAATATCACGTTCAATATCGCAGGCGATTCATCGCTGAGGTGATGGAGATTTATTAATCATCACAGAACCGGCTTTACTGACGAGATGCGCATGACTATCTCATGCAATATATCGTGCAGCCCTAATGTGTACTGTGATTATTGTGTTTATTATTGTTTTCATGTCATGCTCTCTGTATAGTATAATATTTACCATATATTGTTCTCTACATGTATTGAGTCCCATATATATATATATATATATATATATACTGTATATGTGTGTGTGTGTGTGTGTATGTGTGTATATGTGTTGCATATATATTCAATATTTGTCATCCATATTGTCATGCTGCAGAGTTTGCACAAAAGAGTTTCACCACCTGTACTCTTGCATTCATGGTATTGTGTCAATAAAGTGATTTGATTTTAATTGGTCACGTCTTTTGTTCATGAGTTGTAGTGCAGGATGCTGGATAACAACTGCAAATTGTTCATGACATGGAAGAAGAAGTTTATGATAGGGACATGGACAAGCAAGCCAGAGGAAGAAAACCAGGAGAGCTCTGATGATGAGAAGGAGACGGAATGTGATTCTATGATGCTCAAGTCAAGACATTTCACCATGCATGCATTTGGGTTGCTTCTTCAGTTGTGACCTGATTAATATAATATGGTTTTAACAACCCATTTTTATTTCTCTTGAATATGATTTGTCTTTATATGCTACTTTAGCTGTCTTCATGCTGTATCCTCCAGTAAAGTGTTGGATAATAAAGTATGATGAATATTCTGTATTAAGGATGGTGTTTGGTACATACACCATTTTATTTTGTAAACAATACATATAATTACCATGAGTGTTTTAATTAAGACATGAACATTTGGTCATATTAATGACTCCAGTTACATTAGGGAAATGCTGAACGATGCATTAGAAGAGACTGCATGGACTAAATTGCTACAAGCACTTCATGCGTACCTGAGGATGATTTACCAGGGAAAGATCAATATGAATCTTGTACTATATTATAATGAAGATGAGCATGTACATTACTGATGTCCAACACTTGAGGAGGACAAAGATGATCATTTTTTGACAAGAGTTTTACTAATTCAAGGTATTTTATGTTATGATTCTTGGCACTGCAAGAATTGTATGACTTTGCACATAAACTACACACTGTCTGAACCTGGTCTTACTGAATGACACATTGGCCTTGTGTAATAGTACAAATAAGTGTCACAATATGTATTGGTTGTTTAATTTGGTGTCTTTGTTTACTGTCAGCACTGTATTCTTTTTCTTGATCTAATTAAATAAATGGAGCCATTCCAAATGATGATTTTTGGGGTCTATTCTTATTTTAACTGACTTGCCACAACTTACATAATGACAAGTTGTTGAAAAGACAATCTAAAATACATTTTCAGATATAAATGCGACTCAACAAAGTTTGTTGTCCATGATGAAAATATATCTGTGTATGTTTTGCAGACCTTCAAACCCCAGGGGCCCAGCAGAGACCCCAGGAAGAGCAAAAAAAAATTAACATTTCAAATGGCTGTAAATCAAAGTCTGATCATAGTATCAAACAAAAAAATGGCAAAACAACTACTTATGCTATGTTTACTAAAAAATGTTGGACACAGTTTTCAAACAAATATGGAAAGGTGGTATAAAGGTGTTTAAAAAAGTGCTCTTAGTAAAATACCAAATTTCAGCCTGCCTCTCAAATATGTCATAGATGTTTGCTCAATGAACATGTTTATATATCCATTTGTTCAAAAAAGGTGGTATTTTTCCTAATTTCATTATTAAACATTTTAAACTACATTACCCATAAGTCTCTGCCATTCTATAGAACGCAAAAAAAAAACTATTTGTAGTTCAATGAAGTTATGCTTAGGGTTAGGATCTCGGTAAAGAGGTGATTTCTCACGAAATATAAACACTTCATTGTTAACTGAAGGTATTCCTGACGTAATAATAACAGCAAAACGTACTTTGCAACATTAAGCGTTTTTTAAATTTGGGTTAAATGATAGTCCAATCACAGTGAGTTCTGTGAGTGCCAAGAGAAGTTCAAAGCCAATGGCAACCCAGCTGAGCAGAGGCGTCACACATATATGCTCATTTATGACAGGATCTTCCGGGTTCTTGTGGTGAATGGACAGATAATCAGATAAAGGTTTATTTGTCTCCACTCAATATAAAACTGCAACAATAGATTGCATCGTGTGGCTAATCTGATGCAGCAATAGATTTGTTGATTACAGTGATTTTTTATTTATTTTTTTAAACAAGGGTGTAATGGTTACCATTTTATACATTGTATACACTAATATTAATTAATGTACAATATTTAAACTCAAAGGTTTGCATATACTTTCATTTGCTTACAAAAAACTACAACTCTCATAATTATTCAAACATGCAATATTTTTCTACTATTCAATTTTGCTTCTGTAACATTTACAGTGTGTTTTACATAGTGTATTATGTAACATTTACATAGTGTATTAAAGGTATACAATTAATCACTTCTATATTTCCTGGAAATGGACCCTACAATCTTGCCAATCTTAGATGTACCAGTTGAACCATAGTAATAATTATAATAAAAAATATATATATGAATCACACACTTTGTAGTCATTTCCCAGTGTTTATTGATATGTCAAACTTTTCCAAACATAGAGCCCAGAACAGCATTCTTTCTCTAGTTTGTGTTACTATGAAAAAAAATTAAAACCAAAAAGCAGTTGATTATAAAAAATGTATCTGCAAAAGACGTATTCAATTATAGTGAAATATAACAACTTAAAACAATGACTGATTAATAAAAGTAATTAATGGGTACATGGAAACAAATATGTAACTAAAAAAATATGCAATAGAAGACCCCTTTAAAAAAACATTGTCTAATATTCAAAAAGAAAAAGAGTTTGTTTACAGAAAAACGTTATAAAATGCCAAATAACATTTTACAAACTGGAAGTTTTGAGCCTCCAATTGAAAATAGATTATTTTCTTCCCTTTAATGAGCAAATAGGAAAAAAAAATAATTAAGAACAATTTCAATATTTTACAATTACCTTTAAAAATATATCTGCTGTAATCATTGTTTCCTTCTATTGTGACTATATGCAATACAAATTAAAATGGTTGATAACAATTATAATTTTATAATTATAAAAGTCAGTGATAGCGACAGGAGTGCTCACAGTAGAGATGGGAGTGTTGAGAGGAGAAATAAATACAGGTAGACATGCTAAGACTGGAAGTTGGCAGTAAACGACTGAGAGCAGATGTGCCACGCGAGAGAGAAAGATGTGGAAGCTTTTGAAAGGGCTGATATTGTGGAGAGCTGATAGTGTAATCTGTGAGAAATCCTGCAACAAAAAGAAAGAGAATTTATCATATGATGAACAATGAAAATATTGACAACAACAAATGGTAGACAACAACATAACTATAGAGCGCGCTTATAATAAATAGAATGTTATTGTCTGTTGGTGTGGATGCTAAATAGTTATCATTATAGTTATTGTTCTTGGTGTGAACAGCTTTAAGTGATCTGATTTGGCCAAATTAACTGAAGATCTGATTTGTCATGTGACAAGTTAAACTAGCATTTCCAGACTCTTGCTTCTTAGACAGATGTGTTCAATACAAATCAACATGGACAGAAAGGCAGACTGTGAGGTGTGGACAGATACATGGATTAAAGCAAAAAAAAATCTTCTGACTGAAAATTGTTCGTCGGCCAAACCCCATTCCACAGCCATACCTGTCACACACCCAGTTTAAGAGCTGTGTTTTTCTTCTTGTAATAAGGAGCGCTTGTCCTTCTAATTTAACAAATTTAGGAGCACCTTCTAATCAATAATAAAACAATTCTGATAAAAAAAAGCCTTTTTAATACAAGGTGACATTTGACTCAAAGTGATTTACAGGGGCATTTTCTTTTTACCTTTGTAAATGCATTTTTCTAATTTTATTAAATGTATGCAGTGTTTAGGATATTTTCCAGCTGTGGTGGCAGGACTATTTCCCATGGACCACGCCCCCTCCCCACCTTACAATTGAATTTATTTTAACTAAAAAAGACAAGTAAATAGTAAATAATAAAATAAGAACAAATAAATTAATTACAATCAATAGCACAAACAAAAACAATAACAAGATACAAATTAAATTATTAGTACTTAAATTTTTTCAGTTAGGTCTAACTATAATCTATTAAACTGTAAAATAACACTGGATAGTCTTCACTGTATAATGAAAGACAGCAGCAGGTTTATTTAGGCTGCTGTCTCTTTAAGACCTCATGCATGGATCTAATATGTTACACATGGCTCTATGTATACTTTTCTTTTTAGGAGCGCTTGTCCTCTCAATTTAAAAATTTAGGAGCATCTTCTGATCAATAATCAAAAATTCCTAATACAAGGTGACATGTAACACCCTTAAAGTGACTTACCGGGGTATTTTCCTTTTACCTTTGCAATGGCATCATTTTCATCTTTGTCAAATTCAAAAATCTATGGTTATAAGCTTTTTAAAAATTATATTTAAAACAATATAATAAGAAGTAGAATAAGACAAATAAGTTACCAATCATATGAAATTGGTATTAATAAAAAAATTACTTTGTACTACAGAGGTGGCACAGAAGAACACAAAAGTGGCTTGTAGTTGTAGGTACATTTTCAGATGTTTAATGAGGCTCAGAGGTGGCATGAGTGCAATTAAATTCATAGATTCATGTGGAGATTAAAGTTTTAAATATATAATTTTGAATACAGAAATATTAAATAAATTAAATAACTGAAATGATACGCTAAAATTGAAACTGAAACCACCAGCAGGTGGCGGTAATTCACTGATTTTTTTTCACTGAATCATTTATTCAATTGATTCGTTCCAACGGCTGATTCATTCTGGAATGAATCAAGTGACTGTCTTTATGAATGGGGAATCATGAATCACTGACTCACTAGATTCATTCAGAAACGCAGTTCATTCATGAATGAAACACCGCTGTGTTTGCTTTTAGAGATGCGCAGCGGCTCAGCTGTTACTTTATTTGGAACTATTTTCGTTGATGATATAAAGTAAAATCATGCAGTACTTGTTTATTGATCTGTTGTATTAAACCAATATCACATTTGCAAACTCCCTTAATAATTATTAAAAGCTGTCACTCTCCTTATCGCCATCTGTGGGCGCACAGAAAATGAGAGCTCGCGAGTGAGTTATCAAGACACAAAAGCAGGTGCCGAAGCTGCAGCCGTGGCGGGGATGATTTTTTGGAAATCCGTCGTAGCGACAGAAAACATTAATCCCTGATAACTTTTAAAATGGAGTGAAAGCAGTTTTTCCGTGAGTGGACCCAGAGCGGAGTGATTACAGAACGGAGAGAGAAGCGTGCTTTCGCTCCACTCCAGGCTCTGATCACATTCCCCTCAGCAGGCTGAATACACCTCGTCTGTCCTTAATTTAAGACCTATTCAAACTAGAATAAAGACGTCCATTACACTATTTGATAAATGTAAGCATATTTACGGCCTTAAAATTATGAAAAGTGAATTTAAGACATTAAGGACAGGCGGAACCCTGTGATTGACGGAAATCCGTCGTAAACGCGCAGCAATAGGTTGTTTGCACATGACGTTACTGCTGTGGCGCGAAATGCAGCTGGAGGGCAGGAAGTGATTTTTCTCCATAGGAATCAGTAGCAGAAACTCAAGATGCCAGTGTTTTGCGTTGTTTATGGATGCTCAAATCGGTCAAACGGAGAAAACACAAGGAGATTTTATCATGTACGAAAATGTGTTGTTCATAAGGAGGGAAAAGTCAAGAAATTGACTGAAAAATGCAGGAAAAGGTGTCTTGTAAACCTGCGTCTGCGGTCGGCAGGAGCCGATCGGATAATTCTCATGTGTGCAAATGGTTAATATAAGATATAATAATATATTAATAAAGACATACAGGTGCTGGTCATATAATTAGAATATCATCAAAAAGTTGATTTATTTCACTAATTCCATTCAAAAAGTGAAACTTGTATAATGTATACATTCATTCCACACAGACTGATATACAAGTGTTTATTTCTTTTAATTTTGATGATTATAACTGGGCCATTCCACCGAATGGGTGCCATTTGTGTCCCCAGGACATTATAGGTACAAACATGCATAAAAATTAACTATAAAATACATTTTATTATTAAGCAAAGTGACCTGCACATTAATCTAACTGCAAATTTAAAATATATAATTAAACAAATTATTAAAAACTACCTAAAACACTGAAAATATAGCATTTGTGCATGTCCCCAGTGTCTAACGCTACATTTTAACATTAAATATAATGTTTAAAATCCTTCAGAAATCATTTTTATTTTGCATTTTTGTGTACCTCCATATCCCATCTGTGCTTTAAATACATTTATTTCAAAATAAATTTATAATATTTTGGATAAAATACATATTTTAGTCGTGTTCCCAGGTTTTCACTCAGTCCTGTTACCCTAACACATTCTCCCTCTAAAAAACTGAGAAAATTCCACAAGACACATTTTCAACATAATATTGCAACATCTGGATCTTCTGAAGGCAATGAAATGATCGGAAGCATGTGGTCTTATTTTCTTTTCTGTGTATTTGATGATATTGTAACGGTGGCTGGGTGCGTCATTATAAATATACTGTCCTGTTACCTAAATTATTTCTTAGATGTTACTTGTTTATTTTAAAAATACAAATCTGTGGTGAATCACTATAATTTGCTGAGTATTCTCATAATATTAGCATGTACTCCATGTGGCTAGATTATATGTATTTGCTAATTTTATCCTAAAATCTCAATCCTGTTACTTTCAGTCCTGTTACTCATACACTCATATATCCTATACTTATATATAGAAACTGAGTAATAGTAACAGGAATGAGTAGTGTCATCTGATTTATTCATGTAAATATTAGGCTACATCCATACTAACATATACATTTGAAAATGCATCTTTTTCTCAAGGTTTTGGCCTTCTATCCACACTGAGACAATGCTTTTGCCCAGAGAAAACCTATGGTTGTTCCTGCATTATTGTTTTATATTGCATTCCTGCAAGTATGACAGAAAATATACTTGAAATTTCTGTCCTGTGGCAATTATGTATTAGACTCATTTATGGAATGGCATTTGTGGGCTGCGCTATAAGAAAACAATATTCAAAGAAAATCTAAAAATATATTATTTAAGTTTATTATTTTTAATATCAATTTTTATTTAATATTTATAATTTATTTCATTATTTATATCTTATCTTATAACCCGTCCTCTACCCCTAAACATAACCCTAACAAAAACCTCTGCAGACCACTAGATTTAAATAGAAACATGATTTGGCCTTTTTAAGCAGTGAGGTCAGCTCACAAGTCAATGTTCAACACTTTCACTATATCGGTGCGGGCATTAATACCTCATATGTGTAGTCAAACCTGTATACTAATATAATGGATACTCACTCCTGTTACCCATTTCATTCCGGTTACTAAATAGTTTTTTCTTTAAAAAAATAAAGTTAAACCATTATTTTTTTTATTAAGTTTGATCCATAATTTATCCCATTATTTAATAAATTGCATCACAGAAAATTGATAAGCTTGATGTTTGAGTCGCCATTAAAATGAAAAAATGAGTTTGTGTACTTCAGAAAAATACACCTTGTGTAGATAAATAGTGATTTTTATGATAAAAAATAATATTTTTTGACCATGAAACCAACAATTTCTTTAAAATAAACACCTGCCTGAGGGGAAAATGAAGGAATTTGTTGATATATTTTTAAACATGCTTTTTAAAAGACATTAGAGTTTTGGTAACAGGACTGAGAAAAATACATCCATCTTCCACTTAAAAAATTGTGTAAAAAATTAAATAAAGTTACCTGAGATGGACCAATATAGATTTTGAATAGTTAAATATGTGTATTACTAGATTCAGTCTTTAAAAAAGGTAGAAAATGTTTTTTTTTTTTGAAGAGTTTTGGAAGCAAATGGCACCCATTCGGTGGAATGGCCCAACTGACAACTAATGAAAACCCCAAATTCAGTATCTCAGAAAATTTGAATATTACTTAAGACCAATACAAAGAAAGGATTTTTAGAATTCTTGGCCAACTGAAAAGTATGAACATGAAAAGTATGAGCATGTACAGCACTCAATACTTAGTTGGGGCTCCTTTTGCCTGAATTACTGCAGCAATGCGGCGTGGCATGGAGTCGATCAGTCTGTGGCACTGCTCAGGTGTTATGAGAGCCCAGGTTGCTCTGATAGTGGCCTTCAGCTCTTCTGCATTGTTGGGTCTGGCATATCGCATCTTCCTCTTCACAATACCCCATAGATTTTCTATGGGGTTAAGGTCAGGCGAGTTTGCTGGCCAATTAAGAACAGGGATACCATGGTCCTTAAACCAGGTACTGGTAGCTTTGGCACTGTGTGCAGGTGCCAAGTCCTGTTGGAAAATGAAATCTGCATCTCCATAAAGTTGGTCAGCAGCAGGAAGCATGAAGTGCTCTAAAACTTCCTGGTATACGGCTGTGTTGACCTTGGACCTCAGAAAACACAGTGGACCAACACCAGCAGATGACATGGCACCCCAAACCATCACTGACTGTGGAAACTTTACACTGGACCTCAAGCAACGTGCCTCTCCTCTCTTCCTCCAGACTCTGGGACCCTGATTTCCAAAGGAAATGCAAAATTTACTTTCATCAGAGAACATAACTTTGGACCACTCAGCAGCAGTCCAGTCCTTTTTGTCTTTAGCCCAGGCGAGACGCTTCTGACGCTGTCTGTTGTTCAAGAGTGGCTTGACACAAGGAATGCGACAGCTGAAAACCATGTCTTGCATACGTCTGTGCGTAGTGGTTCTTGAAGCACTGACTCCAGCTGCAGTCCACTCTTTGTGAATCTCCCCCACATTTTTGAATGGGTTTTGTTTCACAATCCTCTCCAGGGTGCGGTTATCCCTATTGCTTGTACACTTTTTTCTACCACATCTTTTCCTTCCCTTCGCCTCTCTATTAATGTGCTTGGACACAGAGCTCTGTGAACAGCCAGCTTCTTTTGCAATGACCTTTTGTGTCTTGCCCTCCTTGTGCAAGGTGTCAATAGTCGTCTTTTGGACAACTGTCAAGTCAGCAGTCTTCCCCATGATTGTGTAGCCTACAGAACTAGACTGAGAGACCATTTAAAGGCCTTTGCAGGTGTTTTGAGTTAATTAGCTGATTAGAGTGTGGCACCAGGTGTCTTCAATATTGAACCTTTCCACAATATTCTAATTTTCTGAGATACTGAATTTGGGGTTTTCATTAGTTGTCACTTATAATCATCAAAATTAAAAGAAATAAACACTTGAAATATATCAGTCTGTGTGGAATGAATGTATACATTATACAAGTTTCACTTTTTGAATGGAATTAGTGAAATAAATCAACTTTTTGATGATATTCTAATTATATGACCAGCACCTGTATATAAATAGATACAAGGTGACCCAGTCCGAATTCACTCAATGCTAAATGACACACCTAGACACGATGTAAATAAGATATTATTTGCAGTTTAGAGAGCTTCATTGATTAAAGGAACTGTGAGATTGCGTTAAACAGCATTAGTGATAACATGGAAGCGCTATTTGCTCATTTTATAGGTTATAATCAAATCAGAATTTAAATAAAATTTGTTTTCGTGCTGCTAACAGAACCCACGGCCACAAACCCTTTACCCTTTAACCCTTTCGCGCGTCATCAGAATCACGTGTTTGCAAACAACCTATTGACGGAAATCCGTCGTAGCGACGGAGAACTTTAATCCCTGCAGATATTATGTACTGTTACAACGGGAAGAGATGGCGCCAATTTGTAAAGATTAATAAAGAATATAATGGACTTACAGGTACATCTCAGAAAATTAGAATATGGTGAAAAAGTTTTTTTTCGGACTTTTACTCCTGCTGTCATTAGCCATTGCCTCAACTCTCATGCAGATTGTGCCCATTGTAAGTAGTCAGAGTGTTTCTATCATAAAGTTTATATTACAGGTACATCTCAGAAAATTTGAATATGGTGAAAAAGTTAATTTTTTTCTTGTAACTTATTTCAAAAAGTGAAACTTTCATTTATTTTAGATTCATTAAATGTAGAGTAAAACACTTCAAACATTTTTTTTGTTTTAATTTTGATGATTAGAGCTTACAGCTAATGAAAGTCAAAAATCAGTATCTCAAAATATTAGAATATTTCCTAAGATCAATCAAAAAAAAGGATTTGTTCTTTAAAGAGAAAAAGTTATTTAAAGTATGTTCATTTATGCACTCAATACTTGGTCGGGGCTCCTTTAGCACAAATTCCAGCATCAGTGAGGTGTGGCATGGAATCGAACAGCCTGTGGCTCTGCTGAGGCACTATTGAGCCTTCAGCTCGTCTGGATTGTTGGATTGACTGTTTCTCATCTTTCTCTTGAAAATATCCCATAAATTCCATATGGGGTTCAGGTCAGGCATGTTGGCTGGCCAATCAAGCACAGTAATATCATGGTCAGCAAAGCACTTGGAAGTGGTTTTGGCACTGTGGGCAGGTGCTAAAGTCCTGCTGGAAAAGGAAATCAGCATCTCCATAAAGCTTGTCAGCAGATGGAAGCATAAAGTGCTCTAAAATCTCCTGGTAGACAGCTGCATTGACTTTGGGCTTGATAAAACACAATGGACCAACACCAGCAGACGTCACGGCACCCCAAATCATCACTGACTTCGGGAAACTTCACACTGGACTTCAAGCAGCTTGGATTCTGTGCCTCTCCAGTCTTCCTCCAGACTCCAGACCTTGATTTCAAAATAAAAAGCAAAATGACACGTAATGACATCATATCATTAAAAAAGACACCTGACGGAAAAGTTGACACATTTCTGGACTTTTATAAGGAAACAGTCAAGCGAATAAAACTACATAAATGTTATAATAGATAAATGAAATGTTTTTAATTTATTTGCAATTTTTTTACATGGTTCCCAATTATTTATATTCACGATTTCTAGCATTTGTGTAGGCTTTACATTTTTACTTCAGTGTTGTAATTAGCAATTAATTTAATTTTATCTTTGAAACAGATTTGTTACGTGACAGCATTAATTAAAGTGTCTTAAAGATCATGTTATCTGCATCTCCTGCGCTCCATCAAGCCCCTCCCATAATATCTGTCATTACTCAAATGAATGCATGGCTCAGATTAACTGTATAGCATGTGTGTAAGACTCCAATACAATTATAACGTAATTATTTCATCACTAAGAAATCTTTCAATGAGTAAAACTGGCTGTGTCTATAGTGTTATAGACTACACAACATTGTTATCTTATTTTCAAATTCATTTTTTAATTATTTTTATTTTAAATGATTGCCCCTGGACCAGCAGGGTACTCTTATAATAAAGTAGCAGTGGCTGTGACAGATTTTAAGTATCAATTCTGCTTAAAAAGATGCAATCTAATCCTGTTTACATGAAATAAGCCTGCTCCTGAGCAGGTTTAAGTTTACGGACCTGTTGCTATGACAGCAAGTCCAGGATGAGCTTCGAAGAACCAAATGATCCAAGATCAAGCGAAATCGGCAACAATCAAATCCAGCTAACTGAGTTAGCGACATACGAAGAACGGACCCCAGGTAAGATGCTTCTGATGATGTTTGTTTCAGAAGTGGCTTGGTAGCCCTTTTCCTGAAGACGTCTGAGTGCGGTGACTCTTGATGCGCCGACTCCAGCTTCAGTCCACTCCTTGTGAAGCTCTCCCAAGTGTTTGAATCAGCTTTGCTTGACAGTATTCTCAAGCTTGCGGTCATCCCTGTTGCTTGTGCACATTTTCCTACCCAATTTCTTCCTTCCAGTCAACTTTGCATTTAATATGCTTTGATACCGCACTCCTTGAACAGCCACCCCTTTCAGTAATGGCCCTCTGTGACTTACCCTCTTTGTGGAGGGTGTCAATGATCGTCAGCAGTGTTCCCCATTATTGTGGTTTCAAAGAACAAGAGATACCCAGAATTTATACTGTATGGATGGTCATTTATTTAAATTCAAATGTGAATATTCTAATATTTTGAGATACTGATTTTTGACTTTCATTAGCTGTAAGCTCTAATCATCAAAATTAAAACAAAAAAAACTTTTGAAGTGTTTTACTTTACATGTAATGAATCTAAAATATATGAAAGTTTCACTTTTGAAATAAGTTACAAGAAAAAAAATACTTTTTCACCATATTCTAATTTTCTGAGATGTACCTGTAATATAAACTTTATGATAGAAACACTCTGACTACTTACAATGGGCACAATCTGCATGAGAGTTGAGGCAATGGCTAATGACAGCAGGAGTAAAAGTCCTAGAACTTTGTATGAATATATATCATATGAATTTGCTGAAATTCTTTGAATTATTACTACTTCTGCGTAACACTTTGTTGAGGGTTCTTCCTGATGGGGCCATGGGACATGTAAACCAAAGTTTAAGAAACATCAAATGCTGTGCAAAATGTAACTGCCATAAAGTTCAGTCAAAGGGTTAAGACCAACACAGACGTACCATTGGAAATGTTTGCCTTTGCAGCTTTTGGTCTTCTCCATAAACACACACAAGATGGCCAAATTCATCCCTCTCCACAAACAAGACAAGACAAGAGTTTGACAGGCCTTCCTTCGGTCTTCCTTTTTAGCTGAAACAAAGAAAAAGAAAATGTTGAACCTTTGAAGGACTTTAGCCTCCCTGGCAGATTCTTCAAGTTCAGCATTGGGAGCTTTGAGTACAAATTACCTGTTAATATTAGCAGCTTTTTGACATAACTGATCAAAATTCGATTCTGAGCTTTGAAAATATGCCATGATGAACAAGAGAAAGGAAGAAAGAGAGCAAAAATGTGTAAATGAATTATGAATAACAGTTCAGAAAAATAGGCAAGGAAAAGCTGACAGAGAGAGAGAGAGAGACCTGTTGATAAACAGCTGTTGGACACTAAAGGTTGTTGAAGGAGATGGAGATGGATGTGATCTGAAGAAACTGCAAGACAAAAAAAAATATTGAATTACAATTTTTTTTACATAAAAGTATTAAAGGCATGGCAAGTTATGTGATTAACTACAAATACCACATTAAAAAAATTGTTACTGTGGTAAAAACATGGTAAATGTTGTGTCACTGTGCTTTAACTACAAAGAGTACACAAACAGTAATTATAGTAAAATCATGGTTAGTGTTGTGCTTTACAAATAGTGTGCAGTAAAAACACTGTTACATTTACATAGCAGACACTTTTATCCAAAGCTACTGTGGTAAAACTATGGGAAGTATTGTATTTGCTGTGTTTTAACTACAAATACCACAGTAAAACGACAGTTACTATGGTAAAAAGTATTGTGGCCACTGGGCATTTACTAACAGGATCGAGCTACAGCACTGTGATACAATTACATTCGTCCAGTGGCATTCACAACTGATTTGTAAAGAAAACGTCAAACTGCACTTGCTTACATATTAATTGCAGACAATCAGAACGGTACCATAAAAAATAAACCATAAAATAAAATAATTAACACACCTGGACAACGACGAACGGTGAATTGTTGGGTCACTCCTCCTTTTTTAATTGGTAATGATGGTAACGACAGTCAAAGGTCATTTGATGACGACACACCAGACAAACGAGACTGTCGTTATTTATAAGGCTGCTAGAGGGCGCTTGAATTCAAAACGTAATAATAGGTCGTAATACGCTGCTTGCACAAACGACCTATGGGGTCGTTTTTCGGAGGAGGACAGTCTCTTATTTTTTCATTGTCAGAATGGGAAGTATAAAGTTTTTCATAAAAAGAATACACAAAAGATGCTATATCTGAAGGATTATTAGAGATTCTTTCATTTATTTTCAAAGATGAAATAGAATTTCTTGTATAATTTCTTTTTTTCCAGAGAAAAAAAATAACTAGTATTCCTTTCCCCTTCCTCAAACCATTTGGCTCTTGATCTCACATAAGCACCTTTAGCTAGTTCTATATACAGTTTATCTATTTCTAAATTGAGAATTTATAATTTAGATTGTCCATCCTCTGACAGAGTATTTTGTTTAATTAAAGTATTAAGTTGATCTGTTATCTCTGTAATCTAAAAAAAGTTTATTTTTCTTTAATTCTTTACCTCTTCTCATAGCAATTGCCCTGACTTTAAATTTAAATAGCTCCCACTTTTGAGTATAATTTAAATTATTATTTTTCAAAAATATTTTGCTAGCAATTTAACTTGTTCCACAAAACAACTGTCAAAAAGGAGACTTGTTAAATTTCCAGTATCCACGAATCGTGCCCACTCTGATGAAAGCCCCCCCCCCCCAGTTTATTATACAAATATAATATTTGTTTAAATAATTATTGTTTAATCTATTTTAGCACAATTAGCAGACTATTATAACATCTCAAATAATTAAAATAAATAAAATGTGTTTTTGCATAATTCTTGATGAGTTTGATTGACAGCAGTTTTCGCCAATTGTTATCCAGGCTGTTTCGGGCTTGTCTTGCATGCAAATTTAAGCGTGTTCACCTGTTCAGTTGGCCTGTAATTTGCAGCTGTGTGTTAGAAAATGTTAGAAAAAACAGCAGCAATGCATAATTCTGTAAAAAAATACTTTTAAAAACTCGCACTCACGAGGGAGAGAGCCCGTCCATCAGTCCGCAAGTAACGGTAAGACTTTCAGTTCCACGCGAGAACCGGTTCATTCTGTGAAGCCGGGAACGCACTACAGGCACACTACACACTTTATTTGATACATTACAATGATACATAGCAGCTACAAGTGTATGCACTACTTGCTTAATGCAAGCACTATCACTATACAGGATTTACCCTATTATACTTTATCAACACGGATTGATAGGTGAAACAACAAACAGCCACCCACAAATAGTCTATAACAGTGTTCGAACTATACCGTGGACTTTGGCCATGGTGGCTATATGATGCTAACCAGGGGCGGACTTACCCATTAGGCAAAGGTAGGCGACTGCCTTGGGCCCCCAAAAGCCAAGGGCCCCCTAAAATGCTTTTCATATACTACGAGATGCGCATTAAGCGCGGACACGCGAACGGTTGCGGTTTACGGTGTTTATTACCACGACAACCGTCTGCGTGTCCGAGTTGAACGTGCTTCTTGTGTATCCTGCTTGTAGCAAATTAAAATATTATGCAGCTGACGCTGACTGCCGCACGAGCGCGAGGTCTCTCTCTTTCCCTGCGCGCACATGCGCGCACACACCTCTCTCGCTCTCTCTCTCTCTGTGCGTCTGCTCTGTTCAGCGCGCGGTTAAAACACAGATATGTTGCTTCTCTAATTTTACATGCAGGTATAGCCGAAATCACAGCACAGCTATTGTCTTTATCTTATGTGTAGCCTATTTGATTTCATCAGACGACGGCACGATTATAAATCAGGATTTTTGTGCAGATTAACATCTTGGAAGGGAGACCTGGTTATGTAGTCTTAATGGGTCGTGTTTCAGTCACTATTTCATATTCATCCCATTGTCTGACAACAGAAACAGAAAAATATACCAATGAAAACAGTTTTATTGAGAATATAGCTGCATCAAAATACAGTATGTGGCACAGAGAGGCAAACAAATCTAATAATAAATAATAAATGTACATTTTGCATATTCAGAAGAAGTGAGCCGCCCTGTCCTGCGAAAATGTAAACAGGTTTGTGTAAATTGCTCAGTGCAGAGAAAGAGAAGTAATAGGAACCTGGTATTTCTATGTTCTTTTTTTTTTCATGTGTCTAATATGAACAAGTTTGTAACGATCGGCCTAACAGGCTGGGTTACAAAGTTTAAAATGGGGTCAGATTTTACGGTGTGAGAGATTTGTAGGTGTTAAAAGAATGACATAAAACAGAAATACGTTTAAGAACGGGACTTTAAAACAACAATAAATCCAGGAAAACTCAGTCTGTTAAAAGCATACAGTTCACTGCACCATACCCCAAAAACAGTCCAAGAATCCAAGTGTGCTGAAAAAATCCCAAAGTGAGTCCACCAGTGTATATACAGTCCAAAATGAGTGATAATCCAATTTGTTGCAAGTGAATCTGGAAAGGTAAGTCCACAGAAACGAAACTCCACAATCCAGGTGTGTAGGGTAGCTGTTAGTGGCCCCTGTTTGTTTGGCATGCTGCTCTCTTTATACAGTTCCTGCTTCCTGTCATGTGACTGGTCACATGACAGGCCAACCATACATTTCTTAAAGACATACACACTAAAATGTTAAGAGGAATAAAATGGACTTAAGGAAACATGTAAACCAGTTAAAACTCTATTATACATAAAATCATTGCTATAAATAGAGTGGTAAAACATGTCTCTTGTGTGACAGTGTCACATAGTCTCCCCCCTTTGCCTACGGCACATCGGGGAAGAAACTAGTCTCATAAGAGTACTGTCAACCCTTGTCCATAAAATGGGAATCCTCTTTAAAGTGTGACTTAAAATGTCTTTGAAATAAATGAGCTAAAACTAGGCACTCCCATGCAGGCACTAGTTGGCTGGAAGAAACTGCGGAACCATAACAGAGTGGTGGAAGTCGGTACCAGCCTGGGTAACCCTGGGTAGGTTGCACGGTTCCCCCCTGGTTCTTTCTATACCCAGCGTTGCCGGTACACTGCTCCCTCTGTAGATTTCTCCTTCCTAGTTTGGTGGTTGGTGTTGATGCAGGGTGAAGAGATGGTTCTTTGCTTTGGTCCATGACGGTACACATTCCACAGTTTCCCACATATTGCCAGACATCCTTTCGGACCGTTAGCCACCAGGCGACCTCCAAGATGCTGAGGAGAGTTTCCAGTCGTCCGTGGTGTCTCTCTGTTGTCCTGCTGTGGAGGCTCTGTAGCGTTCGTTGGATCAAGGCCTTTGGAACGATGAGCTGCAGTCGCTGCTGGCCGTCCTTGCTCTGGATCCGTCGGTACAGCAAACCCTGGTGAGTGATCATGGTGATCCTGTCAGTCTGGTGTGTGGAAGGGGAGATGGGATGTGTGATGTCATCCTGCTGTGCACTGTTGACTTCCTCACTGGAGAAGGGGAGGACTGAAAAGATGTGGGTGACATAAGGCCCTGATGATGTCTTGTTGAAGGTAGGTAGTTCCTTCCTTTGCTCTGCCGTCAGTCGTTGAAGTTGCTGAGATGGTGGAACAGTCAGTTGGATGTGAAGAGGAGCTGATGATGGAAGGCACAGGGTTGGAGGTTTCTGTATGAGGGGAAACAGTGGCTACCGGAGCTTTTTTGTCCTTCTTTTGTTTTGCCCACTGTTTATCTCTCCTCCGAAAGCACTCCACAACCTCTTTCTCTAAGGCTGCCACAACCTCCTTCACATATTTCTCCATCTCACTGAATTTTACATCCACAGCCTCTCTAAAATATACTTCACGGTTAAAATGACTTTCGACAGAGTCTTTAAAATCCTTCTCCAGTTTTAAAACAATATTTTTAAGAGAAAGTACTTCAGCGCGAAGCCGTTCACAATCACACTGGTGTAAAATCCATTCATCATTAAAATTAGCAGGTGTTTTAAAAGGAGCAGCATTTTCAAAATGAGTCATCATCTTTTAACACTTTCTCAACACAGCTTTTAAAATCTTAAACGTTCCCCGTACGGGCCACCATATGTAACGATCGGCCTAACAGGCTGGGTTACAAAGTTTAAAATGGGGTCAGATTTTACGGTGTGAGAGATTTGTAGGTGTTAAAAGAATGACATAAAACAGAAATACGTTTAAGAACGGGACTTTAAAACAACAATAAATCCAGGAAAACTCAGTCTGTTAAAAGCATACAGTTCACTGCACCATACCCCAAAAACAGTCCAAGAATCCAAGTGTGCTGAAAAAATCCCAAAGTGAGTCCACCAGTGTATATACAGTCCAAAATGAGTGATAATCCAATTTGTTGCAAGTGAATCTGGAAAGGTAAGTCCACAGAAACGAAACTCCACAATCCAGGTGTGTAGGGTAGCTGTTAGTGGCCCCTGTTTGTTTGGCATGCTGCTCTCTTTATACAGTTCCTGCTTCCTGTCATGTGACTGGTCACATGACAGGCCAACCATACATTTCTTAAAGACATACACACTAAAATGTTAAGAGGAATAAAATGGACTTAAGGAAACATGTAAACCAGTTAAAACTCTATTATACATAAAATCATTGCTATAAATAGAGTGGTAAAACATGTCTCTTGTGTGACAGTATCACAAGTTCTTTGAAAAACATCTATGACCTTTGAAACATGTCTAGTCTTCATGCTCTATGTTGACTATGGTTTCAGTAATAATAAACATATATTGCATAAAGCATCCATATTTGTCCATGCCCATGTTGATTAAAGTATTAAAAACATGAAAAGTATTAATTTAAGGTACATTTAGAACAGATACAAATTTTAATTTTACCTGATAAAGTACAGACTATAGAATGAATGTGCATTTTCAATAATCCAGTCTGCAGTTTTTGATCAGACCAACGCGAAAATCCACCCACATAAACCCGTTTTAAATAATATAATAATTTATACTTCTGACTCGTCCCTTTTCTTTAAAAAAAAACGGTTTAAAATTGTGAGGTTTATCATTTTATAATTTATTTAGTTTTTTATTAAAACTTGTATCAACGGTAAATCAATTGCTATTTCGTGGTCTACAACATGAAAGAATAAAAGTTCTGCTAAATGAATAAATGTAAATGTAAATGAAAGAATCCCATTATAACATGCAAAATGTAGAAACATGGACACAACTATGGGGCACCATTGTGCAGCAGCAAGCATCACAACAAAAAAGAAACCTCAAGGTTGATCTAGGTAAATGTGTGCAAATGTATAGGGCCCCATTCCTATATTTGCCTGGGGCCCCCAATTCACTAAATCCACCCCTGATGCTAACTGCAGAATGGATTTCAAGGACTTCGCGCAGATCAACGGCCTCCAACGTTTATATTTTTTCTACTAATCTTTGAGTTAACGTACTAAACATGAGTGGAATTTGCACCGCAGCGCCCCCACACCTTGATACTCATGACAAGAATAGCATGTATAGTTATCTTTATTGAAGTGAATTAGGTTTAAATCGCCGTCATGCATGAATGAATTATATTTTTGCAATTTTACACATAATAATCCATGATGATCACATTACACAAAACTGAAATTGCACGTCAAAATAACACATTGTCAATATTTTTTGAGACCCCCCACAATTTCACAAATCACGTTTTCAGGGGAGCCCATGTCTTATTAAGAGGAGCCGAGCTCCCCCTCCCCCGTAGTTCGCACCCTGTATATCAATTTTGTGACTGACGCCGGCGATTAACTGCACCTGTTTCCTCATTTGTAGGCCTATTAATTTAAATAATGAATTAACAAATAAATAAAAAAATCACTAACATGACATTTCTTGATAAAATAATTTTATACACTTTAGTTATATCTAATTTGCCATTTTTAATTAATGCAGGCCTGTTACATTCTTCTTATTATTAGGCCTATTATTATTAAGATACTTTTATTATTAAATTAATATTTCAATTTATTTGCCCCGCAATAATTTCATAACGTATCATAACTGACGCGCTGCGAGGATAATAAAGATTAGGCTATAACTCCTCATTGAAAATGTTTTTAAAAAGGTCTTTCAAAACAGGTTTATTATACTATGAATTAGCCTATAGGCCTATAATTAAAATTATTAACATTGCAATCATCAATGAAAAAGCTTTAGGCCTATTTAAAGCACCAACATTTAAAAAAAAAACAACAACAAAAAAAAACTGTTTAACACGAAATTTCTTCTCTCTCTCTTTATTTATTTATTTATTCCCTCTAGCCTATTTTCGGGTCACAAGAGAAATATTAAGGGAGTAAATTAAAACATTTAGCTATAGCTAAACCGTTATCAGCATCTGAAGTAGATACGTCTCTCATCGTCTCTGAGAGAATATGTGCCGTTAATGCAGCGTCAGATGACGAAAGCGCCGTCAGATTTTACTTTTAATTTCTAGTGAATCGACTGAGATTAAGAGGTTCACCGCATAACTCTTGCGCACAGTTTTCACATTACTTGTGTGCAGGCACGTGCAGAGGGGGGGGCTGTGGGTGCTTGAGCACCTGCCCATTTTCCCCTTGATGCCCAAAGTGCCCTTTTGTCAAGGCAATGTTTTTTTTTTTTTTTTTTTTTTTTTGTGATTAAACGCCCTTTTGTGAAGGCCTGCCCAGTCTAACTATTAGTAAAATTAATTAATAATAGTTTAGCGGTAAATTAAATTATCCACATGATGACCTTTCACCTGACGATCTCATCCGGGAAGATCCCTCACGTTCAGACACGCCTTTAGGATGCCTTCAATAACGTCCGCGGGTGCCAGTAAGTGGAGTTCTCAGCGGAGCGGTGTGCTTGTAAACTTATATTATTGAATTATTATTATTTTACGAGAACGGCCTGAAGAGATCATGCACAGCTGTTGTTTATATTGCTGTGTGTAGCCTGTGGAAGCAAGGTTAGCTGCAGCAAGGGGCTACAATATTTTTGTTCAATGTTTTCCTAATGATAATTTTATGATTGGTTTATGAAGGCTACTACGAACACCGTTTTCCCATTTTATCACAGAATAATTCAGGAAATATATTTCATAGTTTCTATACTAAATGATATGTCAATCAGTACTGCATTTTTCATATAGTTTATTTATTTATTACCTGAAGATAACTTGGAAAAACACACATAAACCATATATTTCGCAATCTTTTATTGTCTTCACGTTTCATCAGTAAAAACGTTTCTGCTTTTTATTCAGCTCAGCTACAGCGATAGCCTTGTGAATTTGTCCATATGCACGTCAAACGTTTCTGCATGAGAGCGTCCTCTGGCTTCGAGTATGAATTAAACATGCACTGCACGAGAGTGTTCAGCTCTCCTGATATTCATATCTCCTCATTTTGGATACGAATAATAAGTCAGGTCATGTCTCTTTAATTTAAATCTAGATTTAAATCTAGAAACCTCTATGTGAAAACACCTGCTCGAGCTTGAATAAAGTGCTGGGGACAAATTTACATTTATTAAAATTAATATTAAAAATGCAGCTAACGTAGTTCTACACACAGCAATTCAAACAAAGGTGCTTGTTCTCTTTCGTTCTTGCTGTTTAATTGGGAAAAGTTTAAAGCGCTTCGAGGTGCTTTGTTTTTTTTAATGTTATCTTACTAAAAACTATTCATACTTTGAACAATTAGTATTACAGTATTTATATAAAAAAACATAGAGTGCCTTAAAAATAATTATCACAACACTGGTAAAACAGGCTTATACTGATTTTCTCAGTATAAATTTTTTTTTTTTTATTTGTCCTCCGAGTTATACTTATCAATCCTGTTTTTATAATCATTATCATTAAAAAAAATGAATACATTCAGAACAGGATTATAATAGAATTCTATTTTAAATAAGACAGGAATATTTTTTTCTACAACAACAACAGTAGTGTTTACAACAGCAAAACCACCATACCCTGTAAACACAATAACAATAATAATAATAATAATAATAATATAATTCCAGAGTAGTTAAGAGGTGCAAAAAATGTCTTTAACATTTAAACTTAAAATGGTCTTTTCTGTTCTGTGTTTCTTCTTCAAACCTGCGTCATGGCATTTGCTGCTGTATCAATACAGAAGCATCCATTTGATACACATATCAGCAAGCAGCACAGCCCTATTAAAAGCCGTGTTCCATCATGTGCCCCTTTTATACTTTGAGCACCTGCCCCTCCAAAGGTCTCTGCACGGCCCTGCTTGTGTGATATCCATTGGCTCGCCTTCCTGGTTTAAAACAAACATTTACAATAGTTGCGACGTAACCAGCCCCCCACTCTTGAGTTCGCTGTTGGGGGCCGCGGATTTGCGCAACGCCACTGGACTCCGTCCGTTAGTTAGCCTAGTGCCCGCTCACTTTTGCCCAGGCCCGCCCAAAAATAAAATTCTGGCTAATTAAGCCACTGCAATAATCTATTCTTGATTTTAAAGAAAAAGAGCTATTATTCCAAGTATAGTCACGACAATTGGGGTTCAAATATCTCCATATATCAGAAACTTGTAACTTGTCAGTTATAAAATAAATCTGATATTCGCGAACTAAGGCGGAAAGCGGTCAACAGAATCATCTGGAGCATCGTTGAAATCACCACCAATAATTACATATCCATCCTTTTCTTTTTTAAAATATGTTATTGTATCACAAATCTTCTTGTGTGCTCTAACATTAAACCCATAGACATTGCAAATTATTAAAGTGGAATTGTCCAGTTTAACAGTCAGTATAATCCATCTTCCATTATCTGAACATTGCCTTTGAATTTGCGAAAATTGCGACACCTGAGTGCTGACATGCTGAGTGATTGGATCCGTGACTAAAAATAACATAATCTCCCCATTGGGTTTTCCAAAAATTTGAGTCAGAGTCACAAGAAATTGTCTCTTGAAAAAAAGTAATTGAGCTTCTGTATGTCTTCCAAAAAGAAATATAGCTTTTCTTTTAACAGCGTCGCGAATGCCTGGAACATTTAAAGAAATTAATTTGAACTTGCCAAACTTATAATCTGCCGTTACGAAAAATAACTAATTAACCAGTATAAAACAAACAAATACCTTTTTGAGAAAGCATGAAATTACGTCAAACAAAACACTTGCGTTGACCCCGATATGTATCCATAACCGCTGACAGCCACCATCCGCTCAGGTAATGTCAGGAACACTGATGCGTACCCCTTCAATGAAGGCAAATCCTCCACGAAAGCCGGCCTTCTTGCCCTCTTCTCTCGCATGTTTCACCAGTGGCCATGCCTTTTTTCTTGCAGCTCGTTCCTCCGAAGACTGATCTTCTTTGACGTGTAACCCATTTTCTTTCAGATAGTGATTGTCTTTTGCATCTCTCCACACTGTGTCTCGATAAAGAAGCATGGCGAACTGTATAATTATCACTCTGGGGCGACCATCACCTCTTTTTTGTCCCAGTCTATGAACCGAATCCACAATATCTGGAAGTTTGTGCGCGATCTTTGGAGACAATCTTGATAACAATATCTCGTGTGTTACTCTCCTTGTCTGGACCACTTTCCTTTACCCCGTAAATCCTGAGATCCCATCTTCTTTTGTAGTTCTGCCCACATTGGCTGCCCACTGCTCCGGGTGTGTGTCCACTGTTCGTGCGTGCGTGCGTGTGTTTGTTCACTTCTCACTGCTGTGCGTGTACACTTGGATGGGTTAAATGCAGAGCACAAATTCACGTCCAGAGCACGTCACGTCCTTTCCTTCCTTCCTTTAATAATAGGCTTGCAATAGTAAAATATACAAAAAAAAAAATTCAGCCCTTTTTTAAAAATGTCCATGTTTAATGTATAGAATAGACCTATATGATTTTTTTATATATATAAATGTAAATAATAATGTAATAAAATAAATCTAAATATTCTTAATCTTTGATAAAAAGTTATAAAGGTAGTTAAAGTTAAGTTATAATTAAAGTTATAATAGTGATTTTATAAGGTATAGTGATTATACGTCTAAAAGCAAAATATGTACTTTTAGTGAGTGAAAATGGCAAATGAGCTAATGCGTGCTCCATCTACTGGTTATAGTGGTCATTTCAGGTTACTTTCATTCAAGCATTTGTTTTCCAGCAGGTGACAGAAATTGTCCACTAAATAGAACATGGCATATATCCATGAATAAAGATGAGAAATGTATATTTTACATAAAATGTTGCCATTTTATATGAAAATATATTGTATTATTATGAGGCAAATAATATAAAAACATTCCCCCAAACACTGCACAACTTTAGAGAAAATTTAATATAGGAGTAATAGTAAATATAGGCTATTAAAATGAATTGTATTGTCAGTGAATATGATATTAAAATTGTGGGTTACATCTTTATCACTTTTTCAACTGTGGCATGATTTGTTGTATCCCTGATATTACAAAGAACTTAAATTTTAATTGCAAAGGAAAACCAATTGAAATGCTTCATACCTCTGTCTTCTATTTTCAAGGGTAAGAATTCTTTATAAATCATCTCACGCGTATGTCTTTTTTTTTGTGGAACACAAAGGGGGAGAGACGCATAGTCAGAATCAGAATGAGCTTTATTGCCAAGTATGATTGCGCATACAAGGAATTTGTTTTAGTGTCACAAGTTTTCAGTACACAGAGACAACAACACACAGACAATAAAAATAGGATGAGAATAAAAATACACACATACGGTCATGGCCAAAAATATCGGCACCCTTGGTAAATATGATCAAAGAAGGCTGTGAAAATTAATCTCCATTGTTAATCCTTTTGATCTTTTATTTAAAAAATTAACAAAAATCTAACCTTTCATTGGATAATAAGAATTTAAAATGGGGGGAAATATCATTATGAAATAAATGTTTTTTCTCGAATACACACTGGACACAATTATTGGCACCCCTAGAAATTCTTATGAGTAAAATATTACTATAAAGTATAGTAAAATATATATTCCCATTCATATTAACAATTTTGAGCACTCCAGGGTGATTATGAACATGAAATTATCCAGCCATGGCTTCAGTGGCGGTTCGTCGGGGGAGGCAAGGGAGGCACAGCCTCCCTAATAATGAAAAATATGCATTTTCATTCCTTCAAAGGCTATATGCAATAATATTTTAGTTCAAAACTTTAAGTGTCATTGTTTTTTAAAAAAATGCTTGATTGACTCACATTTCATAGACCTTCAGTTGTTAAGCTTTCAAATTTCATGCCATTTGTAATTTCACAGTATTTTTACCTCCTAAATTCCATGTGTGAAGTCACAATTCTATAATGGTGTAATTTACTCAGGCCGATGACATTTTTTTGTATGACATTAAAATTATTTTTAGAATAATTGTACATAAATAGGTTAAGCAAAACAATTGTGATTATTTCTGAGAACTTTTTAACTGCAGGCAGACTTAGGCCTACATTATGGTACAGTACAAATTTGGAACGTCCCTTATTCTGTCCCTTAGTTATTTTCTTAAAGAATAAACACTTATTTTCTTCAAGAATACAAGAATAAACACTATTTTCCTAAAGAATAAGACAAAGAATCCCAATTGTCCCTTATTTTCCATTTCTGAAGTTAATTGGCAATGATGACATAATTATATTTTGACTCCCCTGACAGTGGCACCTTGCTCAAAAAAAAAAAAAAAACAGACTCATTGTTGGAGATATTTGAGCAAAAAATAATAGATAAAAAAATGTATAATAGAAAGCACAAAGGTAGCACTGAAAAGGCCAGTAAAAAAAACAAACAAAAAAACAACTAAAACCACAAAACAAAGTTGGCCGGTCTAAGGCATGAAACTCCAGGGCTGAAAATGAGTCCCACTCCGGCCCTGGTTATTGCACATATCTTTATTGCACACTAGGGGGAACATTCAACTGTTCATAAGGTAGATTGCCTGGGGGAAGAAACTGTTCTTGTGCCTGGCTGTCCTGGTATTTGCGGCTCTGAAGCGCCGGCCAGATGGCAAAAGTTCAAAAAGGGGATGGCTTGGATGTGAGGGATCCAGAGTGATTTTCTGAGCCCTTTTCCTCACTCTGGATGTATACAGTTCTTGAAGGGTGGGCAGGGGAGCACCAATAATCCTTTCAGCAGTCTGAACCATTCTCTGTAGTCTTCTGATGTCTGATTTTGTAGCTGAACGAAACCAGACAGTTATTGATGTGCACAGAACAGACTCGATGACAGCTGAGTAGAACTGTTTCAGCAGCTCTTGTGGCATGTTGAATTTCCTCAGCTGGCGAAGGAAGTACAGCCTTTGTTGGCCCTTTTTTGCAATGGAGTCGATGCGAGTATCCCACTTCAGATCCTGAGAGATGGTGGTTCACAGGAATCTGAATTCTTCTAGTCTCAGTTACCATTAATTTATTTTATTTTATTTTATAGAAAAGAAGCAATGATAGTGAAAGATAACTGTGGCAGTCTCTTATCTCATTTTGTGCCCCACTGAAAATAAAACCAAACACATTTGGTATGAAATAACATGATAGTTTTACTCTTGGGTAAATATTAGGGCTGTGAATCTTTGAGTAAACATTTCATATGGTTTCGATTCAAGAACTATTTTTGCAAATTAAGAATGATTCGATTTGAGACTATTCACAGTTAAATTCGATGTGATTCGATTAACGATTCGATTCTGCATTCTTTAAGTGCACTCACGGGATTATTAAAATGCTTCCCCTAAATTCTTTATATGATTAGTCAGATGGCAAATTACAAAGCAGCCTTTATGGAGTCAGAGAGTGAGGGGGGAAAAAAAAACTTTTGTCAATTGTTAGATGTTAGTTTAATGATGCTATGGAATAACATATGGCATATGAAGAAGTTTACCCTAGTAAAAAAGTAATATGTTTTAAATACATTTATTTCAAACTAAGTATAATACAAATCTATTAATACATTTACTGACATATCGCTCAAAACTTACTGATATAAAAATTATAATTAAACTTTATTTGGAGTACTACTTGTGCACAATGCACATTTCTTAATATTAAGCTTAAAATGTGTTTTAATGTTGATGAGGATTGTATGATCTTTGAATAATATCGGTTTTTAAATGCAAGATAGTGTGATAATGTACCTGAAGTAGCCTATACTTGCAATAGTTCCACTTTAGCACAATCAAATGAACTTCAGTATATACAGGTGCATCTCAATAAATTAGAATGTCGTGGAAAAGTTAATTTATTTCAGTAATTCAACTCAAATTGTGAAACTCGTGTATTAAATAAATTCAATGCACACAGACTGAAGTAGTTTAAGTCTTTGGTTCTTTTAATTGTGATGATTTAGGCTCACATTTAACAAAAACCCACCAATTCACATTGGTGAATCATCTCAACAAATTAGAATACTTCATAAGACCAATAAAAAAAAAAACATTTTTAGTGAATTGTTGGCCTTCTGGAAAGTATGTTAATTTACTGTATATGTACTCAATACTTGGTAGGGGCTCCTTTTGCTTTAATTACTGCCTCAATTCAGCGTGGCATGGAGGTGATCAGTTTGTGGCACTGCTGAGGTGGTATGGAAGCCCAGGTTTCTTTGACAGTGGCCTTCAGCTCATCTGCATTTTTTGGTCTCTTGTTTCTCATTTTCCTCTTGACAATACACCATAGATTCTTTATGGGGTTCAGGTCTGGTGAGTTTGCTGGCCAGTCAAGCACACCAACACCATGGTCATTTAACCAACTTTTGGTGCTTTTGACAGTGTGGGCAGGTCCCAAATCCTGCTGGAAAATGAAATCAGCATCTTTTTAAAGCTGGTCAGCAGAAGGAAGCATGAAGTGCTCCAAGATGTCTTGGTAAACAGGTGCAGTGACGTTGGTTTTCAAAAAACACAATGGACCAACACCAGCAGATGACATTGAACCCCAAATCATCACAGACTGTGGAAACTTAACACTGGACTTCATGCAACTTGGGCTATGAGCTTCTCCACCCTTCCTCCAGACTCTAGGACCTCGGTTTCCAAATGAAATACAAAACTTGCTCTCATCTGAAAAGAGGACTTTGGGCCACTGGGCAACAGTCCAGTTCTTCTTCTCCTTAGCCCAGGTAAGACGCCTCTGATGTTGTGTGTGGTTCAGGAGTGGCTTAACAAGAGGAATACGACAACTGTAGCCAAATTCCTTGACACGTCTGTGTGTGGTGGCTCTTGATGCCTTGACCCCAGCCTCAGTCCATTCCTTGTGAAGTTCACCCAAATTCTTGAATCGATTTTGCTTGAAAATCCACATAAGGCTGCTGTTCTCTCGGTTGGTTGTTCATCTTTTTCTTCCACACTTTTTCCTTCCACATGCTTGGATACAGCACTCTGTGAACAGCCAGCTTCTTTGGCAATGAATGTTTGTGGCTTACCCTCCTTGTGAAGGGTGTCAATGATTGTCTTCTGGACAACTGTCAGATAAGCAGTCTTCCCCATGATTGTGTAGCCTAGTGAACAAAACTGAGAGACCATTTTGAAGGCTCAGGAAACCTTTGCAGGTGTTTTGAGTTGATTAGCTGATTGGCATGTCACCATATTCTAATTTGTTGAGATAGTGAATTGGTGGGTTTTTGTTAAATGTGAGCCTAAATCATCACAATTAAAAGAACCAAAGACTTAAACTACTTCAGTCTGTGTGCATTGAATTTATTTAATACACAAGTTTTACAATTTGAGTTGAATTACTGAAATAAATGAACTTTTCCACGACATTCTAATTTATTGAGATGCACCTGTACAGTGCCTAGCGAAAGTATTCAAACCCCTTCATTTTTTTCACGTTTTGTTTTGTTGCAGCCTTATGTTAAACTGCTTTAAATTACTTTTTTTCACATCAATCTACACTCTATACACCATAATGACAAAGCAAATAACAGATTTTTAACATATTTGCAAATTTGTTAAAGATAAAAAACTTAAATGATTCCAATGCATAAGTATTCATACCCTTATCTGGGACAGTTGAAATTTAGCTCAGGAGCATTCATTTTGCTTGCAAATGTTACCACACTTTGAGTGACGTTACCCTGCAGCAAATTCAATTGAATGGGTATTATTTGGTAAGGCACACGTCTTAATAAAAGGTCTAACAGTTGAAAATGCATATTAGAGCAAAGACCAAGCCCTGAGGTAAAAAAAAAACTGCATGTATAGCTCAGAGACAGGATTGCATCAAACCACACATCTGGAGAAGAGTTCAGGAAAAAAAATTAAGCCATTTCCATTATCCATAATGGAAGACGTTTGGAACAAATAGGACTCTTCCTAGAGCTGGCCTCCTGGCAAAAATGAGCAATTGATGGAGAAGGGCTTTGGTTAGAGTGGTGACCAACAACCTGATGGTCACCCTAGATGAGCTCCATGATCATATGTGGAGATAGAGAAATCTACAGAAGGACAAACATCACTGCAACACTCCACCGATCTGGGCTTTATGGCAGTGTGGCCAGACTCAATACTCTCATCAGTGAAGACACATGAAAACACACTTGGAATTTGCAAAAAAAGCACCTAAAGGACCCTTAGACTCTGAGAACCTCAATTCTAGGCATCATGTTTGAAGGAAACCAGCTCTGCTCATCACCTGCAGAGTACCATCCCAAAAGTAAATTGTGCTGGTAGCAGCCTCATGCTGTGGGGCTGTTTTTCAGTGGCAGGGACTGAGGGACAAGCTCAATGCACCAAAATAAAGAGATAGCCTTAATGAAAACCCAGTCCAGAGCATTCAGAACCTCGGACTGGGCAGAAGGTTCACCTTCCAACAGGACAATGACCCTAAGCACACAGCAAGAGTGGCTTATAGACAACTCTGTGAATGTCCATGCCACAGCCTGGGATTGAACCCAATCAAATATTTCTGGAGAAACCTGAAAATGTGCGTCTGCCCCCATCCAACCTGACAGAGCTTGAGAAGTGAAGAGGTGAGGAGAAGAATGGCAGATAATTGCCAAATGAAGATGTGAAAACTTGTCGCATCAAACACAAAAAGATTTGAGGCTGTAAAGGTGCTTCAGCTAAGTACTGAGTTAAGGGTTTGAATACTTATGCAATGTACTTATTTCAGTTTTTCTTTTTCAATTTAGCAGACTTTAAGTATACCAGTTTAGTATACCAAAAGTGCAATTGCAGGGTATTTTTATTAAGCACTTAAAAATGTAAATGTATTTGTAGTATACATAACATGAAAAACTGTATTTAAATTTTTGTTTTGTATATTTATTTTTCACTAGGGTATGAAAGCCCTATCACATCAGAAAGAGGAACACTGCACAACACAGCAGAATGATCAGATAATAAAATTGGTAATATAGAGATGGAGGAATTAGACGAAATTAAAGATGGGCTGAGAAATATGTAGTTTATCCTAGAGAAAGTCTTATGTCTATTAGAAAAAAAAGTCCTTAGATTTAGTATTCTGAATTCTCCAGAGATGGATAAATTTGTAATTCGCAAACCTAAAAATGTTGAGGAAATTGTGGAGTTTGCCTGAGTCATCGGAACCGTGTACTTCGACTAAGCATAAGAGCAAGACCCCATCAGACCAAAGTAGAAAACGTCGTAAATATCAAGAATAATTCATAAAGTTTGGATTCACTTGCTCTAAAGTTACTGTCAACAATGATCTGTGAGTAGCTGCATCCACCATCAGGTCACGGATGAAGCTTTTGTGCTGCCAAAAACAAGTACACCCATTGAAAGGTGTACACCCATTGAAACCCATCCCATTGAAAGGTAAGCCCAAATTAATTTGATGTATAGTAAATATAGTTAAAATATTGTGAACGGCTTAAAATAAGTTGTTTTGTTTATTTTTTGTGTATGCTTTGTTAGTGGGGGTCGCGAGTTCTTGTCGATCTTACATTAGGGGTCGCTGTCTTAAAAGTTTGAGAACCACTGCAGTAGAACTTAACAGAGCTTTCCGAGCCTCAGACAATATGCCCTCACCTGCGCCATGCATCATTATTGTTTGGGAGGTACACACCCACGGCCAAAGGTTGCAGCCCAGAAACGTCCTGAGCACACAAGAAAATACAGGCACAGGGCAGTGTATCTGCAGAAAAAAAAACACACCACCCCACACTCCTATTAGATTAACAGTAGAGATGCACCGATTGCAATTTTCTTGGCCGATTCCGATTTCCGATTTTTTGGAAGTGTGACCTGCCGATACCGATTTTTGCCGATTACGATTTTCTTTCTAAGAACTATAATAGCATATACAAACAAAAATCTATGCACATTTCAATGCAAAAATTATTTACATAATAAAATAAATTATTAAACATTACAATTCCCCCAATCTGGACTGAGTTACAGATTTTCTCTCACTTAAACAACTCTCAAAATAAATTGCTCTGTGGCTGGAAAGAGGAAGAAATAGTTCACTTAAAATGAGTTGCTGAATGTAACAAAACAAATGTCATTTCCCACTATGTTTATAAATGGTCTTTTTTCCCTTATTAAATGCGTCATCTTTCACATCAAATTTTTACTTTGTTTCAATTAATTCAGTTAGCATGTAGAGTTGTTACCATTCAAATGAAATTAGTATTAACAAACTCTATCTTTCCACTGCTGAGGAAACAGAAGCTGCATCTGAAGTGGCATTACATGCATTTACACAGACTGTTTGATGAAGCTGAGGTGCCATAAATGCATTTACACTGCAAAATTTCAAATGCATAAATTATATAAGATTAATGTTTTACATATTTTTAAACATACAAATAAATGTTGAAAAAAATGCAATGATACTTTTAAATATGGCTAAACCATCAGTAGGTGGTGGCAAGTGTCTGTTTTAATGAGTGAGTCATTTATTCATTCATTCATTCAACCGATTCATTCAGAAACGAGGCAAGTGACTGTCCTTATGAATGGGCCACTGAATCATTGACTCACTCGATTCATTCAAAAATGTGGATTCGTTCAGTAATGAAACACCGCAGTGTGTTGCTCGGAGACACACAACAGTTCTGTTGTGGCTTTGATCTGAACTATTTTCATCAGCGAAATTGAGCAAAAACAGTGAATATTTCGCCTAAAATGATCCAAGATGGCGCCGAGCTGGCAGCTGTGCTGTTCTTCGTATATTTTATTTGTTATTTTGTTGTTTTACGTGCTGGATGTTGTTAGTATAACTGTCTACGATAGACACACGCTTTTAAACATTGGTTCCTTCGTCACGCAACGCAAACCGGACTTTGAGTTCTTGAACGCCGGTGCTTTGTTTACAGAGCCCTTTGTCTGGGCCGCATGGTCACGACCGAGGAAACACCGCTGGAAAAGGGGAAAGAGAGCCGGCGTCCTTGTCAGACGCAGACGCCGTCCCCTCTGACCTCCGCTCCCAACCATTTTGCTGGCTAACATTCAGTCACTGGACAACAAACTCTGCGAACTGCGGGCGCGCATCTCATACCAACGAGAAACAAGGGACTGCTGCATTATTTGCCTCACAGAAACATGGATGTCTGCAGTGGTTCCAGACTCAGCCATTGAGCTTACGGGGTTCTCCGTGCATCGCTTGGACAGAACGAAAGAGCTCACAGGGAAAAGCAGAGGTGGGGGCGTTTGTTTCTTTATCAACAACTCGTGGTGTGATGAAAGGAATCTGCACTCTATTAAATCCTTCTGCTCCCCTGATCTGGAATTTCATATGCTTCTGTGTCAACCATTCTGGCTACTGAGGGAATTTACAGTGATCATAATCACAGCTGTTTACATTCCCCCTCAAGCCAACACAGACCAGGCACTCAAGGAACTGTATGGGAATATAAACGAGCAGGAAACCGCGTACCCAGATGCAGCATTTATTGTTACGGGGGACTTTAACAAAGCCAACTTCAGAACAATAGCTCCAAAATACTTTCAACACATCACCATCAACACGCGTGGTGATCGTGTACTGGACCACTGCTACTCTCCTTTCCGGGACGCCTACAAATCGCTCCCCCGCCCACCTTTCGGCAAATCGGATCATTCTTCCATTCTGCTCCTGCCTGCTTATAGGCAGAAACTGAAACGAGAAGCACCCGCCCTCAGGACAATACAATGCTGGTCGGACCAATCGGATGCTATACTACAGGACTGTTTTGATCACGTGGATTGGGACATGTTCCGGGCAGTGTCTGATGACGACATAGAGGTGTATTCAGATACTGTAACGTGTTTCATCAGGAAGTGTGTAGAGGACGTAGTGCTGACAAAAACAATCCGCATCTGTGTTCCTGTGGCTCAGTGGTAGAGCATTGCGTTAGCAGCATAAAAGGTTGTGGGTTCAATTCCCAGGGAACACATATAGTGATAAAACATGTATAGCCTGAATGCACTGTAAGTCACTTTGGATAAAAGCGTCTGCTAAATGCATAAATGTAAATGTAATGTAAATGCATCTACCCCAACCAAAAACTGTGGATTAACAGCGATGTTCGAGTAGCCTTGTCAGCGCGGACATCTGCCTTTAAATCCGGAAACTTTGACGATCGAAAACAAGCCAGTTACGATCTCAGGAAATCCATCAAAGCCGCCAAACGACAGTATAAAAACAAAGTTGAAGAACAATTCAACACCAACAACGCAAGAAGCATGTGGCAGGGCATCAATAACATCACGGATTTTAAAGGGAATAAACCAGCTAAAGTGAACATTGCCGCCTCTCTACCGGATGAGCTTAATCATTTTTATACTCGTTTCGAGGCTCACAACACCGCCCACACAGAGAGCGCTCCTGCGGCTGTTGCAGAGGAGGCGAGTGCAATCTCCATTTCTGTCAGGGATGTAACCCGATCCTTCAGACGGGTGAATATCCACAAGGCTGTGAGTCCTGATGGCATCCCAGGCCGTGTGCTCCTAGCATGCGTTTTCCAGCTAGCCCGGGTTTTCACAGACATTTTCAACCTCTCCCGGTCTGTGGTTCCCTTATGCTTCAAAAAATCCACCATTGTGCCCATACCAAAGAAAAATAAAATCACATGCTTGAATGACTGGAGGCCCGTTGCTCTGACACCCATCTTCAGCAAGTGTTTTGAGAAACTCATCAGAGACTACATATGCTCTGTGCTGCCTGCCTCACTGGATCCGCTGCAATTTGCATATCGCAGAAACCGTTCTACAGACGATGCTATTGCCTTCATGCTGCATACTGCTCTCTCCCACCTGGAAAACTAGAACGCCTATGTGAGAATGCTGTTTGTGGACTATAGCTCCGCATTCAATACCATAGTGCCTGTCACACTGGTTGCGAAGCTCCAGACTCTAGGACTAAACAGATCTCTGTGCAGCTGGATCCTGGACTTTCTGACAGGCAGAAGTCAGGTGGTCAGAATGGGCAACAACACTTCATCTCCGCTGACCCTCAACACTGGTGCTTCTCAGAGCTGCGTCCTCAGCCCACTCCGGTACTCCCTGTACACACAGCTCCAACGTCATCGTCAAATTCGCTGAAGACACAACGGTGATAGGCCTGATCACTGACAACGATGAGATGGCCTACAGAGCGGAGGTGAGTACCCTGACTAAATGGTGTCAGGAGAACCACCTCTCTCTCAACATCGACAAGACCAAGGAACTGGTGGTGGATTTCAGGAGACAGAGCAGAGAACACACACCCATCACCATCGACAAGACACCTGTGGAGCGGGTAAACAGCTATAAGTTCCTCTGCGTTCACATCACTGAGGATCTCACATGGTCCACTCACACAGATGCAGTGCTGAAGAAGTCACATCAACGCCTCTTCTTCCTGAGACGGCTGAGGAAGTTTGGAATGAGCCCCAGCATCCTCAGATCATTCTATACCTGCACTGTGGAGAGCATCCTGACCGGCTGCATCACTGCCTGGTTTGGAAACAGCACCGCTGGCAACCACAAAGCTCTGCAAAGGGTTGTGCGAACTGCCCGCCACATTGTTGGAGGTGAGCTTCCCTCCCTCCAGGACATCTACACCAGGTGGTGTATAAGGAAAGCCCGGAGGATCATCAATGACTCCAGCCACCCGTCCCACAGACTGTTCTCTCTGCTGCCCTCAGGAAGACGTCTCCGCAGCATCCGATCCCGCGCTAGCTGACTGAGGGAAAGCTTTTTCCCTCAGGCTATCAGGCTAATGAACAGTCAGAACTAATACACCCTACAGCACACTCCCACTTTATGATATGCCACGCACTGCACGTACACACTGCACTAATACAACAATCTATCTGCTACCACTGGATACCATCCAATGCACATCCATGACATTTGCGTATCCAGCTTATGTATAATCTACTGCAACTTTGCATATTATTGTGTGTGTATATAGGTGTACATAATGTAGAATGTGTACATACGGTGTATAATGTGTATTGATAACAGTAAGTATGTCTAATAGTACACTGTGTGTACCAGGGCCGGCTCCAGGCATGGGCAGGGGTGGGCTGAGCCCACCCAAATGTCAGTCTTGCCCACCCAATCAGAATTAGATAAAGATTACATTTATCTGTACGTTACATTTATTTGTGCATGGATTAAAACTAATCTGAAGCGGACTGTATTTTGAGAAGTTTAAGCTATAGCTTGAGACTGCCCAAACAATCATAAAATAACGCTAGAAAATTGCAGAATTTTTCTTTTATTAGCTGAATGCAAGGCACGCTGAATTCAAGCGGAGGCTTCAGTCTGTTGCAGAAAAGCAGAGGCTGACAACGAGCGAAAACGGGCAGAAATATTTGCGTGCTATCACGGGGAGTTTGAGAGTTATGAGGAGTTTAATGCACAAATATGTATCATAGCCTACCACTGAAATTACCTGAGCAGTTTTAATGTCCTAAAAGAAAGAAAGAAAAAAAAAAAACATCATTCAATAACGTGCGTTCATTGCATGGACGGGGCATGAGAATAATATAAGCGTCTAAAATGCATGTAGGCTGGCTATACAGTTCAGTTGAAAGCTCACCCCTTTTGACTAGAGATCGACCGATATATCGATTTACCGATATTTTTCCCGATATTTAAGCATTTTTCCATAATCGGATATCGGTTTTGTAATATCGGATTTTCCGATAAATGCCGCCGTCTTGTGGGCGTTTTAAGAATTGCACGCATGATCGCCATTACAGCGCATCTGAGGGGAGACGACACAACGGCGTGCACAGGTAAAGTATTACTTGCTTTGCTGTAATTAGTACATTTTATTTAACATAACAGCCATTAATGCACAAATTAGATGTGATACATATGCTTGATATGTAGTTTATGCAGCTTGGCTCTAAGAAATAGACGAGTCACGTAAGATAATCCGTCAAGTCCTGTCCCAATAAAGACGTAACTTTGCATGAATTAAATAATACAGCCATGAATGAGCGCAAGTTGGAAGTAAAAGCGCTGAATTAAATTCTCTCTCTGTTGTATATTTGCTCATCATTAGTCTCGTGAAGCCGCTTCATATTGCTGTTCACTCAGTGGGTTGATGCTCAGGAAATGCTACAGCACGGCCACCGCATGTAACTTTTAAAAATATTCACGATTAAAACACCGTAATTATATAAACATTTACTATATAACCATCAATTCCCTAATAAACATCCTAGTAAACACAACTCCAGTGTTTCCCACACATAGACTTTACCTGGGCGGGCCGCCCAGGTATATTAACGGCCGCCCAAGTATATTTGGTGACACATTTTTGTTTTTATTACTATTATTATCTTACACTTTTTATTTTTTTTTATCCGCCCGAGATAATGAAACCATCCGCGATCGATTAACTGGTTGAAAATCTCCCCACACACTGCTCGTTCTGTGTGCTCAGGAACTGTAGACACTCCCTCAGACAAGCTCTCTCTCTTTACTTGTGGCGGGCTGCAACAATATCCACCACCCGCTGCCATCAGCTCCCGCCTCTCACACACAAGAGCGCGACTTTCAGTATTTAGCAACTTTCAGACCCTTTTGGCGGCTTTTTTCCCACAACAGGTACATACTGACAAACCTAGCGACTTTTTTTGAAAAAACCTTAGCTATCGTTCAATTGGAATTTGTCTCCAGTAACGTTACTGCCCCGCGAGTGCGAGATCTGACTCTCCGGCGCAGTGTCGACTCTCTCTGCGTCTATTCTGTGCAGTGAGCGGCAGTGAAGCAGCGCATTAATTTGTCCGTAACGCAGCAAAATCGTCAGTAAATCATTTACAAAACAGCGTTTCCAAGCACCTGTAGCTTACTGACTGTTTGGACTTTTAAATATGAACATAATTCATCTGTTAATATGCGCATAGCTTGTTACTCAGACGCAGACAGTGCGCTGAATGAGACAAAACAGTAATACAGCCAAAACCACCGCATATAGTCGCTTTTTAGTGCAAGTTAGATGTATATTGATTTTATCAGACGATGTTGCGATTATAGCCTAAATCAGGATTTAAGGAGTATAGTGAGAGTGATTCCTGGTTAACATGTAAAATTAATGGTTCCTGTTTACTATTTATACTTGTTTAATGTATGACAACAGAAAGTATAATGTGAACAGCTTTATTGGCATTGTTGTATTAATTACAGTATGTGACATTTAGAACAGATCTTAAGTGCCAAAACTCGTCTGAACGCAAACTTGACACAATGACATGCAAATTAACGTGACGTCACCTGCCGCCACAAGTTTTATTTATTTTTTAATTGGTGAGAATTACTTTTATGTGCTTTATTTATTTTACCTGTTTGTTTTTTTTACATTTACATTTACATTTACATTTAGTCATTTGGCAGACGCTTTTATCCAAAGCGACTTACAATTGGGGAGTACATAAAGCGATTCATCTTGAAGAGGCAATCAGACAGAGGAAGTGCTCGTAAAACACCAAGTCTCAGTCATTGTTCAAATAAGTACAAGCTAGCAAGGGAAGGAGAGAAAGATAAAGGGAAAGTTTTTTTTTTTTTTAAGTTTAGGATGAAGTCAAGTAGTACCGAAAGAGATGAGTCTTCAGTTGTTGCTTGAAGATTGACAGGGATCCAGCATTCCGGATAGGGGTGGGAAGATTATTCCACCATCCAGGAATGGTGAATGAGAATGTTCTGGAGAGTGATTTTGAGCCTCTCTGTGATGGTACCACAAGGCGTCGCTCACTAGCAGATCTCAGACTTCTGGAGGGGATGTAGATTTGTAATAGTGCGTGGAAGTAGGAGGGTGCTGAGCCTGTGGTCGTTCTGTATGCAAGCATCAGTGTCTTGAACTTGATGCGAGCTGCCACTGGTAGCCAGTGCAGTGAGATGAAGAGAGGTGTAACATGGGTTCTTTTGGGCTCATTGAAGACCAGTCGTGCCGCTGCATTCTGAATCATTTGTAGAGGTTTGATTGTGTTTGATGGAAGACCAGCCAGAAGGGCATTGCAGTAGTCCAGCCTAGAAACGACAAGGGCCTGGACAAGAAGTTGCGCAGCATGCTCTGTCAGGAAGGGCCTGATTTTTCTGATGTTGTGTAGCGCAAACCTGCAAGATCGAGCAGTCTTTGCAATGTGCTCTTTGAAGGTCAGCTGGTCATCAAAGATTACACCAAGATTTCTGACCGAAGTTGATGGGGTAATTATTGATGTGCCTAATTGAATCGAGAAGTCATGCTGTAGAGTCGGAGTGGCAGGGACGACAAGTAGCTCAGTCTTTGCCAGGTTGAGCTGTAGGTGATGTTCTTTCATCCATGCCGAGATGTCCGCCAGGCAGCCTGAGATCCGTGCAGCTACCGTTGTATCATCTGGTTGAAAAGAGAGATAGAGCTGTGTGTCATCGGCGTAGCAATGGTAGGAGAAGCCATGTGCCTGTATGATGGGTCCCAGTGATGTAGTGTATGTTGAGAAGAGGAGGGGTCCAAGAACCGATCCCTGAGGAACCCCAGTGACCAGTTGATGTGCTTTGGATACCTCCCCACCCCAGGCCACCCTGAAGGACCTACCGGTGAGATAGGATTCAAACCAGCGAAGTGGAATCCCAGTGATGCCCAGCGATGAGAGGGTGGACAGGAGGATCTGATGATTGACAGTGTCAAAAGCAGCAGAAAGATCGAGCAGAATGAGGACTGATGATTTGGAATCGGCCTTTGCGACTCGTAGGGCTTCAGTGACTGAGAGTAGCGCAGTCTCTGTTGAATGGCCACTCCTGAAACCTGACTGTTTATCATCCAGTTTGTTGTACTGTGAAAGGAACAGTGAGAGTTGGTTGAAGACAACTCGTTCGAGTGTTTTCGCTACGAATGGAAGGAGAGAGACAGGTCTGTAGTTTTCTAAAAGAGAAGTGTTTAATGTAGGTTTTTTGAGCAGTGGGGTTACCCGGGCCTGCTTGTACGCTGTGGGGAAGATGCCAGTGCGGAGAGATGTGTTGATAATGTGTGTGAGTGCCGGTAAGAGTGTGGGGGAGATTGCTTGGAGAAGGTGAGAGGGGATTGGGTCAAGAGGACATGTTGTAGGATGGCAGGAGAGGAGAAGTTTGGATACTTCCGCCTCGGTGAGGGGACAGAAGGAGAAGATGGGAGTTTGAGCAGTGGATGTGGTTGGTTGGAGGTCCTGTGTGTGTGGAGTTGAGAACTGGTTACCGATTGTTCTAGTTTTGTCAGTGAAAAAAGTGGCAAAGTCGTCAGCTGTTATAGAAGTGGTGGGCGGTGGTGGAGGGGGACAGAGGAGAGAATTAAATGTTCTGAAGAGATCACGCATGTCTGGAGCACTGTTGATCTTGTTGTGGAAGTGTGAGGATTTGGCAGTGTGGACTTCAGTAGAGAAAGACGAAAGCAAAGACTGATACCTAGTCAGGTCTGACGGATCGTTTGATTTGTGCCATTTTCTCTCTGCCGTTCTGAGTGTGGTCCGATGCTAACGAAGAACATCGGATAACCAGGGGTTAGAAGGGGTAGCCCGTGCTGGCCTGGAGGAGAGAGGACAAATGTCGTCTAGACAAGAGGTTAAGGTAGAGCATAAAGTGTCAGTAGCTGCATTCACATCCAGAGATGTGAAATGGATAGGTGAGGGAAGAGAGGAGGATACTACAGAGGAAAGAAGGGTGGGGGAAAGGGAGCGTAGGTTACGTCTGAAAGTAACCGGTAAGGGAGCTGGTGGCACCTGGGTAGTAAAATGTAAGGTAAATATAATGAAGAAATGGTCAGAGATATGTAGTGGTTGTACCAGAATGTTATCTGTAGTACAGTTGCGTGTGTAAATTAAATCAAGTTGGCTGCCTGATTTGTGCGTGCTAGTAGTGGTAAGGCGTTTGAGATCAAATGAAGCTAGGAGTGAATGGAAGTCTGTAGCATAAGGCCTGTCTAGGTGAATGTTGAAATCGCCAAAGACTAGGAGTGGAGTGCCATCCTCCATGAAAGAGGACAGCATGCCGTCCAGCTCCTCTAGGAAGGTGGCTAGAGTTTGGCCAGGGGGACGGTAGATTACTACTATCTGGAGTTTTATAGGAGCCGTTACAGTAATCGCATGAGATTCAAATGAGTTGTGATTGCCTAGGGGAGAATGGGTTGAGTATTTCCATTTGTTTGAAATGAGCAGACCAGTGCCCCCACCCCGGCCAACTTGCCTTGGGGTGTGAGAGAAAGAGAAATTTTGAGAGAGAGCAGCCGGGGTAGCGGAGTCTTCTGGACGAATCCAGGTCTCAGTCAAGCCCAAGATGCTGATAGTGGATTGTAAGGAAAAAGCAGAAATGAAGTCAGCTTTGTTGACAGCTGACTGGCAATTCCAAAGACCCACAGAGAAAGAAAGAGGTGCAGTAGAAGATGTAGCGATTGGGCGCAGGTTAGCAGGATTACGTTGCCGTCTGCGTGTGATTTTGGAGCGTGGTTGGGAGAGAACCGGAATGGTTTCGAAACACATGATAGAGGTGGAGGGATAGAGGATATGGAAGGAGAGTGTGTGAGGGAAGATAGAAATTATACTTAAGTGTGTGCTCGGTGTCGTTGTTCGGTTAAAGTCGCGCAGGAAAAGTCGTCTGTCTTTACACTCGTTGGTCTTCACACGAGGAGGCTGAGCACGATGGCTGAACGCTTCCGCAGACGCTTCCGCGTCAGCGCTCCAACATCAAATAAATACGGTCTAGGAGACTAGAGTGAAAACAGCTGAGGCCGGCTTCGGCTCAGCACAGCCAATAACCTTAAAGGACTGCTAATTGCTGTATACGAAACTAAACACTTCGCACAATCACACACGCTCGTTCTTAGCTGAGGTGCAAATTATTCAAATTGCCAGCAAGTGCAATCAAAAATATAAACCTCAACGAAAATGCACAATAGAAATAGGTAGGAAACGAAGTATTCCTTCCTAGCAGCAAGTAAATAATTTAAACAACAGAACTGCGAAAAAGTATTACAAACTTACGCGAGCTGCCGTCCTTCTCTTCTGGTGACTAATCGGCTTTCCCCGATTACTTTTTTTACCTCATCGAAGATTTTATTTTTAAACAAAACTGTTTAGTAACAGTGCACTTTTTATTTTTTGTACTCTCAGACCCCTCTATTTATTGGTGTATAAATAAGATTTGTTTTGTTTTCTATGCAAAGAGGGAGTGATTGTTATAAATAAAATGGTTTGTTCAGTTCAGTGGTGTTGTAATCCTTGTGTCAAAAACACAAGTATAACAGTAAATAAATATCGGTTCTGCATATCGGTTATCGGGCACATAAACAAACAAATTATCGGTATCGGTATCGGTTCTAAAAAATCAATATCGGTCGATCACTACTTTTGACTTGCTGTTGAATGTAAGAATGAAAACTGAAAGTAAACAACACTGAAATAAGAGCCTGTGTGATTAAAGTTGTGTTCGTTACTATAGCAACAGTCGGCTCGACTGTAATATCCAGTGATGCAAACTATTCAACTATTTTTTTTTGTCAAATTCTGCCGTTTTAAATTGAAAGTTGGGCTGTCATTTACATGATTCATGTAATTCATAATTATTGTAACAACAATAGCATTTTTCTGTCTTGCGTTTTTAACATATTAGGAATACAACTAACATTGAATGGGTGCATATTTTAAAATAAAAAATATTATTTGCAGTTCAGATCAGAGCATGTGAGCGGAGCTGAAAGGTGAGAATTTCCGCTCCCCGCTCACGTGGGTGTTCGCCCCCCCCCCCCTGCTCCACCGCTCAAAGTAGCACCAGACCGCTCCGCTCAATTCCGCTCCCCGCTCACCTACAATTTCATCCCGCTCCGGTGAAATCGCTCCACGCTCGCTCAAATTTAAAATTCCTCTGCATGCCTAACACCTGCCATTTCTGAAGAGTTCTGCGTTCAAATGCACACAATAGGCTGAAGCTTGCTGCAAAGCCCCAGCAAAAGTAATTACCATGAATGTGTCAGGGGGAAATAGTAAGGAGATATTTGAATTATTTACTAATAAACTAGTGTTTTCTGTGTCAGTGTCGCAAAGATGAAGATGATATGATCCTGACTCACCATCTCCTCATTAGACACGCCTTTAGAGAGAAATGCATCTTCATGGATTATAATGAAAGAGTTTTTGTTCTCAATTTGATTTATTTCGTTAAGTAGTAATTTATAGCTTTCTATAGCTATATTTATCATGTCTGTGAGGCATGTATTCACTGACTTTCGGTTCATTTTTGTGAAGCGCTCCTGTTCAAGACGAGACGGTGCATCATTGTATTCTTTATTTTATAAAATGATTTTATATATTTTATAAAAAGTTTTGTTGATATTGTGAGTGCACACAAATAAAACTAGACCCTTTACAGTTACGAATGATGTATTACTCTTACTTTTACTAGCAAAAATTACTGCGTCAGTTGTTTCCATTGAAAAAAATGCAATTGATTGAGCTGGTGCCTCCATGTCCTGCGCTTGAACTTCCACTCTCCGCACAAACTAGGATGCAGCGCACATTTATCTAGGTTTAACGTTTAAACATTGTTATATGCTTGAACTGTTTTAGTATATCTATAGATTTTATTTTAGGCAATTCGTGATGATTTGAGAAGGCTAAATTGATAAAACATGGCTATGATCAGCTCACTGTCTGCCGCTGACCACTTGGTCGTTACTTTAAGAAAGAAAAAAACTTATTTAACGAACAAAAACATTCTCCAAATGTTTTTCTAAATTAACTTAATAAAAAAAACGAAACGAAATATTATCACTTTGCCATTACACACAAAACTGAAATATTTTAATAGCTCACATGCTCTGGTTCAGATTGATTACTTTCCAAAAAAATCTTATTATTTATTTAGTTCCTTTACCATTACCATAGTGGTCTGGTCTTAATATTTTGCTCAAAACAATAGTCTCCCTAATGTTCTAGATATGATTATGGCCTTGTTTTGTATAAATAAAAAAGTTAGTTGAAAAAATCACCACAGAAACAATGATCCAGAGAAAGAGAACAGAGTTGTTTTTTTATTATTGTTATTAAAAAAAGAAAAAATGCTTATTTTGTCGTGAAAGCGCATAATATTCTAGGCTGCCCATGAAAGCTTTTTTTTCCAGTGTACATACAACAGCCTATAGTTAATATAGTAATATACTACAGTACCTATAAATATCTAGACTTTTTTCACCTTGCAACCCCCCCCCCCCCCCCCCCCCTCCCCCCCCCTCCCCCCCAAAAAAAAGCCCACCCAGGATATCTACCAGCGCCCACCCTTCTATAGCTGTCAAGAACCGGCCCTGGTGTGTACTGAGTATATGTATGTGTATATTGCACATTGTCATCTGTATAAGTCTGTAAGTATGTAATGGTACTGTCTATAATGTTAATTGTTTCTGCACTGTATGGAGCATGCTCTCAAGAATTTCACTCACCAAGGCACATGTGCTGTGATGATGTGACAATAAAAGTGATTTGATTTGATTTAAAATCAAAATCAAGTCACTCTGCAGGAATTTTAAGCTCAAATTTAAGACTTTTTAAGACCTTTAAGACCTGCACAAATAAAATTAATACCATATGAGCGGGGCAGGGTAATGTCTATAGTACCATATTAAACTGTAAAATGACTGTCAAAAGCATCTTTTACAATTCAGATACAAGTTTTCACAAAAACTAAAAGTTTTATAAAATGATAAACTTTACATTTCAGCCTTTAAACCATTTTTAAGAAAATGGATAAGTCAAAAGTATTAATTATATTGATTTTAGCAATTATTATCAATAATTATATAAATTAAATAACGAATTAGGGGTGTGCGAAATTGACAAAAAATGATATCTTGATATTTTCTGGGATTTTATTGATAATAATTAGACAATATTTTGCTATTATAGTGTGTTATTGTGTTGGTATCTTAAAGATTACCGTGGACAGCTGACTCCTGAATTTTTTTGATATTTTTCTGTGTGCTCAGTTCACAGCAGTGATAGAATTTTTTTTTTTCCCAATAAGTTTTATGGGCATTTTTACCTTTAAGCCTTTAAGTGTGCATCATCTTTTGAGTCAAATTCTTGCATTTGGGCTGTTACCAAGCAGATGAAATCAGTATCAACAGAATTTATCTTTGCAATGCATCTGAAGTGGCATTTAGATGTATTTACACACACTTTAATGCAGCTCTGAGGGACACAGAATGCTAACCTGCAGTTACAAATGCATGAATAATGTTTTGATATTTGAAACATAAAACGTTGAAAACTGATGTTTGAAATTATTTTAAACAATGAAGATACTTTAAAATGTGAAATTAAAACGGCCAATAGGTGGCAGTAAGTCAGTGTTAATAAGTGAGTCATTGCGACTGAACTGAATCATTTAAACTGTTGATTCATTCAGGAACGAATCGCTGTCATGTTGCTCAGAGACGCGAAACTGTGCTGTGACTTGTGTTTGGAATTATTTTTGTTGGAGAAATAGAGCAAAAGCAGGAAATATGGTGTCTAAAACAAGTCTCTTAATATTAACTTCTTGTTTATTGAACTGTTGCATAAAATCAAAATCACACTTGTAATAATGCTGACTTTTGGAGAAAAGATGGCACTCTTCATGTGATATTTACTATATGAAATGATATACCGTAAATATATAGGCTATACATTTTATGCCCCCATATCTTAAATTATGTGATCATTCTAAATGTATTTTAATAGACTGAACCATGCAGTGAAACTCGTATGCGCACTAGTTTAACCTGTTAACTGATTCATTCTCTGCCAGCAGGTGTCGCGTTTGGCTGAAATATAACGGTTTTCCCGGTAAACACAGAACAAGCAGCGCAGCACCAGACTTTGAACTTTCAGAGCTCATGTTTATTTAATGAAATCATAGCCTTTTTAAGTTTAATCGTCACATTCAGTCATTATCGCAATTCTGGTCTTTCCGTCTCCAAATTTAAGACCTCTTGAAATCATAATTAAGACTTTCTGCGGACACCCTGTTAATTTTTACTTTGTTTATTGAAATACTATTGTATAAAATCGGTGTCACATTGCAATCATGTTGATATTGATATTCGGGGAAACATCATGGCCGTATAATGTTGCTCATCTAAATCATATTTTGTATCTTTTTTTTTTCTACTGCAGTATGCATCTATAAATTTCTGTGAGTTACTTTGTGTGTGCTGTCTCTCTCACACACTCACTCAGGCTGTGCAAGCCTCATCTGGCACGACATAAATACATTATCAGTCGCCGTTTACACTGAATGTAGAGCTGTCGCGATTCGTCGATTTTGAAAAATCATCGACTTCATTTTGCTGAGTCGACTAACCGCAAAATACCGGAAGTGCCGCATTTCACGGAGGAGAATCCATAAAACACATTATTAGACTATTTTCCAAGGCTGCATGACATTAAACCCATTTAAAAATCATAATTAAGCATAATTGTGAATTCACAAACGCTACGATTTAATTAAATAATTATATGCGATGCAGTTCTAACACAGTATGCGCTAATTATTTATGCGTGTAGGTTAAGCACGTGCGTCTCACAGCGGCTCCGTTCACAGTAGTTCCACAGAAACTTATCATTTACATGTGTGGAGCATCTCAAACTCCATCTCTGCATGTTGTTGTGAGTTTGGGTTTATTATAACGTTCATCTGGGAACGCAACGTGCGCCATTTCATCAGATTTGTAAGGTAAATAATTTATAAATCTACTGCAAACACAGGAGAATACGCGATTTCAAAATAAAAGATCAAACCCTCAATCTGAGTTTACACGTTTTGATGTCCACATATTCATTTAATTACAGTGGCTATAGCATTTCTGTCTTAACGAAATGGTCAAAGATTAAAGATTAAGTGGACATTTGAATTAAATGGTGCTTGGTCAATATTAAACAAGGATTAGATCGCGCAGTAATGTTTAAAAATAATCATCAGGCGCCCCCTGCAGGCCTTTGTTGTAATGCGTAATGTACATTAGTTCTATTGTTTATAATACATTATGTAACAGTTTTGTTCAATAAAACCATATGATTTATTGCTTTTGATACTTTATTTGAACTAATTATTATTGCATCATTGCTATTATATATGTATTTTAAGTCATTTTAAAAGCTATTGTTCACTTACATCTATTTTTTTTTACCACAAAAACATTATTATAATTATAGGGCCCTATGAAATCCGTTTTATTTCCAAAATCATTTTTTTCCATTTTCATTTTTCTATACTCCGTTTTAATGGTTAAATTAAATTTTATTAATCAAAAAGCCTGTCTAATTAATTGAGTTTTACAGTTTTATCTGTACCAAATTCTTATTTTCTGGATTCCATTTTAATGGTTCCATTAATTATTATTTTTTTATTTCTTTTTTCTTTTTCAGAAATACTGCACATTTACATTTTTCTCCTAAATAAATTCTGGTCAATAATATTTCTGGTAAATACTCCTTTATTTAAAATACTGATTATAATTGTATTATTAGACTAGAACACGTGGATATGTTGTCATTCTTACACTATAATACTGAACTGATTTCAGTGATTTGGACTGAGATGAGATGGACACTTGCTTCTTGCACTCTATGTTGCACTTTACTTTTGCTTTTACTTTACTTTTTTGGATTTAATTTGGTTTAATAAAATATTCTTAAGTAAAATTGTTGTTGTTTTTTTTGTGGGAAATTAATCGTTTAGATTAATCGATAAATTAGTCGATAGATTAATCGAAATAAAATATATAGTCGTTAGTGGCAGCCCTAACTGAATGCAATTAAAATTAGAATCATTCTCACACGAAACGACATGTTTGCACCATAGACTGTAAAAAAAATGGACGTAGTGTCAGTGACGTCACTCGTATGTTTCTGAAGAGCATTTTTGAAGCCTAAAGTGGGCGGAGCTGACAGCCGCCATCTTGGCAGCGCGTCACCGCACGTCACTCCCGGATAATCGAAAATGGGCAAAAAGGCGGGACGTGGGTGAAGCTGAGCTTAAACCACGCCCATCTATAGTGACAGCAGTGCTGCCGTGCAAAGAAATAACGCCAGCCATCCAGCCTGGAGTTATACGAATTCTGCCTTTGTTTTACGGTCCATTAAAGTCTACCACGTTTAAATTACGGTGTGACTTGTGTACTTTTATACTTCTGCCGGCACATCATCAAACAAACACATTAAATAGATCGCGATCTAACATACTGCTCCATATAACAAAGCACTGTAAGCAATAACGACTAGATAACTTGGCAACACTAATTCATCGTACATTTTTTTAATAATGCAGATTATTCACTCAGTGCCAGTTATCAGTCTGGGGCTGCACACTTCTGTACGTGAGGAGCCGCATAAAATCAATAACTGTTCTCAATTAAATCCGTTTCCTTCCTTTTCTTTTAAGTTGATAAAATCCATTGCAATGAACATTATCGGAGATGTTTAATTCACAATCATTCGGAGCATTATCCCTGCTAGCTTTTCACTCTCTGGAGCAGAGCGGCAATCCACCTGTCACTCAAGTGGCTACGCCCTTAATTATGCAGAAATTTAAGGCTTAATATAATTTAAACGGATGAGTTATAAAAAAATTCACCCCCCTCACAGTTGTCACCAAGGGCAAAATTAGTTGTATAGACCAAAACCACTTTTTGTACCAGGCTGTAAACATTTTTTTCTGCTGTAAAGTTGGGCATTTTAACATGGGGAGTCTATGGGACTGACTCCCTTTTGGAGCCAGCCTCTAGCGGCCAGTCGATGAATTGCAGTTTTAGTCACTTCCATGTTGGTTTCAAGAGAGGGAGCGGGAGGTTGCCGCTTGGTTTGCACGCGACTGTGAGTGTGCGCGTGGCTGTGACGTCATTGCCTGCGCCGCTGGCAATAAAAGGAAAAAAAAAAAAAAAAAAAAAAAAAAGGATCGGATCTGAATCGGCAAGACGTGAGACTGACGGCCGGTCACCGATCCGGGCCGGTCATGCGAAAAATCAGCCGATTCGGATCACTGGCCGGTCAATCGGTGCATCTCTAATTAACAGAGATTATTTTTGTAGTCTATACTATATTTTTTGGAAAATTCTGCACGGTGCACCTTTAAAATCATTAACGCTTTGTAAAGTGAACTTTTGACCACAACTGTTTATGCTTACCAACATGGAAAAAACTACAAAACACATGCCTTGGTACTTACGAGTTTGGCATGTTTTTAAACACTGAAGGGTTATAAGACGGAAATAATATCAGTTTAACAATAAAAACAAAAAAGACAATTTTTGCACCATCAAATCTCAAATAAAAGTATTTTTGTGGCATGGCCCAGAGAAAAGTGCAGTTTGGTTACAAGCAATGAAACTGATGTAACAAGTATTTCTTGAAATTTTTGTTTAAGGCCTTTATTATGTAAACAGTTGCACATAGGTTTCCTCAAAAAAAGTCCACACAATCAAAGATATGGGGCAAGTTCCAATTATTGCAATAACTAGAGATCAGAATTGTCCGCTGTATTCACAAAAAAGTCTCTAAATATGTAGCAGCTTTGCTGCAATGTGTTGAAGGAAGATAATCTGCTAAACTAAAGATGAAAAACAGTAACAGAGTTCCTGTATCATCGCAGATCAAAATTTTTTGGCTGTGATTGTGATTTGGGCAGGGCAACTGATCTGTCAGTCACTGTCATGTCCGGGTCAGCAGACCAGGGTACCAAAAGTACCATGAGTACAGAAAGCCTAGCCGACTCATGACACCTACATATCAGTCATCATCCTCATCATCTGAGTCCATTACCCGTCGTCGGTTAAACTGGGAACAAAGCAGAGACATTCACTGGTCACTTATGTTTATAGATTTATGAAACTTCAATTTTTACAATCTTGAGAACATATTTTTAATACAATCACAAGGTTCTTACTTTTACAGTTGTTTTCTTCTCTGTTTGTTGACTGACTTTCTCCAGGATCTCTATTAGTCCAGCCTCTGTAATCTAAAGATACAACACTCAATGCTATAAAACACACATTCTAAAATGATTAAACACATTATGAATGATGCTTCATCTGTGTTCTTACTTTTCCTCCAAGCTGTCCAAAGCGAGCCATCTGTATCAGGTAATTCTCCACTGCTTTTGCTTTATCTGGCTTTACAAGAGCCAAATTACTCACTAAATAATAATAAAAAAGCAACAACAGTTACTGTAGATTTTAGTTTTCAAATATTTAAAGGTACAGTATGGAATATTGACAGCTAGCAGTTGAAATGAGTACTGCATCACAGAATCACAGAGACCAAAGCAATAACATATTCCGACACGGAACATCTCAAACTACAATAACTGGCTGGAGCATTGAAACAAGTATGTCAATTTAGGATGTTTCCTATATATCTGCAAACATATTATGGTAATGGTATGGTTTATGCTTTAGTACAGTCAAACAAATTACATACAGCAACTTTAAAATGGTCCACAATAAAAATAAAAATAATTTAATCCTTTACTCATCCTCACGTTGTTCCAAACTCAAGTCTTTTGTTCATCCTTGGAAAGCAAATCAATGTACATACATAGAGCACATCAAAAATGGTAAACAGAAGCAGAAACATGTTTGCTTAATGCACAAGAACAAACCAGAGATGTTCTTATGTTTGAGCATCTGTTAACCATATCTAATATGAGTATGGTGGAGCGTCTGTTAACCATATGTGACCCCTGGACCACAAAACCAGTCATAAGGGTCAATTTTTTTTAAATGAGATTTATACATCATATTTCCATTGATGTATGGTTTGTTAAGATAGTATAATATTTGGCCGATATACAACTATTTGAATATCTGGAATCTGAGGGTGCAAAAAAAATTATTTTGACCCATACAATGTATTGTTGGCTATTGCTACAAATATACCCGTGCTACTTATGACTGGTTTTGTGGTCCAGGGTCACATATCTGATGTGATCTATGTAAGTGCAGTGGTCAATGTTTCCATGCAGGGATACACATAAGTAGTGTGCATGTGCGACCAAAATAATAAATGTGCTGGGTAAATAATTGCAGACAGCTCATATACTTCATTCATGCGTCACTCTATGTTTGAAAATTATGAAAATTCATATAAAAGATAAAAATTAAATTAAAAAAAGATTATTATTTAATACTCAATTTTTATTTTAAAATATAATAGCATTATCATACTTTGTTTTATTATTTTGTTAAAAACTAAATAAAGTGCAATAATATTATTATTATTATTAATTATTTTATTTTGTATAGTTATATTTAACGGGTCACACCATGTGCAGTGTGAGCACCAAACCAAATCTCCAGGTGCTCTCATGAAGATGAAAGTCTTATGGGTTTTGAATGACAGCACAGAATAAAATATCTGGTAAGAATACAGTATCTACAAGCATGCATACATGCAGGGTTGGGGAGTAACGGAATGCATGTAACAATTACATCTTTAAAATACGAAATATGAGTAACATTAAATGCATTGTGTTGTCTTCTTGAGCATCAGTAAATGTTTAACCAAAAGAAAAATCAAGTCCAATGTTTGGCAGATGTCAACAAAATCCATAACAAATAACTTTTTAAAGCATGTATTTTGTAGGGCTGGGACGATAAATTGATGCAGAATCGATTCTGAGATTTTCTGAATGCATCGCGATTCCTCTGGAATCGATTCTGAGCTTAGATTTTAACAGCAGATGGTGCTCTACTCTAGTTTTTATCCGCATACTCAAATGCTCATGAAGAAGAGCGCTTGTGTGTTCGGCTGAGTCATGTAATTTCACCTCAGCTCAGAATGCTTTTATGACGCAAGATTATTGTAAACACAGCCAACTGTGAACACCCTTGTAATTTGCTTCAACCTTTTCGAATTTTATGAATGATTATTTTAGGTTCAAGTGTGTGTAAGGATTTGGAAACAAGCAGAGTACAGTTGATTCTAAAGCATGCAGTGCCATCTGCTGTTAAAATCTAAGCTCAGAATCGATTCCAGAGGAATCGCGATGCATTCGGAAAATCTCAGAATCGATCCATTAATCGATTCTGCATCGATTTATAGTCCCAGCCCTAGTATTTTGTAATCTGTAGTGAAACGCATTTTAAATGTAACCGTCCCAACTAGAGGTCTGCGCGGGACTGTTTTTTTAGTCTCACTCCTGCTAGGTTATATTCCACATCCACTATTTATTTACTCTTTGTTCAACCCCTGTCCACTTAGAATAATTTTCTACCCGACCCGACTGTTCCCACTAAATTTAGATCTCATTTCCAGAATTTCACATTTAAATTTCCACTACTGAAAAAGATAAATAAAAATGTAGTCTGCACAAATATTGTATGTTATTTTATTAATCTTGTCAAGAAACAAGATTAATAAAATAATTAAAAATTAATTTAACATTTTGCTGTCAACAGTAGGAAAAAAGTGTCGCAGAGAAAATAAAAATGTAGGTTGTACAAAAATTGTATTTCTTATTTTTATTCGTCTTGTCAATATACAATTCATTTAACATTTTGCTGTCAACACAATAGGAAAAAGTGTTGCAGAGAAAAAAAAAAAAAGTAGGTTGTACAAAAATTGTAGACTGTTATTTTTATTTGTCTTGTCAAAATACAAAATTCGTTTAACATTTTGCTGTCAACGGTAGGAAAAGTATCGCAGAGGAAAAAATAAATAAATACATACGACATTTGTCATTTAAAATTACAAGCAAAATATGAACAAAATTTGAGTGCAGGCTGTAAGATAAGAATGTGTAAAGTCGGGAACGGGATATTGTTAGACCACCCGTTCCAGTTCAAATTACACCGGAGTTATCAACCGCAACCGTGTTTTATTTGGAAATGTAATCCCAAGTCGCAAGAAATCTGGTCGGTTCCCGCGGGAGAGCCACGGGAATGCAGACCTCTAGTCCCAACCCTGCTTACATGACAATATTAGTGATAGCTTGCCAAAGGTTTGTAAATGAACTTACACCTGGCACGGGCAGACTGATCCAAGACTTGAGCCAATATAGAGTTTCTCATCTCAGTCTCTCTGTGAAAGTCACAATGATAATAAAACTGTTCAGACATAATCCGTCTAGACAACAATTAAGCAATGAAAGAAACATTTTGTGAAATTACGTAAGAGTGTGAAAATGGTCCAAATGATCTGAATTCTTGTTATTATTGTTTGATGTACCTCTGTTTGGCCTCCTGCTGCCCCTGCTGGTCACTAGAAGGATCCTAAAAGGGGATATGTAAAATTCATATGCATTATCTCTTTAGGGATCCAAGCACCTAATTCCAAATTTCTTCTTTCCTGCCCTAAATGTGTCCATACTTCAGAAACCGTAAGTTGTAGAGACACTAAACTATAAAACTATATGCCATTTGCATTTTGGTTCATATCTCTAGAATCGTACAGGCTAGCTTTAGATTTGTTTTCCTATGAAGGGGCATTTACATGCCACCATTTTCAGCTAAAAAAAAAAAAAAAAAAAAAAAAAAAAAAAAAAGGGTACGCATTTTAATGAATTGAACTATATCTCCAAGACGCAAAGTCGGACCTTGACACACATAGAGAGTGACAAATTCTACCCCTGGGGGTGTAGTTTCAAGACTGTGCACAGAAAAAAATGCACATAAAATTCATTGTTGTTTCATAAAGTTCAATAAAATCTAATATGATCAGTTTTAATACACATTATATTATATTATCCCAAATATATTGAAAACAAGCTGCCAGACATTACTGAATGTATTTCTGCCCAATTAAAATGAAGAGACAACTGTCTATTTTAAGAAAGTATATAGAATAGTAACTTACTTAAATAAAGAGACACTTAAAGATTCTTTATGTCTGAAAAAAGACCATTGTATCTTCTACATTTATTTATAGATTAATATTTTTTAGAATAAACATTTCAGCTAGCTTCAGTTTCGTTAACTCTTCAAATATATACTAAAATCATAAATATAACTCTTTCTTACTGAACTTATAATCATTATGAAGCTCTGAGTCTGGAGCCCATTAAAGTCACAAAACATTAGCCTGTAACATTTCATTTAATTCAGCCATTCTTGAGACATGGGACAAAACATGTCCAGCAATTGTAACTGCTATCAGGTTTAAAAAATAAAAATATTTTCAATTGTAAATGTTATGGGGATTAATAATAGAATGTATTTAACACAATTATCCCCTTCAATTTAATTTTATCATTATTATGTGAAATCTATGACACTTGTTGTCTTCTCACTACATCTAAAATAGTGTGTCCACAGAGAAGGGTTCAATCATTCATATGCTATAAAATGGATAAAAATGTTTTTTAATGATAAAAAGGAGCTTGTTTTATCAAAAGCAACACTTAATAATACCTCATATCAAAGCAAGGTTGTTTTTCAGTGACACATGCATGCTTCATAAGTTTTCAAAGTTGTGTCCCCACTTTTATTCAACAGTCAGACATTCATTAAAATGTAATAAAATCAGGGAATATCAGGGGCAGCTGTCACTCTTTAAAGGACCCCTTGCCACAATCCTCCCCTGCAGAGTACATCACTTTCATACAGACTCTGGTCAGTTTTATAATATTTTAAATCCTAATGTTAATATTTCCTGGTCACAACCATGATGTCAACACCATCTTCCAGCTTTCTGAGGAAATTATTTGAACTATTTAGAACATTTTATTCTCCTGAAGCAGGTTCCATTAGCATCTAGCATCAACAGAAAAAAAAATGGCTACTACATGAACTCTGTCACTACCGTAAGATTTGGTTCCAATAATATATCAAAATACTTAAATGTCACTCTTGACTAAAAGCTTTATAAACAATAACATACTCACTGTTTGTTTTAATACAGTACTTGATTGATTCAATGTATTTGATAATTAAAGACTACAAATTCAGGTTTGTCACCACCGTCAAATGTATCACCTCCATATTTTAATAATATTTCATTATGATATTTTATATTTGTTGAGGAATTGTTGGTCACATGTGAAAGTGTAATCTGTCTGCTAACATGAGAATGTGTTTTGAAATGTTAAAAACATCTTGAATGCTGTTAAAGATTAAGTTGAAATTATATTACACAGTCCAAGGTAAAAAGCACATTTTGTAAAAAAAGGAGAAAAGTTGGGAGGTTGAATCAAAGCATAGCTCAGTAACTTAGTACATATTAGGTACATAAATGTAGTTTTATTTGTCTGAGTACAAGGTTTTATTTTTTTAATGTTGCACCCTGTTTTGTCCCACTTCTCAAGAATGACTGAATTAACGTTAACTCAGTGGCTAAAGTTTGTTTGTTAGCTCGAGAGTGAGACGTAAATGTATTATAGAGAACGTTTAGATCAGGGGTGTCAAACTCAAGGCCCGCGGGCCTATTCCGGCCCGCCGCATAATTTTATGTGTTCCGCGAGAGCATATGATTGTCTTATAAAAAAATAAAATAAAAAAAACCTATGCTACTTTATATATCGTACATTATGAAAGTGCGTATCGATACCACAAGTTTCTGTTTCTATTTGGCGTTCTATTTATACGCTGAAATTGACTTTGGTGTGCATATGATACGCGATGCTTATAGGATTAGGTGTGTGTGGGGGTTTTCCGTTGATGACGACTGCATGGACGGCTCAAAGGAATAAAGCGGAACTCATCAAGTGCTCGAGCACCACCGACGGGAAAACACGATATTCTCCATTCATTTAACGAATTAAAAATATCGATGGAAGCTTTCAGACATTACTTTCTTCTCCTTTTTCTGCGGAGTTATTTTAATGACAAATGTCCAGAGCGCATTATAGCCTGCAAGAGCGCATCAAATGCGCGAGCGCAAATCTCTCCGCTCGCAGGTGGATTCCCTTTCATTCACTCTCTCAGAAAACGGACGCGCTCTCTATCGGTCAGACATTACATGTGTGCACTCAAAAATGATCTTCTCTCCTGAATTTAATGTTGCCATAAGTGTGGGCGTGCACCGGCAGAAACATAAATTGGCGCATATGCCAACGAATGTAAATCAGTATTTCAAAATCAGAATGAGCTTTATTGCCAGGTATGTTTACACATACGAGGAATTTGTTTTCATGACAGAAGCTACCGCAGCGCAACAGAATTACAGTGACAGAACAAAAAACACAGATAATAAAAATAATTTAATTATAAGTAAATAAGTAATAACAATATACAAATTGACAATTGTATGTACAGGTATATAACAGTAGACAGTTTTGTATGTACAGGTATATTATGTGCAATTGAAATGTAGACTAATATATCTGTCTCGCACGTGTCCCGCATTGTCCGGTAAAATCACATCTACTGTCCTGAAACAGATCTATAGCCAGATGGTCACCCTAGCGCAGAGTAGTAAAATAATTTGAATAAAAAAAAAAAAAAAAAAGGAAAGGAAGCAGTTTTTTGGCAATCAGATCAGCTGGTAAACTCCTGGAATGTCTAAGGATCCAGAAAGTGAATGCATTCAAACAGATAGTTCAAAACCGCTCTAATGCAGAGAAAAACAGATGTCAGTTAAAAATAATAATAATAATAAATCTGCATTTGGCTTAAAAGCAGGAGTGTTTTATACTGGATGCTGGCTGAAGGTGTTTTAGAATACGCAGTAGTCAGTGGTTTAGTAATTCTGGATCAGTCAGGTCAAGGTAGCTCGTTTAATGGTCTTTTGGCGTCCCCCTGTGCTCCTGTGGCTCAGTGGTAGAGCATTGCGTTAACAGCGCAAAAGGTTGTGGGTTCGATTCCCAGGGAACACACATAGTGATAAAAACATGTATAGCCTGAATGCACTGTAAGTCGCTTTGGATAAAAGCGTCTGCTAAATGCATAAATGTAAATGGTATCGCAGATTGACTTGTGCTGTAAACTACTAAATGTAATGTAGAAATGTTCATTTTCTGTGAAGCTGCTTTGCAACATTGTATCATGAAAAGCGCTATACAAATAAATGTGAATTGAATTGCAAACAATTATTAATTAATTAATTTATTTATTTATTGTGGCACTATATACATTCATTGCGAATTATGAAAATTAAAAAGTACTTTTTTAGTACTTTAGTTTGTATTTATTTATTTATTTTTGGGTGGGGGAGTGGGGTTGAGTATGGCCACTTCTTTTTTTCTACTTTAAGCATTGATTGTGTATCATATGCACGCCAAAGTCAATTTCTGTGTATAAATCGCACGCCAAATAGAAACAGAAAATCGTGCTATTGATATGCATTTTCATGAGACCGGGCTCATTTGTTTTTATCTTAAATGCCATATCTGTCACACGTTTTTAGCAGCGCACAATTATTTATTGTACCAAAAATGTAACGAAAACAAAGTTTTTGTAATGACTTGTGTTTGATGATATTTGTCTTTGTTATTTACTTTGATTTATGTAGTAATGTGGATTTCTTAACCTGATAAATGAAAAGTATTTGTTAAAATAACACAGAGTAATAACATATATTTTTACATCTATGCAAATGCATATACAATATTTGTAACTTAAATAAGTAGCTAATAATAAAATAAAGATACAGTTATTTAACAATATGTTAAGGAGTGGTAACGTTTACAGTCTTACAGTTACAACCGGCCCTTTGATGGCAGCCATAATGTTGAAGTGGCCCTCAGTGAAAATGAGTTTGTCACCCCTGGTTTAGATGGATTTTTAGGGCGGTCTAGGCAACAATAAACGCGAATGGCGAGAATAGATTAGATTCATACTGAAGGGCTTGATGTAACGTACAGTTCAATATACGTCTAAAAATTGCGATACTATTAATTTTGCTCGTTTCTTTCTCCGTTTCTCTTACCCCATGTTTCGCCTGCAGTTCTGCCATTCGTTGCCGCCTAATGGCTTCCAATTCTTCATCAGCCATGATTTTTAAATACAGAGCAAGCTTTCAGAGAGAAATACGACACGATTCGTGTGCGTGTTCTGCTTCTGCATGAAGAGATACGCGTGAATCTACGTTCTTCTTCTTCTTCTTAAAATTTATTGGCGGTTGACAAACAACAAAATGGTGTATTTCCGCCACCAACTGGTATGGAGTGTGGATCAAAATGACTTACTACCTTTCCCCCCCCTTTTTTTTTTTTTTTTTTTTTTATATTCTCTCCCACAAATTTGTTATTTTAAGGTACTGAAAAATAAAACTATAGCATTCATTTCTCGAGTCATTTTGTAATATATCTTACATTGTTTAATATAGTTAAATATAGTTTAAATTGCATTTTTATTTTTTCTAAATTTTGCATTAGAATCCTTCTTTCAGTTTCGTATTTCTGACAGTACAAAACAACATGTTCCACTGATTCTTCTTGCCCACAAAATTCACACCTTACCGTATCATGTTTACCCATTTTATAAAGTGTAGCTACTATTTAATCTTGTGTGTCCAAATCTCATCCTTGATATTACTATTTCATCTCTCCCGTTCTTCCCTGCACTTCTCATCTCTCCCACTTTCCTTTGAATTCTGTAAAACCATCGACCTTTTTTCTCCTTATCCCATTGTTTTTGTGAATCTACGTTGGATTCAGGTTGTGTTAATCAAAACCAGAGCGATCGAATCATCGAACCTCTTCTTCTTCTTCTTATTGGTTTCATGGATTGCAATCATGATTTATGAGGTGCATACCGCCACCTACTTTACCGGAGTATGCAGCATGGATTAACCTATATCTCAATGATTCTACTTAATAAAAAATAATATATATATATATATATATATATATATATAAATTTTACCCCACTACTATCTAAATCCTATAATACACCCCTGCATTCTTCAGATATTTCACAACAGCATCCTGTGCATCTTTTACCCCTTCTCCTGTTGTTCCCAAAACACCCTCAAGGTTCCGTTTTCTTCCTGTCTGACTTATCTTTTGCTTTAATCTAATCCTCTCTTCTCTATACTTCCTACAATACAACAGTAGGCTATATGTTCTGCATTTTCTGTGATTTATCATCGAACGTCACTCATTCTTCTTATTATTATTATTTTATGGCGGGTGGCAAGGTGCATTACCACCACCTACTATACTGGAGTGTAGACCAGAGTGACTAACAGAACTTTATATATAAATAATAAATAATATAAAAAAAACTTTATATTCTATTTATTAACCCAGTTTCCCACAAGAATACAATTAAAGAATTATAATTTCCTGTTTGACCGAGTATTTGCTTTGCATCTATCTCCTGTGGTGTCCTTCTGAATATTTCTCTTTCTGTAATATATTTTTGGCAGTGACATAGTACATGTTCTACTGATTCTTCCTCCTGACCACACTCACACAGACCTGTTGGATGTTTTCCAATGAGATGTAATGTCTTATTTAGTCTTGTGTGACCCTGTCTTAACCTTGATATTATATTTTCCTCCCTATTCCTATTTTCCATATTTTCCCTTGGTACATCGCCCTGTCATCCTCATCATAGACATATAAATACCTAGACGCCTCATTGGCCGCTTTGAGCCGTTGCTGCGATACGTCAACGCGTCCGCCATGTTTGAGAGGGCAAGAATGCCTTAAAAACAAATGGAGGTAAACGGGGGAGCTGCGGTTTTTTCGGGATAAAAACACGATAACGTTTACATTTATCAACCGATTTCAGTGGTTTGTGATCTACATGGAGTTAAAAATAACTCTGCCTCCAGTTATTTAGTTAGGCTAGGAAAATTATACATTTTCTTAAGAAATTGTGAAAGCTCACACTTACACTCGTGTTGATTTGGTTGATTTTTTCGGTTAACAATTCTAATATTAATGTAATATAACTGTGACATATACATGTAATGTAATTTTAATGTACATTAAATGAAATTAAGTTGTTTCATTGCTTTCTCTGTCTTCAACCCCACCATTTTAGCTTTTATTGTGCCTCAGGTCAGAACACAGCTCATTCCCTTTGAAATACTGTGAATACTAATCAAAAAGTGACACTGGTAGTCTGCTTTTTATTTTCATAGCACTCTATACAGATATAAACTCCACAACAAACAATAACAAATGTAACTGATAATCCTTTACGGATCCAGTAAAACTTAGTTACAGGGGTAAACTAATATGCACTGATACAGTGCACAGTAAAAATATAGTAAAAGTGATATGTAATATTAAAAAGTATATGTAGTACAAGTTGCAGTAAAGTGAATAATATAAAAAGCGAGTACAACAGCACAATAACATAAGTGATATAATAGGTTTATAATAGCACAAATTATATGTGTACTACCATAATAAATAAATTAATAACAATAGATGAATAATAGCAAGTAGAATATGTAATATCATGGGTGGAATAATACAGAATAGACAATAATGAAGAATAAATTCAAAGTAAATTAAATAATTGTGAAAAGTGCAGTTTTATAATGGTATTTGTGTAATAATTATTAAACAAAGACACAACTAATGACAAGCCAAAAATGTTGGTCATGAATTCCAAATTGTTTAATTAATGAGCTCCTTGAGTATATATATATATATATATATATATATATATATATTAGTTGTGACGTCAAAACCTGACTAATAAAGATTAATTCTCCACTGCTTCCCTCAAGATTTTCCTATATTTTATAATGTTTTTTTTCAATTAATGAGTAAAATAATGTAAACATCTTGACAAAGCTTGACATTTTGCTCTACAATGCAAATTACACACACCCATGCAGAAAACACAAATTTTGAAACAGTTGTTTATTTTTTAATATATGTTACTACATAGGAATGTTTGGGGTGAGTGTGTGCTCACAGTGAGTGTGTGCAGTTTACGTTGGAAAACAAAATGTCAAAGTATAGTTATGTTTAACACAGACCAGAATATGACATGCTCCCCCCAAAAAAACTTTCTATTAATCAAAATTAATAATCATTATTACAACATAAAGAGCAATAATTAACAATGATCTTGTCATGATATTGCAGCTTCACTCACTGATGAGTTCCTGTGTTTTTAATTTCTAGGCTATTTACATTATGCAGTTTTTGTGTAAATGCACATACAGTACATGATCAGCATTAAACAGCCTGTGTAAATCATTTTAAATGCAGTCTATAGTATTGTGATTGACTGAAGAAACTGGTTATATTTAAATATTTGACACAAACGACAGAAACATTTAATAAGGTAATTATATTGTTATAAAAATTACCCTTACAAAGGTTAAAAATGCTCCTGGAAGTGTGTTCCGGGGAGAGAGAGAGGTTTGAATATGATCAGGGTCATTCTGGTCATTCATTCAGGGCTATTCTGAGCTTTAACTAGTACAAATACAACATTAGGCTGTGGAGGTATAGCCTATCTCTTGGAAATGCAAAGAACAGGCTTTCTTCAGCTTTCCTTAAGGCTTGCGTTGTCCTGTTTGCAGTTGGCTAAAAAAGAAAAAATATAATCAGTCCACAGTTTTATGATAAGCTATGAAATCCTTATAATCTAGTGATGATAAACTTACTCTTTGTAAATGAGTAGTGAAATTAAAGATAGATGCTTTAGCTCCATAATCCTGACAGTATGACACTGTCTTGTCAAAGTGCTCACTGTACATATTGTGATCATAACACAATTTACTTTATGATATAAACTACAATATAAGTTAAAACTTAATAAGAATTCATTTAAACTTTGATTTCTTATAAAGTCTCAGCTTTCACAACTTACTAGCGATATCGCTAACGTTAGCTATTAATAGTCTGACACTGGTGACTAATTAAGCTGTCAACATAATGCTAAAAATGACCAACAAACATCCAGAAACAACTGTTCAGTCTTACCCGTGAAAGATAATACCCCGAGATTGTTTTTATTATTGTGCAACGGTTTGTAGATGCCCAAGCTGCCGACGAGTCAGGTATGTTTTCGTCTGTCCCATATGAGATTTATGGAGAGTTGCCCGCACCAATATGGCGGCGCCGTTGACGTGCGGTCGAGCGGCCAATGAGGCGTCTAGGTATTTATTATGTCTATGATCCTCATCCTTCCCACTTCCTTCTGGATGGTATAAAGATGTCTGCTTGTACTTCCCTTGTTCCATTTATCTTGCCATTTGCTGATGATTTTACTTTTAATTATTGTCTTTATTTCTGTTTTGCTAAATAAAATGTCCATTGTATTTTCCTGCCTGATTGCTTCCTTTGCTAATGAATCTGATATTTCATTGCCTTTAACTCCCCTGTGAGCTGGCACCCACATAAATGTGACCACTATATTCAAATTATGAAGTCTGAAAAGGAGTTTCATATATTTCACTGATTATGTCTTGCCTACTCTGGGATGAAAATGACTGTAAAGATAATAACGCTAAACTTGAATTTGAGCACAGAATAACTTTGTTTAGTTTAACTTGTTCTACCCGTGCAGAGCTGTTGCAATTGCTATTAACTCAGCTGTATAAACTGCCAGGTGATCGGATGTTGCACAAGGATCTGTCCTAGGTCCTCTGCTATTTTCAATATACATGTTGCCCCTTGGTAATATTATTAGAAAATACGGGATTAGTTTCCATTGTTATGCTGATGATACTCAACTATATATCTCAACAAGACCTGGGGCCTGTACTATGAAGCCAGTTTAGCTGGCTAGCCAGGTAAGTTTCAGTTTAGTTTGCACCAATTCTGGGTTTTAGGTACCATGAAAGTGGCTTGGCTTTTAGCTGCGTTCATTGCCATAGTAACTTACACTGCACAGCTAACTTGTTCCAGGTTATGTTCTGAGTTAGAGATCTCAAACTGAAATTGGACCAATCAGATGTGAGCAAAGTGACACATGTCTGACACACAAAAAAAGTAACTCCCCCAGTCTCTCTTCCTACAAATTAAAGCTCACTATGAAGTACCTTAAAAAAAAAAGGCAGCGGCTATTTGCACCCAGTGTAAATAGCGATAGATGCTATTTACACTAAGTGCAAATAGCAATAGGTGCGCAATAGGTGCTATTTACACTCAGTGTAAATAGCAATTAAATGCTATTTACACTAAGTGCAAATAGCATATTTTTTAGCGATAGATGCTATTTACACTAAGTGCAAATAGCGATGGATGCTATTTACACTAAGTGCAAATAGCAATGGATTCTATTTACACCAAGTGAAAATAGCAGTATTTTTTAAAGATATGCTATTTACACTAAGTGCAAATAGCTATAGATTCTATTTACACTGTTAAAATAGCAAAAATATGAGTTAGGTCTTGAAAGTTCTGGTTCTAGTAACTTAGTCTTTCTTAATATGGATTACAAAAAAGGTCTTGTGTGTTATATTTCCACTTGCACTTATCTTAAAGTTGCTTTGGGTTTGTATAAAGGTGTGTTTATTTAATATTTATATTTATTAAATTATATTTATTTGGTTGTTTTATTAATGAAAAACCCGATTCAATTCAAGCTCAAGAACATTCAGCTGATACACCCCTGAAAGTTTTTCCAAATTAAATCCAGTTGACCGACAGCTCTGGAAGACATGTTGTGAAAATTACTACAAGGTTTTGAAAAGTACTACAGGGTTTTAAATGGGCACACGCTTTTCAGTTATGAAAATTTAAATATGTTTTTCCACACAAGGCTTAATTTTATGATTTGTGACATATACTAACACTTTTTTTTTAATGCATTTAGAAAAAGGAGCCTGACCAGGTGCAGAAGGCGGCAGTCCCCATCATTGCTGTTGAGGAGGAAGAGGAAACGTCACGAGGAACCCACTGTATGTTTTGATTGTCTTTGAAGAGGAAGTGATGATGTCAACCAAGTCTAGTTTCAGTGCGCCACTGCTGCTTTTTGCACTTTATGCACTTTATAACTTCTCAAAGCAGCTTTACAGAAAAGGCATGTGTCTACATTACAATTTAGCCTGATCTGTTCTATAAATACTATACTTTTCAACTTGAATAGTGTTGTATCTCGTGATTTATAGTGATTCTGATGGGTGTACTCACCTCTGTTGTATACTGTATGTTTGACTAATTCACTGGAAGCAATATTGAAGTGACATACTGATACAATTCCTCACTGCTAATCATGATGTTCATTCTATTAAGTAGTATGAGTTTAATACAGGATATTTACAGTCCGATGTAGTAAAAAGAAAATGTTGTATGAACAAACATGACCTCTGACCTTGCCTCTTTTACTTTAACAAATGCTGTTCTTGCGGAGTTTCCACACACAAATACATCTGATGTGTGAGCGGCTATCAGGCACAAATGTAACAGAGCAATTCTTTATAGAATTGCAATATTTTTTGGACATGTATAATTTAAATTTTTTTATTGTTTTTGTTTTATTCCATTTACATGTTTGAAATGTTTTTTTTTAATGTTTGTTTCTTTTGGCGTTCAAGTGTTTTTGGCATACTTCAAGTGTGTTAATGATTAGTTAACTTGAAGTGTGCTATTTAAAAAAAAAAAAATTGTACTAAGTGTATTTTAGTTGTAATTAAATTATACTAAAGTATAACTTGAAGTGTTTTTAGTGTACTTTTTTATGCTAAATTGGAACTATTTCAAGTATACTTAGTACACTTTAAGTACAGGCCTATTTTCATGCTTGATTAGTGATATTAAAGTGTACTTTTTTTGTATTACGAGTACATTACAAATTAATTATGAGTGTCTTTGAAACACACAAGCAATATACTATAAATGTATTATTTTTGAGTAAAAATATACTAATTTCCCCCCAATGCTGAATCCAATTTTTAGGGCCATAACAATAAATACTGTGGCAGGGTGGAAGAATCACGCAACAAGGAGAGCTCCAAATAAATACCCCGGAGGGTGGATTTATTAGAACAGTGTGTAGGTGATGCTTGTTGGGCGTGGCTGAGGTGTGGCGGTGCTCTTCGTGGGGTGATTTCTTCCCCAGTGCGGTGCGTCGGTGCTGTGCTCGTGGCGGGGCAGGGTCGGTCACTCGCTGGGCTCTGAAATCAAGAAGAGTATGTCGCATTAGTTCTCAGCTTCTTCTGGAGATGTGTCTCCCCGTCCTGCAGCCTCACACGGCTTATCTGGCCGCGGGCAAACGAGCCTCAGGTGTGGCCGATCCCGCCGTGATGAGGAGGTGCAGGTGTTTCTCCTTTGTCTCCAGGGCAACGCTGATGAGGACTCGGGACGCTCGTCACACTCCCCCCCCTAAGCGTTGTCCTGGTCCTGGTGGAAACATAAGATGACAGTAAGGGGGAAATAGGGGGTGGGGGGGGAGTGACCCCTGACAGACCTGTGCTGACTGACCAGAACCGAGAAAGTCCGTCGGCGTTTGCGTTGGAGGCTCCGGCTCGGTGACGGACGACAAAGCAAAAGTCCTGGAGCGCGAGGAACCACCGCGTCACCCTGGCGTTGGTGTCTTTCGCCTTAGCCATCCACTGGAGGGGCGCGTGGTCCGTTACAGGGTGAATTTCCTGCCCAACAGGTAATAGCGCAGCTCCAGGACTGCCACTTTATCGCCAAAGCCTCCCTCTCTACGGTGGCGTAGTTTCTCTCGGCTTGGTCAGTTTCCTGCTGATATACAAGACAGGGTGTTCCTCACCTTCCTGGACCTGGGACAGGACGGCTCCCAGCCCTGTCTCGGATGCATCCGTTTGGAGCAGGAAGGGGCAGCCGAAATCCGGGGCCGCAGGACTGGTTCCTCCGTTAAGGCGTGCTTAACCGCCGGAATGCCTCCTCTGCGTCTGGATTCCAGACGACGCGTTCTGGCTGCCCCTTCCTGGTAAGGTCTGTCAGAGGGGCGGCTAAGAGGAAAAGTTAGGGTTGAAGCAGCGATAATAACCCGCCAACCCTAAGAACGCTCGTACCTGAGTCTTGATGGTCGGTTTAGGGCCGCATGGACAGCTTCCACCTTCTTCTGCTGTGGCTTGATGAGGCCCCCGACCGACCTGGAACCCCAGGTACTTGGCCTCGAAGAGCGCTAGGTGGCATTTGCGAGGGTTGGCGGTGAGTCCAGCCCGTCGAAGATCCATGAGCACCCTCCGCAGACGGTCTAGGTGGTCCTCCAACGCTCCGAGTGGATGACGACATCATCCAAATATGCGGCAGCATATTGTTGGTGGGGGCGAAGAATAATGTCCATTAAACGCTGGAACGTGGCGGTGCCCGTGAAGGCCGAAGGGAAGGGTCCGGTACTGCCAGTGGCCACGTTGAGGGCACTTGTGGCTTTCGGGCTCAGCTGTCGCACTGAGTGATAATTCGTGTTGGGTAAGGGGTACTTGCCGTATCCGTCCTTGGCTTAAGTCATTCACTGGTGCCTGCATGCCGACTGATAAAATATGACTCGGGCAACCTTGTAGTGGAATTTCTGGGGACAGGGAGCATCGAGACCGTTTAAACTGGACTGTCGCAGCTGGGCAGTCCCTTCCATCCACTCGGGGGCATTGGGAGCCGTCGAACTCTGAGACTTCATTGAGGAAATCGTTGCAGAAGAGGGTGCCATCGGGCTTCGACCAGGACGATTGGGGCTGGACCACGGGCTGCGTGATGGTTCAATCACCCTAACTTAAGCATTTGCTGAATTTCCTCCTCAATAGCCTGCCGACGAGCCTCTGGGATACGGTAGGGCCGTTGCTTTACGACGACTCCTGGCGGCGTTCTTATGTGGTGTTGAAGAACCTGGGTTTTCCCGGGACAGCGGAGAACACATCGAGAACTGACCGACCAGGTGTTGCAGTCAGCCTTCTGCCCTGCTGATAACTCGGGGTTGGTATCCACCAAGACGGGCTCGCTGGTGGTCAGGCGACGGTTGGCTCTTGGGTCCCCATCCACTTCTTCAAGAGGTTAATATGATAGAGTTGCACGGGGCGTCGTCTTCGGGCTGCCGTACCCGGTACGTCACCGGTCCCACTCTTTCCACCGTGTACGGCCCCTGCCAGGTGGCCAGAAACTTGCAGGCGGAGGTGGGGACCAAAACCATGACTTGGTCGCCCGTCTGGAATCCGAGGCTGAGCTGCACGGTTATAGTAGCGTTGTTGGGCCTGCTGGGCGTGTGCCAGGTGTTCCCGGACTAATGGCATGATGCGATCAATCCGCTGCCTCATCTCGGAGACATGCTCGACGAGGGACCGGTGTGGGGTAGGTTGTTGTTGTTCCCAAGCTTCTTTGGCAACGTCGAGCAGTCCCCGAGGCTGTCGTCCGAAGAGGAGCTCAAACGGTGTAAAGCCCGTTGATGCCTGCGGAACCTCCCGTATACCAAAAAGGACATAGGGAGCATCTGGTCCCAATCCCGCCGGTCTTCTGCTGCCACCCTCCGCAGCATTTGTTTGAGGGTCTGGTTGAATCTTTCCACGAGCCCGTCTGTCTGGGGATGGTATACGGTGGTCCGCAGGTGCTTTACCGGAGCAGCTGGCAGAGATCAGCCATTAGCCGGGACATAAACGGTGTTCCCTGATCGGTCAGTATCTCCGTCGGAATGCCCACCCGGCTGAACAGCAGAAAGAGCTCGTGAGCGATGGTTTTGGCCGTGGCTTTTCTGAGCGGAATTGCTTCGGGGTAACGGGTGGCATAATCCACGACGACCAGGATGTGCTCATGTCCCCGGGCTGACTTCGGCAACGGCCCCTACCAGATCCATCCCGATGCGCTCGAAGGGCACCTCGATGATGGGTAATGGAATGAGCGGTGAGGGGGAGGTGGCTTGGGCGACGTCTTCTGACACGTGGGGCACGCCTGACAGAAGCGTTTCACATCGGCCTCCAGGCAGGCCAGTGGAAACGGTCCCGGACACGCTGGATGGTATTCATCGCGCCGAGGTGTCCTGCCATTGGGTGAGCGTGGGCCAAGTGCAGGACCGACTCCGTCTTCGTGCGCGGAACCACCAGCAACTTTTTTTCCTCCCCCTACGCTGGGCGGCGCAATAGAGCAGGCCATTCTCCACGACAAAGTGGGGGAGAGGATGGGGCTTTGGCCGGGTGTCTTTCCCCTCTAAGACACGCACTTGGGTCCAACAGTGTTTCAGCGGTCATCCTCTCGCTGAGCCCGGCCGAATGAGCCCCTCCAACCACTGCTGATACACATCATAGAAAAGGTTAGGATTTTGAGAGGGGGACTCACCATCTCTCCCACTGTCGGAGGCCAGGAGAACGGGGCGGCGGTTGGGCCTCTTCGCTGGCGCCGTCCACGGCGGCCCCCTCTGGGTTGGCAGGCTGTGTGGCAGCGCTCAACAGGGCTTCAAAGCCCGGCCAGTCTCGTCCCAGCAGTACGCTCACCGGAAGGCCTTTTACGATGCCAACTTCAATGGCCCAGGTTCCGGCGGAGGAGGCGGAATGGAGACGCGCCGAATGGGGACCTCCCGCGTATCTCCGTGGGCGCAGGTAACGGGAAGCACTCCTTTCGTCTCGTGACTGGGCGGGAGGACCCCCGCCTTGACGAGACTGACGGCGCTGCCCGTGTCCAGTACCGCTTTAAAGGGCCGGCCGTTGATCTTGACTTCTGCGGTTGGAGCTCCCTGGGCGGGTCTTGGTGCAACACACAGCCTGCCACCCAAGGCCGAGCTCTAGGCGACGGAGGCGCTGTGGGCATAGACTCGTCCACTGGTTCGGGGGCCGCCGCCCTGTCTATTGGCCGCGAGATGCCCTCCGGCGCGCGTTGCTCTGGAACCACCCTCCGGGGAAAAGGCGGTACTCGCTCCCCAGCTTCGCGTCGTTGGGCCGCCTCGGCCAGCTCGATCGCCTCCACAACTTCCAGGACGGTGGTGGGGTTTCTCATGCCGACGGCGTGCCGACATGCGCTAGGCAGGGCGCGGAGGAGGCGATCGATGATCACGCGTTCCGTTACCTGAGCTGCCGAAGGAGAACCCACCATCAGCCAATGCTGCGCGAGCCTGTGAGTTCGGTGGCTTGGGTACGCGCAGACCGCCGGGGCTGGTACACCCAGTCAGCGAACTGCTGGGCGGCGCACACAGGAGACAGTCCCACGCGAGCCAATATCTCCCCTTTTCACTTCGCCATAGTTTCCTGCGATGGTAGTGGGCAGGCTGAAATAGGCGCGTTGGGGCTCACCGGTGAGGAGGGGAGCTAATGCGCGTGCCCAGACTTCTGGATCCCAGCCCTCGGCGGTGGCGGTGTTCTCGAACATTTGTAGGTACGCCTCAACATCATCATGGGTGGTCATCTTTGGCAGCAGCTGCGCGGCTTGCACCCGCGGGTCCGGTAACGGAACGCGCTGGCGGGCGGCCATGCGAAGGGCAGTGACCTCCTCGTCAACCTGGCCCTGGCGGGCAGCCAGATGCTCTACGATTGCTGCTGGCGCAGGCTGACCTCCGTTAGCTGGCGAAGCAGTTCTTCCATCCTTTGGGGAGGAGTACCGCTCTTCCTGCAGATGAAACAGAGGAAAAGAGAAGATCGTGAGACAACCGGTGGAGATCACTTGTTGGTGAACTTCCTCAATCTGCCTGCATTCTCCACCAGTGTGGCAGGGTGTAAGAATCACGCAACAAGGAGAGCTCCAAATAAATACCCCGGAGGGTGGATTTATTAGAACAGTGTGTAGGTGATGCTTGTTGGGCGTGGCTGAGGTGTGGCGGTGCTCTTCGTGGTGTGATTTCTTCCCCAGTGCGGTGCGTCGGTGCTGTGCTCGTGGCGGGGCAGGGTCGGTCACTCGCTGGGCTCTGAAATCAAGAAGAGTATGTCGCATTAGTTCTCAGCTTCTTCTGGAGATGTGTCTCCCGTCCTGCAGCCTCACACGGCTTATCTGGCCGCGGGCAAACGAGCCTCAGGTGTGGCCGATCCGCCGTGATGAGGAGGTGCAGGTGTTTCTCCTTTGTCTCCAGGGCAACGCTGATGAGGACTCGGGACGCTCGTCACAATACATAAATTCAATGACAGACAGAGACAGATTATTAACAATTCAAACAGTGTTTATTTAAACTTCAAATGGTTTTAGCATTGCAAAACATAAAATGCACCATGTTTTTAAATAAAAAGAACGCCGAAAGAAACAAACATAAAAAAACAAAAACATTTCAAACATGTAAATGCAATAAAACAAAAACAATACAACATTTTTAATTATACATGTCCAAAAAATATTGCAATTCTATAAAGAATTGCTGTTACATTTGCGCCTGATGGCCGCTCACACATCAGATGTACTTGTGTGTGGAAACTCCGCAAGAACAACATTTGTTAAAGTAAAAGAGGCAAGGTCAGAGGGCATGTTCATACAACTTTTTCTTTTTACTACATCAGACTGTAAATATCCTGTATTAAACCCATACTACTTAATAGAATGAACATCATGATTAGCAGTGAGGAATTGTATCAGTATGTCACATCAATATTGCTTCCAGTGAATTAATCAAACAACAGAAGTGAGTACACCCATGTAGCATCACTATTAATCAAATGATACAACACTATTCAAGTTGAAAAGTATAGTATTTATAGAACAGATTAGGCTAAATTGTAATGTAGACACATGCCTTTTCTGTAAAGCTGCTTTGAGAAGTTAGTGTACTCTAAATAAGGGCATAAAGTGCAAAAAGCAGCAGCGGCGCACTGACACTAGACTTGGTTGACATCATCTCTTCGTCTTCAAAGACAATCAAAACATACAGTGGGTTCCCTCGTGACATTTCCTCTTCCTCATCAACAGCAATGATGGGGACAGCTGCCTTCTGCACCTGGTCAGGCTCCTTTTTCTAAATGCATTAAAAAAAAAGTGTTAGTATGTGTCACAAATCATAAAATTAAGCCTTGTGTGGAAAAACATATTTAAATTTTCATAATTGAAAATAAAGGTGTGAAGGATCAGAGTAGTGTTTATTCAGTAGAGCGTGTGCCCATTTAAAACCCTGTAGTACTTTTCAAAAACTTGTAGTAATTTTCACAACATGTCTTCCAGAGCTGTCGGTCAACTGGATTTAATTGGGAAAAACTTTCAGGGGTGTATCAGCAGAATGTTCTTGAGCTTGAATTTAATTGGGTTTTTCATTAATAAAACAACCAAATAAATATAATTTAATATATATAAATATTACATAAACACACCTTTATACAAACCCAAAGCAACTTTAAGATAAGTGCAAGTGGAAATATAACACACAAGACCTTTTTTGTAATCCATGTTAAGAAAGCCGAAGTTACTAGAACCAGAACTTTCAAGACCCAACTCTATTCTTGTGAAGCATAATGACATTGAATCAAAGGCAAACTGAAATTTAATATGTTAATTCATTCTGCTTAAACAGTCTGAATAAAAAATGGTGGTGCACTACATTACATCTAACATCCTTGATCCTTGAATATCATGATGTCCTTCATGTGGTGTGAAGATCCAGTATTTGTCTGGGCTGTTTGCATGAGTTGATCAATGATTTAAACTTCAGTCTAAAATATTGTATTTGTAACCCATTTGTGCTGCTACATTTGCAAAAAATAGCAATTCATCCAAAAATGAATAAATATACTTAAAAAAACATTTCAGAAAGTGATGGTTTACATCTCGCATAACACTAAAACCCATCAATTAAGTTAAATCAATGTGAATTCTACTTACTTCACTTGCCGTTGATAACTTTGATGTAATGGCATGTTAGCTCCTCTTTGCATCAGCGTTGCTGAGCTGGTTAAAATAATAAGATACGAAAATAAATCATAAACGTTCAAAAGTGCATTAAATAGGAATAAATCAGCTTGAAATGCTTACCTTTTCTGTTTCGTGATTCGTGAGTCTTTGAGTTTGAATGAGCTCAGCTCAGCTGTGATAGGACAGGCTGACGTCACGGGACTGACTAGAAAACCGCCGCGGTTTTTGAATCTTTTTAGGAAACACTAAAAATTTAGATTTCGCCATAAGTAACAAAAAAAGGCTTAATGTAGGCTTAATATGAAAGATTTATGTACACTGAAAATAATATATTTTTTTAAGATAAGTGGTTGCAAAAAAATTATTTTAGCTACAATTTTTTTGAAAGTTAGTCAACTAAATTTATTTATTTAAATGTAGCTAAAATAAATTGCTTGCAACAACTTTCCTTAAAAAATTTAGTAAATTCAATGAATCATTTTTCCAGTGAAATATAGTAAATATATTAAATAGGCTATATTTACTATTGTTTATGTATTTATTGGGTTAGCTTTTAATTAGTTATAATAACCTACAGCCCTATACTCTATAAACATATTTTTTCCAAAAACATTTAAAAGAAAAGAAAAAGTAGGCTAAGTAAAAGAAAAAGGTTTTCATGTCTGTTCAATGCAGTCATGTTTGAACAGGAAACCTGATATATGGTGTTAAATCAAAAGGAATTGTTTAAATAAAGTGAACAGCATCTAAAATACATATTTTTTTTTTGCAGTGAGCAGTGTTCTTTAACAAATCTGTTGTACAGTTAAGTGATGGAGCATTCTGTGAAATTATGACCCTGGTGGCTTTCAAGTGTGAGGATGGGGCATCTTCTGCATCCACCACAAACAGATTCTGTGTTTTAGCTAAAGAGCTAAAAAAAAAAATTTCAGAGATGTTCAGCTAAATATATCCTGAACATTTACATGGTGTCTCATAATGTATTTGCTGTCCATCCACAATCACTCAAATGTAAATGTGTAATTATTAGGTCTAAGGATAAACTGTATGTCATTCCACTTCCAAACAATATTGAAAGAGACAAAAAATTCCTGGGGAACGACTTCTGCATCTTTATCAATGCCAATTGTTGTTTTTCAGCTTTATTTCTCCATAAAATTTATAATGATATGTTATAATAATGCAGTGACCTAATATTAATGCAGAGTGAGTGAACTTCAGTTTTTGGCCTTGCAATATAGACAGTGTTTACTTGACTGTACACTTTATAATGCATTTGCTTTATTTATTGTTTTATTACTTTCTGAAAGCAATGTATGTCAAATCAATGAAGTAAATTCCAAGCATGAAGAAGTAAATTTAAAAATTACTCAAAAATGTGACTTAAAACATACTACATCTTCAGGTTATTTAATAATGTACTTTGAAAGTATACTTTCAATGCATTGTTACAATGATCATTTTCAGTACAGTTAAAAAATATTCATAAATATATAAGAAAATTTAAGAAAAGTGCAAATAAATATACTTATAAAAAAATAAACAGAACTTTCACTTCAAGTAAGTAAAATATATTTTTTAGAAAATAATATATTTTTAAAGAAAATATAGGCAAAACTAAATTACAATTATTTTTTGTTAGTTATTTGCAATGTGTGTTCAAAAATTGGTATTGTGAACAATCAGAAGGCAAAAGCATTGATGCTAATATAGTGCCGCCTCTGGCTTATATATGTTTACCCCTTTAAGACACGGTTTCTGTTGCTGGTATATTTTTTGTTAGTATATTTGCAGTATGGCCGTACTATTACGTCAAACAGGGAGTCTGCGCATATATTACAAACTACAATAAAAGTATACTTTTTTTCACTAGGGTAGAGCTGGTGACAGATCTAAACACTTCAAGATAAGATGCACTATTACCAAAGGCACATTAAATAAAGAATGGATAAAGTGGCCACGCAGATAGTATCATGCACAAAAGTGCAGAATATAGATGTGTGGTTCTAACAGTCTTTTTTATTCAGATCAGAATGGATTGAACGCTGAAGTGACAGTGTGAGTGTGAGTGTGTGTGTGTGTGTGTGTGTGTGTGTGTGTGTGGTTCGTGTGGGTGGTGGTGGTGGGGGGTGGGGGGTTTCTACGGGGGGGGTAAAATATTAAAGCTGTCTCTCAGTCTGTTTGTCCTGGCTTTTCATTCAAGGCAGTTGTGTGTGGGGGTGGGTGGGATTTTCCTGCGTGAGGGGAGGGAGAGAGGAGGAGAGAGAGAGACAAAGAATTTCAACGCGCATTGTCTCTAGTCAATGCTCTCGATGGAGTGCTCGCTCTCTTGGCGGAGGAAGTATCTTGGACAGTGTTGTTGGTCCAAACTCAGACACGGGCATGATGGGTCAGAGAGAGCATGCATGCACTCTCCTGAAGTATGACAACCACCTTTACCACCTCGCTCCTGACATCTCTGTTGCGGTCATTCATGTTGCGCGTTGGTGTCCAGTCGTGGGTTCTCAGCACACATCCTTGGGGGGGCCCTGTGTTCAACTGTTACTTCTACTGCCACGTCAGAAAGTCTCACGTATTGCTGGACAGTTTAATGAGCATAGACTGTAAAGGTGTGTGTGGGCTGGGTGGAAAGATCGGGAGCGACCGCGTCCAGGGAGGGGGGGAGGACAGACTCCGCTTCAAAGCACCTTCCACGGTAGTATAGAGAACTTCTTCGGGAGTGAAGCTTTTAAAGCGCCTGACAGTATGAAGCCGTTGCCAGTCTCTTGAGTCAGGAAGTGACGTCATTTGGAGCCCTGTGTGAGTCTCAAAGCGAGCAAAGAAGGCAGCTCGTAGAGATTGGGGGCGTCCGTTGGAGCCTCCGAGTGTCTCTGCTGTCACTGCGCTATCCTCCTGGAGTAGTAGCGGGATAGGTCGTGTCCTTAGGTGGAGCCGCGGAATCAAATAGTCTTTGTGACCGCCCAGTGAACTCCAGCAGACCTGTTTAAACATATCAGTCACCAGTCTTAAGTGCCTCGACACGCCCCGTTTTTATAGCATGACAAATTACTAGCTAAAATGAAACTTATCACAAAAATGAACAATTGAATATATATCAGAGTGATAACAACTACCTTAAATGACCAAAACCATATTTTGGAAAATTGATTGGAAGTGTAATTTATTTTTTATTTTGACTCAAGTCCCATTCGTTTACATGGAGAGGACGGGGTTTATGACCTGTACTGCAGCCAACCACCAGGGGGAGATCAAAGAGCCTGCAGCTTCACTATTCCGGACATGTGAGTCACACCCGCAAATGTACAAATCTCTTGTAATGAGACGCATTAGTAAAACATGTTTTCACAGAAACTAGTTTTCCACCAAAATAAAAGATCACCTGGTTTCAGTCAAAAAAAGTTCAAGGGTTTCTCTTGCAAGTGCAGGGCAAAATATGCATGTTATGGTACAAAAACTTTGAGTCTTTAAATATTATATTTGGATTTTACAGGTTTTTAACAATTCATCCAAGCACAAACACTGCAAGCTTTATTAAGTTTGGGATTATTTTCATCTGTTTTATACAGTATTTTTCCAAAATAAAACTGCTGTTTTACAATTTTCAGCGTGTGGTAGTTTATTGAAGTTGATTGTAAAGCCATTGCTGCCAGTTCTACAGGTTTTTTAACAATAAATCCAAGCACAAACTAAAGTTTAAGATTATTTTCATGTGTTTTATACAGTATGTTTCCAAAATAAAACTTTTGTTTTACAATATTGAACATGTGGTAGTTTATTGAAGTTGATTGTAAAGCCATTGCTGCCAGTCATTTGATTTTTAAACTTTATGTATGTGTACAGTGTTGATCTAAATGCAAACTAGGTTCTAATTGAACGTACAGTTGTGTATTCACTCATGTTGAAAAAGTGAAACAACGTTGTGACGGTGCAAAATCAACACATAATTCAAAATCCAACGTCGACCTTAATTCACCAATGCTTATCAACGTTGATTCAATTTGCAAAATCGAAACATAATCCAACGTTGATTCAACCATGGTACCTGACGTTGATTCAAACTTTTAAACATCTGGCTGTAATTTAATGACTGCAAATGCTGATTTCATTTGATTCCATCTTTATTAGGCTATACCTGATAATGAGCTAATTAGTTAAATTTAAGGGGGTTAATCAATATATTTCAAGAAACTAAGACTTAAGATACTCCACTTTTTCAGTTTAAATATTTAAATACATTTATATTTTAAGTGTAAATTCAATTGTTTAAATTTAAAATTGTTACTCAAAAGCAGGTATTACACACTTTGTAATTAACATCTGTTTCATTATAAATAAAAAATATCAGGAAATATTTTTTTTCCTGAGATTCAATATATTTAACAACATGTACAAACATTACTACAAATGAAACCAGTAGGGTCCTAGAAATGCGGTCCTGAAACTGCAGCCTCCGCTATATCATCCAATTTGGTAGGTGGCGCTGTTATAAATAAAATAGGGTCCTAGAACTGCTGTCCTGAAACTGCAGCTCCTCCGGTTGTGCAGGAACACCCTGCTCCATGATCCAGTTGGCTGTGACGTTTTCTCCAAATGTGGAGCCGCGGAGGTTAGTATCTCCCAATAATAAGGCCATCTCTGGTTCTGGTAAAACCATGGTCCGACGCCAATGATTGGGTCACTTTAATATAGTGTTGTACGGTGATCTCTCTAATTGGTCAAATACGGATCCTCGTGTTTAGCGTGAGCCAATCCACACTCAAGGTTGTGTTTCATTTGCTCTCACACTGTGTTTCACGCTGTTAAACAATAGCTGTTAACCAGCACAAGTTGTATTTGTTAATAATCTTTCACTTTTGTTAAATTATCTGCGCGGCAATTAACGTTATCTGTCGATTTTTATAAACTTATTAATATGCCAGAAAACGGTAAACAAAATCTCGCTATGGTCACCTGCACGGCACCGGTAAACATCGCTGTCATCAAATACTGTAAGTGTGCATGTCCTAATCTATCAAAGTTCAGTAACAGTAACATTCAGTTGTGATTATTATGTTGTAAGATGGTCATTATTTTTGTTTTGAGAAAGCGTTTAGTGTCTTCTTTTTTGTTACTTACCAAGTCCATGTCATTTTCATGTTTGTAACCGTTTATATAACTTACACCGTGGCAGCAAAGAGTATTTGTTAAATTACTGTAGGTTTGAAATGCTAAAACATATAGGCCCAGTTTCATAGACAGGGCTTAGCCTAAACCAGGATTAGGCCATAGTTCAATTAGGACATTTAAGTAATTTTTTTATAAACGTGCCTTAGAAAAAAAAAACATTACTGGTGTGCATCTTGAGACAATACGAAGGCACTGATATGTTTTAAGATCAGTCAGAGCAAGTTTCTTTCATTTGAAACAGCTCAGACTTACATTTTAGTCTAGGACTAGGTTAAGCCTTGTCTGTGAAACCGGGGGATAGTGCTTAGGATAAAGGCAAAACATATTGTAACACTTTGTGTTTGTAAAACTTTAGTGGAACATGTTTATAGTTAATGTGATGAACTACACCTGTGGTTATTCTGCTAACTGTATGATAACCTACTAAAATCACCAAAACACTAAAAAGTTAAAATACACTTTATACAAAGCAGTGACAGTCACACATTTGTTAGTGTGAATTAAGTGACCAAATACATTTTGGTGACAATGTCTACACTTTTTGTAAATAATATGAATTTTATTAACAATACAATTTTAAATGGAAAATTAACAGGAAATAACATTGAACATGTTCTGCTTATATTTTCATCTGTTTTGAGTTATTAATTATTGACATTGAATCAGGGGGGAAACGTGATGAAGATCTCATTCTGCCAATCAATTCATCCCTCAGCGTAACATTGCATCAGGACCAGGTGAATGATAGTCCCAATATTATTAACCCTGTCAGCATCTGTCGTTGTACCTCAATTCATTTAAAGAGCTCCAGATTATTAGCTCAAACAATGAAGTCACCATTATATACTATAAACTCTCTTTCTCAGCTCAAAACAACCACAACAATTGCATGCAGCAGAAATTTCCAGCAAGACCGCATCTGGTTGAATGGCAAAGAAGAGGATATCCGCAACCCCAGGCTGCAGTCATGTCTGCAGGAGAGTATGTTCCTGACTTTCAGAACATTAAAATAAGTTAAACTGTATGTCAGGACCTGTCATTGTGATGTCAATCTCATTTAAATTCACCAGTTCGAAGGTTTGCTCGCAAGAGACGAAATACTGGTGATTCCACTTCTGACGTCAACAGTGTGCATAAGGTCCATATTTGCTCTGTGAATAATTTTCCAACTGCTGCTGGCCTGGCATCATCTGCATCAGGCTACGCCTGTCTGGGTGAGTGAAAACAAATTGCATATACAGTTGCAATCAAAATTATTCAACCCCCTTGACCTGTAAGACATTCTGCTCCTGTGAACATAACTTTATGAAAACAGTTTAACCAAGGCATCAGTTATGGGGTTAGGATTGTTGCATATTTTCAGATAAATATATTTTGAGACACAAATAAAGGTATTTACATTTATTAAACAAATTTAAAAATAAGATCCACAAATATATACAGGAGTTTCACAAAAAATATTTTTTTAAAATTAACAAATGAATAAAATGTGATTTGCTTTATTTTCCACTTTTCCACCTAATTAATATTATGTATTGTCATTCCACTAATTATGTGTTTAGAATTATACCTACTAATGTAGCTTATAATTGACTAGGCAAAGAAATATATATGATATATGATGAAGATAGAATATGGTAAATTCCCATATGGTAAAATCAGTTTATTTATTGCTGGTGTAGGCCTACAGATGATGATTGAGTGAGATTTATACATCATCTGAAAGCTGAATAAATAAGCTTTCCATTGATGTATGGTCTATGATAGGACAATATTTGGCCGAAATCAAAAAATACTGAGAAAATCACCTTTAAAGTTGTCCAAATTAAGTTCTTAGCAATGCATATTACTAATCAAAAATTAAGTTTTGATATATTTACAGTAGGAAATTGTACAAAATATCTTCATGGAACATGATCTTTACTTAATATCCTAATGATTTTTGGCATGAAAAAAAATGTTATTTTTTCACCCATACAATGTATTTTTGTCTATTGCTACAAATATACCAACGCTACTTATGACTGGTTTTGTGGTCCAGGGTCACATATAAGCTTTATTGGTATGATTGTTGGCATTTACAGTATTTGCAAATGTTACAACCGGCTCCAAATTGCAACATGAACGAGAGCCAACACGGACCAGCAAATAGCAAAGGAAAAGAGTTTATTTAACAAACGCAGAGGCGTAGTCGTATCAGGGTATGCAGGTGCATATGGGCCGGGCAGATTGGGGGCCCACCGTGCAGAGGGGGAACTTTTAATTGAAACAAGGGAATGAATAGGCCTATAGAGCCCTGCCCGGCCCTTGTCCGACAGCTTATCAGAATTCTCCGCCCGAGTCTGACCCGAACCCGTGTCTTTTTTCTCTCTCTCTTCCTTTACACAGCTGCTGTTGCAGCCATTAAAAAAGTTCAGTTTTGTTTTTTAATGGCAAAGTGGTTATTTCGTTTTGTTTCTTTATTAAGTTAGCTAATTTAGAAACACGATTGGAACATTTTATGTTTGTTAAATTCAAGTTTTTTTTTTTGTTTTTTTTTAATACCAAGTGGCCAGGGCCAGACAGTGAGTTGAGCATATGTTTGATCAGTTTAGCCTTCTCAAATAAACACGATTTGAGACATAAACAACTTCATGCATTTCACAATATAAATTAAAAAAATGTAAGATAAATGTGTGATGAATAGGCCTATCCAATCGTTTGTGCTAAGAGTAGAAGCTGAAGCGCGCTTTGAAGGACATGGAGGCGCTAGGGCGATCACTTGCATTTTTTTTTTTTTGTGGAAAATTAAAATACGCCGTCATAAAATAAAGAAAACAAACAGGGTGGCTTTCTGCAGTCTTGATCTTGAGCAGGAACACTTCACAAAAACTGAACCGAAACTCAGCAAATACTTGCCTCACTGACATGATAAATATTAGGGGTGCTCCGATCAGGATTTTTGAGGCCGTTCACAGAAAGCAGTATCTGCCGATCCGATCACCGATACCGATCTGATTAAAGCCTTCTTTTATTATGTAGAATTTTTTATAGTGATGATCCAATCAAGATTTTAGACATTTATTCAGGTCCTGATTTTAATTGTTGAAAATTAATTCCCCTCTTAGGTGACTTGTGAGGGGGAATTTTTTATTATTTGAGGGGTGGAGGGGGGGGGGTTGGTATTGTATTGTATTACTGGGGATTGTATTACTGGACTTTTTACACAGTTCCAGTAATACAATCTTTCATAGACGTGTTTAAACGCAATAAATACTATATAAGAAACACATTATTCAATGCTTTTTACTTTTGCATTTACTTCTAGATTTATATTAAGTTGCTCAAGCAATTGGCAAAACATTTAAACTACTTTTCTTACATTATCACAAACATTCTAAATTAAAACTTACCATTGACAGAAAGTCAGTTCTACTGCCTTTTCTTTAGCATGTAAATCTTTATTACAATCTTTATTATTCCTGCGGTTCATTTTGTTTTCCTATACCTCCAGGAGTTGCCATCTATTATGCCTTGTTTATCTAAAAGTGCTCTTTTCCATTGTTTTCCATAACATGAGCACGGAAAAAATACGCACCACATATGCACTGCAAACGGGAGTAATGTGAACCTGGCATTATATGTGTGTGCTTCGAGTGTGAATGAGCGCACGGTCTCCAGCAGACCGCTGAATGGTTTAATCACTGGCAAGAATTAAAAAGAAATGCAATTTATAACTTTAGTGATGATGCGACACTGCTTCGATTGTGCAAGTGACATTTCATGTGTCGACTGTGCAGCGTGCAGCTCACTTAGTGCAGATGTGATGATTTGAAGCCATTTGCGCATTTTGAGAGAGAAGAGAGAGCGCTGTTTGTGAAATTATCTCTCATTATGTCATTACTTTATAAGTTTATTTAACCAGGACGCCGGCGCACTGAATGCTCTTTGTTTGAACATGTGATCGTTTGTGAATAGATTAAATGAAATGGGACAAAGTTAATCTTGACAAATTATATATCATTTTGAAGGTCTAAGCCTCAAGCATCGAAGAAAGATCGCTGTTTTTCGATAGAAAGCTTATAAGGAATGTATTTGCTAAATTTGTGTAAGCAGTACACATCAAAAAATGTATAAAAAAACGCAGTACATACCAGATTCATCCTGATAATGAGACACAAACGTATCCACTGCTGTAAATCCCGGTTTAGTTAGAGAGGTAAGGATCCACGGAACAACATTCCATCAAGAACTTTTAGTCAAAGAAACAATAACGTTGTAATTTGGATCGTTATTGATTTGTTTCAGTTTAATTTCTTCAGGGAGAGTTATTGTTCATGTCGTTATGAAATAAATTACGCTCAAAAACAGCGTCTTGGTGGTAAAAAAACATCACAGTTTTGTAGCTTACAGTCTCACAGACAGAATGAGACCATCCAAAAAAAAAAAGTAAAGATAAGCGGAATATTGTTCATTTGAATTCTGGCGCTCCCTCGTGACGGCGCGTGACGCACGCTGTGACGCACCTGTCACCTGATGGGGGCGTAACTTACCGATCATTTTTTTTGCCAAATAAACCTTTTTTCTTTCTTTTTTTCAACATTTTTTATTTATGTGTGTTGTGTGATGTGTGGAACATGGCTGTATCTGCATGATTACCATCTATATGAACGCACATCAGCGTGTAATTACCAACTATATGACTGCTATCAGAATGCTGTCAATGACTGCTATTATTGATGATATGGCCATCTGTATGATTATCATCTGTATGGATGCACATCAGCGTGTGATTACTGACTGCAATCAGTGTGAATGTGTCTGGCAATATCAGTTTATGTCTGGCAGTGCAGAGTATTGAGTATGTAGGCTACTACATACAAAGCAAATTCTTCTTTTTTTCTTTTTTCTTTTTCTTCTTTTTTATTACTCAAATTATTCTTATTGTATTTTTAGTGCTCAAAAAATCACTAATATGATGTATAAAATTCTGTCTATTATTTTATAATTGAAAAACTATGTATAATGACTAAAATAGTTTGTGGAATTCTTCAATACATTTGGTGGTAATTTTCATTAAAGGGGGGGGGGGGGGGGGTATCTGGAAATATTATCAGAAAAATGATTGCAGGAATCTAATTTTTCATGGTATCTTCTTCAAATTTGAATTATAAACTCATTAGACATGTGACTTTCAACCCATTACTTTTCTGGATTGCTCCTGGACTTATTTCATGTATTTGTTTATGAAATAAAAAAAACATTCAGTGTGGGTAAAACATTTTTCAAGGCACTTCAGTGTCTTAACTTTTTATTTTTTTGAGCATTATCAACTCTGGAACATTGTCAGGAAATGTTACCGTTTTAATTTAGGTAGGTCATTTTCAGCTGTGGGCCCAAAATTGGGGGTGCAGGTTAACAGGTTAATGAAGAAATATGAATTGTACCTCACCTTCAGCTTTATAATTATTTCACCTGAAGCCGGGACAGGACTGAGACGGTGCCGCTGAGGTCCTGTCAATCCTCTCACGGCAGGCGCGTCATCAGCTAGAGATCGTTTTTTTGAGAATTTTTAGAGACCGCCGATCAATCATTTCCCAAAGCGATTATCGGCCAATTATCGGTAGCCGATCATTTTAGTCGGAGGACCCCTAAAAATTATATTTATATGCTATAATTACTACTGTTAAAAACCGAAATAATTAAATAAAAAATTAAAAACTTTCATTATGTTCCCATCTTATTTTATATTATAAATTATCAGGGTATGTGTCATCACTTCTACTATTTTTTTTTTACTTTTCTTTTTTTGTTTTTGTTTTTTGGGCCGCTGTGCCAAGATTGTGTTTGCATGCAGTACAAATAGCCTACAGCGGCATTTTAGTGTCACGCTGAAAAATAACTAACTAAATAAATAAGATTAACATCATACTATTTTAAAAATAGTCAAATTTTCGATAATAAAATCATGTTATATTGCGTGAGGTTAATGTGAAAAATTTATACCTACACCACACAAAAAAAGGGGTTTTTAACACGAAAAACAGCCATAAAAAGTAGGCTTATAGATGTTTTTGAAACTCTAATTGATCGATTTCATGAGACATTCGTTTGTATTAAATTGTTCTTTTTTTTTATTTTATATATGCATTCAAATATTTGTTTATTTCGTGCTGCAAATATTAAAAAGGAAAATATCATTGATTCACATGCCGCTTGAACTGAGGCGAATATAGTTAGGCTACCTCACTACAAATAAAAGAGCGCAAAACACATTGATCTTAAAATTGACAGAAGGTTGAGACTTTGTGTTATAATAAAAAAGCACCAAGCTTATTGCAATTATTGTGTGGCTTGCGTGCAATGAATGGATTTGAAAGTTAAATATTATTTCCAAGCATTTATACTGTAATTAAACAGCTTGTGAATAGTCATGTAACGTTATTTACAACTTGCTATGCCACTGAACCAAAAGCATAATTAAAGTATTCAAACAGTCAGTAGTCAGTGTTAATGTAAGTCAGTAATGAAGCATGCATGGCAGTGGACTCTAAGTTCAAGGTCTGAACTGTATGCAAACAAAATAAACAACAAAACAACAGAGCAAGCGGCAAGCCCGCTAGCGTGGTCACATCGTGCCCCTCTCCTCATCAGCGCTGCAGGCTTTATAGCTCCGCATAATGAGCCTCAGGTGGAAGACACACCCACAATCACCAGAATACCTGCAAACCAAAAACAAAACAAGAAAAACACAGGCCCAGCACTCACTGGGACATAACATCTCCCCCCTACAATTTTTTTTTTTAACCCACAACCAATTTAAATACTTCAACTAATACCTTTTCCCCCTACTATTATTATTACAATTACAACATCAATAGGCTACTGCCCATATAAACTTCTTAGGGTCGAAACGCGAACAGTAAGATAAAAGTAATCCGGATTCATCTTACCCCTGTCCCATCTCTTCCACACTCCAGCAGTCCAGATTCTAGAAGCACTTGTAAGGAGAAGGAAGAAAAATGGCACAAGAACACCACCAAACAGGAGACTCTCACTCACCCCCGTTCTCCCCATCACACAAAGCAATGAGCATGAGACAAAGAGTCTGCAAACTTGAATATGTCCTTGCCTCAAATATGCTTAATTTGCAGATTATAGGGTTGCAAAAACAAAACCCACCTCATCAATCGCTGACTGGGGCTCTGCAACGAATGCAGAAAAGTCAACGGATTGTGATCTGAATAAATAAAAATTTGAGCCCCACCCCCTACATACACATCAAAATATTGAAGGGCCCATATTAAGGCAAGTGCTTCTTTTTCAACAACCGAGTAATTTTATTGTATTACTTTTATTAATTCCCGCTGCTGAAAGTAGACAGATGGCTCATTGATTTTTCTAAATTAAGCGTTTCTAAATTAATCAGAAAAATAATTTCTGAATTTGTCAATCTAGGTTGCAACACACAATCTGCAGGAGCTTCAACCTCCTCCTTTTCCCCAGGTGGGATCGCCTCCCCTAGGAAAATGTTAGTACAGCCGTAGTTTTAGAATCTGCCCTATCGTGAGAGAAATACGGTTTTAACAGGTTAGTGTAACCCAGGTTACTAGTAGATAGCAAACAGATAACATAAAATTAAATAACAGAGTATATGTATTAAAGGCAATGAAAACATAAATATGACTCTGAACAAATGAATTAATAATGTGAAAATATGTAAAAATATAAAAATATCAAAGTTTATAAATGTGGCCAATAGCGTAATCTCTCAATTGGTAAATTCGCCAATGAGATCACAGTTAAATGACGTCACTTGACGTCCGCCATTGCGGCACTTTTAGAGAGCAGAGAGTTTGAGATGTTTCTTTTCCTTGTGAGCTTCTGATGCGAGCGCGGACGCTAGATACTGCTTCGGAAGATTCGAAGCACCAAAATAAGAGAGAGATGAAGGTAAAAATCAGAGAATAATGCAATTGAGAGTGACATCTGAAGTTTAGGTTTAAATGTGCAATAGCGTAATCTCTCAATGTAAATATGAGTTCCTTGCCTGGATCACAGTTAAATGACTTGTTCCACTTGACGTCCCATTGCTTTTAGAGAGCAGAGAGTTTGAGATGTTTCTTTTCCTTGTGAGCTTCTGATGCGAGCGGACGCTAGATCCGAACTGTTTCAACTCTTCCTATATCTTCGGAAGTTGGATTCGAAGCACCAAAAAAGAGAGAGCCACCTTTAAATGAAGGTCAGAGAAGCTGAACCCTTGCAATTGAGAGTGACATCTGAAGCAGGTTTCATCTGCAAATGTCCTGGAAATTGCACATTTGATGTAAATGTATATGAGTTCTGGTTTTGTTTTCCTGATCTTGATTGAAGCCTAAGACATGTGAGTTCCCTTGCTGGATTTGCCCCTTTGGGATGAATCTGTTTTTTGATTCCTCGGATGTGTGAATGGTCATTTCCGAACTGTTTCAACTCTTCCTATATCTGACGGTGGTGGAGTTGGACTGGCGTATTAAATTCAAACAAAATGCCACCTTTAACGAATCATGTTGAAACCCTTGCGTGAATCTTTCCTGTTTGGACAGACACAGAACTGAATTAAAGGTACTCATAACTTTAACTGGTAGGAGTGAAATTGCACTGCACCAGGACGCGGGGTTAAGTTCATCCTGATCTGGATTGAAGCCTAAAGACATTGTTTTGAGATTAACATCAATTAATTAAAGACCTTTGGGACAAAACTGAATCTTGTTTTTTGAATTCCTCAGGGTTATTTCTTGTAGCATCGTTCATTGAGGATCGCTGTTTTCTCTTTGGGAAACTTATCAAACAAAATGTTATTTTGTTTTATTTGTTGATTACCCTTTTCTTTTGTTCTATTGTGCTGTGTTGATTATATGGGTTAGCAGGTTTAACCTGTTAACATGCAAACCAGGACGCGGGCGCACTGAGAGCTCTTTGTTTGCACACGTCATTGTTTTCAAACACGATAAAGTAAAACAGGACAAAATCCTGAATCTTGACAAACTATATATCATTTGATTTTGAAGGTCTAGCCTCTAGGGCATCGATGAACAACAGATCGCTCGAGTTTCTCGATAGAAAGCTTAGTACGGAATGTAATTTATTTGCTAAATTTGTTAATCCTTTGTAAGCAGTCTCATCTACACAAAACATCAGGAGTATAAAAAACCCGCATTGTTTGTGTACATACCATTTTCATCTGATAACGACTCTCAAACGATATCCACTGCTGTAAAGCGTCTTGGTGGTCCGATTTTGTGGTTTCATTTGAGAGATACAGGGTCCAGTGAACAACATTCCAAACAGAATCGAAATCATCCAAAAAAAAAAAGCACTTTTAGTCCAAAGAAACAACAACGCTGTAATTTAGATCGTTAATCCTTTGTTTACGTCTCATCTCTTCAGGGAGAGTTATTGTTTGTGTCCGTTACGCTGGAACAGATTACACTCAAAAACAGCGTCTTGGTGGTAAAAAAAAAGCATGGGGGCGATTTTGTAGCAGACAATGTTCCAAACAGAATGAAATCATCCAAAAAAAAAAAAAGTCAAAGATACACGGAAGATTGTTTATGTGGAGAATGAATGCCTCTGGCGCTCCCTGTGTCGCGACGGCGCATCTGACGCACGCTATATGTGACGCACCTGTCAGCATCTGACTGGGGGCGTAACTTAGCGATCTTTTTAGTGTGCACAAAAAACATTTCTTTTTTTTTCTTCTGCAGTCAGCAGTTTTCATATATGTTTGACGTGTTTTGTGGAGAATGTGGGCGCCTGTATCTGTGTAGATTAACATCTCTATGGCTTCAGCATGTAATTACTGTACTGTTCACAGATATCAGTGTGAATGCATGTCTATATAAAAGGCCATTATAATCAGTATGAATATTAAGACTATTTTTTTTATTGGGCGGCCATCAGTAGGATCACTAGCATCTGTATGAATGCTCAAATAAATCTTCAGCATGTGATTACTAATGTATGAGCAGGAGAGCATGAGACTTGTGGCGGCAGGAAATCAGTATGTAATTAAGTTATTATTTTTTATTATTATGTTTTTTTTTCACACGTTCACTGCAAAAATTATTATTATGGTATTATTCTAGTGCTCAAATAAATCACTGATACGATGTTCCAGTGTTTCCCACAGGATTTTGTGGCACTTCAGATCTTGTGGCGTTCTACTCTATGAACAGGTGTCACATACGTCAACTGAATGCCGTTAATTTGCATATTTATGACGTCATTGCATCATACTTTGCGTTCAGTCATACAGTTTGGCAAGTACTTCAGATCTAAACACGTTCTACTCTATGATACTCCTGTCACTGATTTATAATACTCGTCTGAATGCCCAATATAAAAAGCGCTATTCACTTTATATTTTGCTGTTGTGGCATACATAAAACAGTATAAATAGTAAACGACCCATTAATACATACAATCACTCTCACTATACTCCTTAAATCCTGATTTATAATCACTGCCTGCGTCTGATCGTTGATAAAATCAATATACATCTAACTTACAAACTATGCGACTACATGCGGTGGTTTTGGCTGTATTGCTGTTTTGTCTCATTCAGTGCACTGCCTGCGTCTGAGTAACAAACTCCAAATGCGCATATTAACAGACGAATTATGTTGCATATTTAAAAGTCCAAGTCTGCTGCGCTGCTTCTCTGCCGCTCACGGTCAGTAAGCGACAGGTGCTGGAAAAGTTGTTTTGTAAATGTTTGTTCAGATGAGTTCTGGCGAGTCTGCTGCGTGCTTTCTCCAACTGCCGCTCGATACTGCTAAGTTAAGAAGAGACGCCGAGAGAGGCGACGCTGCACGGAGAGTCAGACTTTGCGCTCGCGGGGCAGGACTTCTTCCAACTGAACGATGTACTAAGTTGTTTTCAGAAAAGTTGGGAAGAAAGCCGCTAGGTTCGTCAGTATGCTAAATACCTGTTATGGGAAGAAAGCCGCCAAAGTCAGGGTCTCTAAATATTGTGATGAGACGCGGGAGCTGATGGAGCTGTCACGCTCTTGTGTGTGAGACGCGGGATAGTGCCACAAATAAATCAACGTGGCAGCTGAACAGGCGGTGGATATTGTTGCGGCCGCCACAACAGTTCTAAATGAGCACACAGAACAACGTAGTCTGGGGAACACTAAGGCGAGGGGAGATCGTCTGAGGGAGTGTGGACATAGTTCTCGATGAGCACACAGAACAAGCAGTCTACGAAACGCGGATAAAAAAAAAAAAGTAAGGCGAGGGGGATTTACTAGTAATAATCGATCGCGGATGGTTTCATTATCTCGGGCGGATAAAAAAAAAAGTGCAAGTCTACTATAATAATGGGCGGCCGTAATAAAACCAAAAATGTGTCCCCAAATATATTGGGCGGCCGTTAATATACTGGGCGGCCCGCCCAGTAAAGTCTATGTGTTGGAAACACTGCGATGTCTAAGATTCTGTATACAGTTTTATGATTGAAAAACTGCAGTGGCATGTATAATGACTAATAGTTTGTAGTAGAAATTTCAATAATTTGGTAAATATTTTTCCTCAAACGGGGGGGGGGGGGGACTAGAAAAATGTCTGCAGGAATCTCATTTTTCATGGTATCTTTTCAGATTTGAAATATAAACTCATGAGACATGTGACTTTCAACCCATTACTTTTCTGGATTGCTCAGGACTGATTTCATGTATTTTTATAATGAAATGAAAAAAAAAAAATTCAGTGTGGTACAATTTTTATTTTTCAAGGCACTCAGTGTCTATAACTTTTTATATTTTTGAGCATGTATCAACTAACTGGATGATGATAGTAAAGGCCAAAGGGTCTCAACTCTTTCCAAAGACACCAAAATTGTGTGTAAAGGCCAAAGGGTCTTCTTTGGCACACTGAAGTCAGGAGCTGGTTACCATTTGAAGTAAGTTAGCTGTTACCAGTCATTTTCAGCTGTGATGTCCCATTCCCCATATGGGGGGTGCAGGTTAACAGGTTAAAGGTTGACTAAAATAAGATCTCATTCAAAAACAACCTAAGAACAGGTCACTTTAGAAAAAAAGTCAATTAGATGTTTCAGTACCAAAAGCTTTAAGCAATTTCCACATTAGCTTGAATTATCAACTAAAAGATAAAAGGAAGAAGAAATATCAACTTACCAACAAGGTGAAACAGCCATAAACCCTATAGAAGAAAAAAGTATGAAGTATCAACACTGAGTACAAACATTTCTGAGTCTTTGAATTGAATTTTTGTGAATGCAAATGTATTTTCTACTATTCATTGTTACAATACAAATCAAATCTTGTTCTCACCTCAAACTTTGTCTGAGTCTATTCACTGCTGCTGCATCATCTCTCCTCGGACGACCGAATCTTTTGAGCTCATGGTCCATTGTCAGAGTTGACCCAAAATTGGTATTGTGTTGTAACGGGTTACAAAAAAAGTGGCGAGCCAGCCAGGAGAGAGATTGGCCTGCAGCAATAGTGACAAGGTAAAAGAGCTGAGTTCTATTGAAACTATACATTGAGCAGAATATTAAAACATGGATGTCATAAGAAGGGGAACGTAAATGTCGCAAATGCCGTAATAGCTGGCGGCTTGACATTGACTGAAACCAATCAGGACTTAGAAGTGTGGCTTTTGAGATTTGGTAGTATCAGCCGTAATTTTCTCATTGACGACCAAACTCAGAATTCCATCGTCATGCTATTATGAATTTACCTATAGCTCTGCTATGAAAGCACTAAAGCCCCTACTTCCCATAACAATGGTCAGTACGCTAAATCCTGATACTACTTTCAATGTGCGTGCCTTAAGCTCTGTCTACACTCATGTAGCTAGTGACAGTGCCACAAAGGGTATTTGGAAGAACTGCAAGCTGTTGCTAACGCTAGTGGCAAGTCAATTGAAGAAGTACTCCAGGAGGAGTTAAAGAAGATGAAATCTGGTTATTCTCTCGCTGAGCCCCTACCTGCTTCAGGAGAACGATTTGAGCACCCAAATGCAGCAGACTCTCAAATGTGTGATAGCACAGCTAACTCATGGATGGTCAGTCATCAACAGCCTAATCACAGAGAGTGACCACAGAGCACGCAGCCCTCCCTCATCAGAAAACTCACCATTTCATGGAAACGAATCCAAGAAATCACAAAACCTGTCCAAGGAAAGACCAAACAGTAGAACTAGCAGTACTGCAGCTACAGTATTACCTCATCCAGATCTTCCAATGGACATGATTGATCCGCCAGTGTGCAAAAAGTTGTAGTTGAACACATTGTCAGAACAAACGACACTGCTACATTACAACCTACATCTTTCCGTCTCAGATCCTTCTCTGGGAAAGTTCCTAGACCAGTGAACGAACCAGACTTTGACACTTGGCGGGCAAGTGTTCATTTTGTGCTGGATGACCCTTCCATTTCAGACTTGTCTCGAACCAGGAGAATACTTGATAGTCTGCTCCCTCCTGCAGCTGATGTCATTAAACATATGAGTCCCCAGTCTTCACCATCAGCGTACTTGGAGTTATTAGAGTCTGTCTATGGATCTGTGGAGGATGGAGATGAGCTGTTGGCAAATTCATGACCATGCTACAGAACCCCGGAGAGAAGCCCTCCAGTTATTTACACCGGCTGCATGTCATGTTGAGCACAACTGTAAGGAGAGGCGGCATTTCTGAGAGTGAGGAAAATCATTGTCTCATGAGACAATTTTGTCGTGGATGTTGGGATAATGGATTAATTGCTAGCCTACATCTAGAGAAGAAGAAAAAACAACTCACCTTCCTTTGCAGAGTTGGTAGTATCCATTCGCACTGAGGAAGATCGGCAAGCATCAAAAGAAGACAGAATGAGAAATCATTTGGATTGAATAAACAGAGTATTGCCCCCAAGCTGAGAACTGCGACACATCAAATGTCAGCATATTCCCATGATGCAGTTGGTGGAGCAGCTGAAGAGGTGGATACCATGAGGGCTCAGATATCTGAACTTCACGCTCGAGTTGCTGCTATTCAAACCTCAACTTACCAGAAATGTCAGCCTGAATGTCCAAAAAATGATGATGTAAAGCAGCTGAGGAAAGAACTAAGAGAACTACAAGCACAAGTAGAGGCTATGAAAACATGCACTTCTGATAAAGAAAGACTAAAAGAAAACCCAGAAGCTAAGGAGTTAGCTGGATTGAAGAAGCAAGTGGCAGAATTAAAGGCTCAGTTGACAGCTCCTGAAACACCCCGACAGTGGACAGGGAAGACCTTTACCTCCAAAGGTTCCTCAGCAAAATTCCAGCATAGACAGACCGAGAAGGATGAGAACAATCAGCAGAGAAGTAGTTCTGTGACGTCCTCTCGTCCTCGTCCTGGATACTGTTTTAGATGTGGGGAAGACGGACACCTCGCCAGCCATTGTGAAAATGATCCAAATCCTTCTAAAGTGGATGAAAAGAAATGCCAGTTGAGAGAAAGACAAGCCCAGTGGGACCTCAAGAACCAAGCTGACCTCAAGAACCAAGAACTGTAGCAGGGCATATAGAGACTGAGATGAAACATCAGTGCCCTAAAACCAAACTGCCAAAAGGTCTAATTGGAATGAAATGTACTGCCCAAATCTATATTGATAAAATCAAAGTGAACTGCCTTTTAGATACTGGTTCCCAGGTGACCACAATTCCCTTGTCTTTCCAAAAATTACCTGTCTCATCACCCTATGCAATCATTGGAATCTCTGCTGGAAATTGAGGGGGCAAACGGACAATCGGTGCCTTACCTGGGGTATGTGGAGGTAACTTTAATGTTTCCTAAGGAGTTCTTGGGAACAAACGCTGAGGTTACCACGCTGGCACTGGTGGTCCCAGATTTGATAAATGTGCCACAAGTCTTAATCGGCACAAATACCCTAGATGCACTTTACTCCAGCTATGTGCAAAAAGAGACTGTCAGCCCCAATCCGGCTTCTCAAGGGTATGCTGCAGTACTAAAGACACTTGATGTGAGACATAAACAGACATGCGCTGAAACTTTTGGATGTGTAACATTTAAAAGGAACAGTCCCTGAAACTGTGCTGGCAGGGCACACTGCTGTTCTTGATGAAGTTGTCTGCCTGAAATGTCTTCCGGCAGAAAAACATACTGTTATCAGTCCTCCAGCAATGTCGTCTCTTCCAGGGGGTCTATTAATTGCTAGTGGGTCATACACCTTACCTGTAAAGCGTTTCTTCTCCTTGCCTGTGGTGGTCAAGAATGAAACCCAGTCTAATATAGTCATTCATCCCAAGACTGTAATTGCAGAATTGCATGCTGTCCAGCAGGTAATAGACAAGCCATTAGCAAGTGATGCTTCTGAAACACCAGAAAAGCCTAAAAGTCCCCAGATAACTTTTGATTTTGGAGACTCCCCACTGCCCTCCGAGTGGAAAGAACGGATATCGGCCCTGTTAAACTCTATGCCTGAGATTTTTGCTCTGAATGATATGGATTATGGGCACACCGATAAGGTGAAACACAGAATCAAACTGAGAGATGAGACTCCCTTTAAGCATAGAGCTCGGCCCATCCATCCACAAGATATTAGTGCTGTCAGGAAGCATCTACAGGAGTTGTTAGCAGCTGGGATAATTCGGGAGTCAGAGTCCCCATTTGCATCCCTCATTGTAGTAGTCAGAAAGAAAGACAACTCGGTGCGGCTATGTATTGATTTTAGAAAGCTTAACTCTCAGACCATCCGAGACACATACGCACTCCCAAACCTAGAAGAAGTGTTCTCTGTGTTAACTGGCTCCAAGTGGTTTCTGTTCTTGATCTAAAGTCTGGGTATTACCAGATCGAGATGGATGAAGCGGATAAGCAGAAAACGGCGTTTGTATGCCCTCTTGTTTTTGGGGAGTTTAACCGTATGCCGCAAGGGATTACCAATGCGCCGAGCACATTTCAGCGGCTTATGGAGCGCTGTATGGGTGACTTAAATAGAAGAGAAGTGTGAGTCTTTATAGATGATCTTATCATCTTTTCTGAAACCCTTGAAGAGCATGAGGGTCGGCTGAAACAAGTTCTAAGCCGCCTGAAAGAATTTGGGTTAAAGCTCTCGGCCGAGAAGTGCAAATTCTTTTAAAACATCTTTGCGTTATTTGGGCCCCATCGTTTCCGAGAAGGGTGTGGAAACCGACTCGTCAAAAATAGAGGTCATCAAAACCTGCCCTAGGCCCCAGAACCTCAGAGAACTAAAGTCCTTTTTAGGATTTGCAGGATACTACCGGAGATTTTGTTAAAGATTTCTCCAAGATGGCTAAGCCGTTAATCCACCTTACAGCTGGCTATCCTCGGTTCGAAGGGGTGGAAGGAAAGGCAAAGATAAAGATCACACTTACCTCAATCCAAAGGATTCACTGGGTGACAGATGGACTACTGAGTGTCAGCAGGCATTCGACACTCTTGTAGAAAAGTTGACATCTGCTCCTATATTGGGGTACGCCAATCCTCGTCTGCCTTACCTTCTTCATACAGATGCTTGTGCTACAGTTCTTGGAGCGGCATTGTATCAAGAACAGCAGAGAAACATGAGAGTCATAGCTTATACTAGCCGTGGACTAACAAAGTGTGAAGCCAAGTATCCGGCCCACAAATTGGAATTTCTGGCTCTTAAATGGGCAATTACCACAAAATTCCATGATTACCTGTACGGGGCAGACTTCACAGTGGTCACAGATAGCAATCCACTCACTTATGTCCTTACCTCGGCCAAACTCGATGCCACTAGTTATAGATGGTTATCCAGTCTCTCAATGTACAATTTTAAGATACAGTACAGAGCAGGAGCTCAAAGTCAAGATGCGGACGGACTGTCTCGTCGTCCAAATGGTGAACCCTCAGATGACTGGGAATCTAAAAAAGAGCAAGAGAAAATCAGACAGTTCACTCTAAATCATCTTGCAGATCTCGAAGGCAACACTGCGATCATTTTGCCCGAGGTAGTTGGGGCCATCTGTGAAAAACATCAAGTCAGTCAATCCTTAGGTTCTCAGTCATTCCCGCTAATTTTAGTAGAGTCTCTGAGCATGAATGCAAAGGCGTTACCTCCAGAAATTGAGAAAGAAGAGGTCCACGGTCTTCCCGAGATGCCTCACCTGTCCATAGAGGATCTGATCAGGAGGCAGCGAGCAGACCCCTGAAACGAAAGAGGTAATTGATTACTTGGAGTCAAATAACAAACCTGCGAACTTGAAATTCCACTCACCTGCAGTAACCCTGTGGATGAGACAATGGAACAAACTTGAGCTGAAGAATGGGTTGTTATATCGAAAGAGGATGGATGGAGGCAAAGTGTTGAACCAACTGGCTTTACCTCAAGACCTTCGAGGAATTGTACTTACCAGTCTCCACGATGACATGGGTCATCTTGGTCTGGAGAGAACCCTCGATCTTCTCCGTTCCAGATTTTACTGGCCGAAGATGGTTGCGGATGTGGACTAGAAAATCAAAAGTGCGAGCGCTGTGTTCGTAGGAAGACTCATCCCCAGAAAGCCGCACCCTTGGTTAACATTCAGACACATAGGCCTTTACAACTGGCTTGCATGGATTTTTTGACACTGGAACCAGACAGCAGTAACAACAAAGATATTTTGGTCATCACAGACCATTTTAAGAAGTATGCTGTCACAATACCTACCTGAAATCAAAAAGCGCAAACAGTTGCTAAATGCCTATCTGATAATTTCTTTGTCCATTACGGCTTTCCGGAAAAGCTGCTTAGCAATCAGGGCCAGACTTTGTATCTCGCACCATCCAAGAGTTGTGCAGGATCGCTGGCATCCGCAAAGTGAGGACCACCCCCTACCATCCTAGCGGGAACCCAGTGGAACGTTTTAACAGAACCCTTTCGCAGATGCTAGGTACACTGGAGAACAAGAACAAAGCTCATTGGAAAGATCATGTCAGACCCTTGGTGCATGCGTATAACTGCACCAGGAGTGATGTAACGGGGTACTCACCCTATGAGCTTATGTTCGGCAGGCAGCCTCGACTAGCAGTCGACCTCGCTTTCGGACTCTCCTCCAATTCCTCATTTCCACCACATTCACAATATGTGAAATCCCTGAAGAGCCGACTAGAGGAAAGCTACAGAGTTGCTACCCACAATGCCTCAAAGGTAGCTGAGCAGAATAAAAAGCAGTTCGACAGGAATGTAAATGCCTCTGCACTTGAACCAGGTGATCGGGTCCTGGTGCGAAATGTCAAGTTGAGAGGGAAACACAAGTTATCGGACAAATGGGAATCTGAGATTTATGTGGTACTCCGTAAAGCAGGTGACATGCCAGTATATACAGTCTGCCCCGAAGGGAAAGATGGACCAGTCCGCACCCTAAACCGTGACTTGCTGCTGCCTTGTGGGTTTCTACCCGTGAGTAAAATTGAAGAGTCAGACCCTCCGAAGATGCGTAGTAAGCCTAGAACCAGATCCCACTCCGCAAATGAAGCAGCCCAGCAAGAACCTCCGATGAGCAGTCAGTCAGACTCAGAGGATGACCCTGTTCATACAAACCATTCAGGACTCCAATTGGATTTTAGCACAAAGACCATCTCACCGTTTTCAGGAAGTCCGTTGTTTGTAGAAACCTTACCTGAAACAAATTCCATTGAGTCACCTCCTGATGTGGTAAACCCTGCGAAGGAAAACTTACCTGATACCGTAGAGTAGAGGTCTGCGCGGGACTGTTTTTTAAGTCCCGCTCCCGCAAGGTTTTATCCCGCACCCACCCGCTCCCGCGATATATTCAGTCTTTGTTCACCCGCTGTCCGCTTTGAATAATTTTCTTCCCGACCCGACCGTTCCCGCTAAATTTAGATCTCGTTTCCAGAATCACACATTTAAATTCCCTCTACTGAAAGAAAGAGAGATAGGCTAACAAATAAAAGTGTAGTCTGCACAAAATTGTATTTGTTTTATTCGTCTTGTCAAGAGTCTTTTATTGACAGCAAAATGTTTTGCTGCCAACACAGTAGGAAAAAAAGTGTCACAGAGAAAATAAATATGTACAAAAATTGTATTCCTTATTTTTATTCGTCTTGTCAGGATACTCAGGATACAATTCGTTTAAACTTTACAAAACAATAGGAACAAATGTCCAGAGGAAAACATTTTTAGGTTGTACAAAAATGGCTTATTATAATTTTATTCATCTTGTCAAAATACTAAATTCGTTTAACATGTAAACACAGTAGTTTAGAAGTTTGACCGATTAATACAATCCGTTAAACTGTTTAAAGTCACTTATTTATTTATTTTTTCAGTAATTTATCAAAATATTTTAAAAGGTTTGCTGCATGGTTAAAATAAGCTACGCATATAAAAACATATGTTTTTTTAGAGAGAGAGAAAAAAAGAACATAAGTCTCCTATAAACGCATTTTATTATTTCATTCAGAAATAGGCCGACGCGAATTACAAACATTATAATAAACACTGTAAACATAGCTAGGCTATTTTAATTCCTCTCACTCCACAACAAATCCTTTCAATTAACAGTAGGCTATTTAGAAAAGAACAGGAATTAAAAATAATGACAAACCAAAACGAATTAATTTAGGCTAAAACGAAACTGAAACCAATGTTGGGTCTCTCCTTCGACACAAAATCAAATATTTCTGTATTCGCGATGTATTTGAATGTCAAAATATTATTTACCTTTTATGTAGGCCTGCTTCACTTGTGTTCCAATATCCATGTAAAACAAAATGCTTTGCATAACTTCAAGGCGGTATGGTGATAAAGCTTAACAGCACAGATTTTACTACATATTTAAACTGAGCAGTGTGTTTTTTTTTCCATACGCTTGACTGATTGTTTTTATAATGATAATGAATAGGCTGCACTGTCAAGGTAGAATGCTTAACTGTGTGTGCGCATGCGGCGCTGGAGCAATCACTTTATTTGGTTTTCATTCTAACAGTGGAAGCAAATACTCCTTTTAGTCATGAAGATAATCGGAATTATAAAAGGTTTGCTTTTATTTGTGTACATTCACAATAAAAACTAATCTTTGCGCTTTTGTAAAATAAGCCTAAAAGAATAGCATGGCGCTTTCTGCGGTCTAGTTTCCTTTCGCGCAGCACAAAAATGAACTGAAACTCTGCATAGGCTACTTGTTGCACAGTTTTTCTTTCGTTTTCTTAAATTATTATTTAAGTGAAAATATATTTCTCGTATAGGCCTATTTATTCATTATAATAGTATTTATTCGTTATAATAGTGTGTATTATTATATATATATATATATACATATACATTATACTATAACATATAATATACACACACACAACACACACACACACACACACACACACATTAGAGCCAAGCTTTATTATGTTTTTCTCCGCTCGCAGAAGCGCTGCAGGTGCGTGATGTGATGTGATATGATATGATCATGTGAATCCTCATGTTCTGTTGTTTGCTGCTTTTTGCGCATGTAAAATGAATCCAAAAACAATGTTAGTATTTTTAACGGGTCACCGACACTTATTCTTTCTAATTTAATTCTGTTCTAATTTAATCTTGTCGGTTAACGGTTAATAATCAGTTAACGAGCGTCGGTTGTCGGTTAGGAAAAATAACCGAAATGAACATCCCTAAAATAAATTTGACATCTGTCATTTAAAATGATAGGCTAAGCAAAATATAAACAAAACCGAGTTGAACATTCTTCAAGGACAGTGCATCCACACTTTGCTCCATCTTTATTCTGCTGTCACACATCTACAACCTGCCTGTTCTGTCTGCAGGCCGTATATTCACCACTGGTAGGCTAGCCTGCTCTGAGCATGGTTATGCGCATGCTGCGCACAGACCTGCAAATAAAACGAAGCACTGGTTCATGAGTGCAGCGCGTGCATAACAGTCAAGTGCAGGCTGTAAAGGTGCTTGAATAAAGCACACATATGCTGTTCTGAAAGGACGTCGGGAACGGGATATTGTTAGACCGCCCGCTCCCGTTCAAATTGCACCAGAGTTACCGACCGCTGCCGCGTTTTATTCGGGAATTTAATCCTGCGTTGCAAGAAATATGGTCGGGTCTGCAGACATCTACCGTAGAGCCTCATTCCACTGTTGTAGACCCTGTGAAGAGAACCTCACCTGACAGACTACAGGAAGAAAGCACAATCAATAGTCAAGTAAACAATGAAGAGGAAAATTACTTACCTGCAATGAATCCTGCTGAAGTTGACATTGGGCAAGATGGAGACACAGTTGGAGTGGAGACCTGCAGAAGCAAATGCCTTGAAGAGACTGAGCTTCCAGAGTTGTCAGAACCAATGAATGAGAAAATGCTGAAGTCTTCAGGTCTGTCGGATATTGTAAGTGAGGAAGCCCAAATCCATAACCAGACACCATCTGTCCAAGATGGTTTCAGTAGCCACCTAGCTATGGATGATGACCTTGAAGGCATTGGCCCAAGACGTTCTAAAAGGCAGTGTGGGCCGCCTGACAAACTCCAGTACCATAAGATGGGAAATCCCCTTAAAATGGTTATTCAGTCCTTACTGCAGGGCTTGAGTTCTGCACTTGCCACTTCCCTGGAAGGATCCACGTCCACTGACCAGTCCTTAAATATGCCGGTACTTTTCCCTCAGTGGTGACAAGTCAACCCCAAGCATGGCCGAGGACGTGCCTAGATTTAGGGGGGGAACGTGTAACCCAGGTTACTAGTAGATAACAAACAGATAACATCAAATTAAATAACAGATTATATGTATTAAAGGCATTGAAAACGTAAATATGACTCTGAACAAATTTAATTAATAATGTGAAAATATGTAAAATATAAAATATCAAAGTTTATAAATGTGACCAATAGTGTAATCTCTCAATTGGTAATTTCGCCAATGAGATCGCGGTTAAATGACGTCACTTGACGTCCGCCATCGCGGCACTTTTAGAGAGCAGAGAGTTCGAGATCTTTCTTTTCCTCGTGAGCTTCTGATGCGAACGGACGCTAGATACTGCTTCGGAAGATTCGAAGCACCAAAATAAGAGAGAGATGAAGGTCAGAGAAGATGAATGCAATTGAGAGTGATGTCTGAAGCAGGTTTCATCTGCAAATGTCCTGGTTCATTTGATGTAAATGTATATGAGTTCCTTGGCCAGGTTTTTGTTTTCTGATCTTGTTCCATGTGAGTTCCCTTGCTGGATTTGCCCCGGATGAAACGACGATGTGTGAATTATTCCCGAACTGTCTCAACTATTCTATATCTGCGGTGGTGGAGTTGGACTGGCGAGCCACCTGTAAACAAATCCTTGAAACCTTGCATGAATCTTTCCTGTTTGGACAGACACAGAAACTGAATTTGCTCATCTTTAACTGGTAGGAGTGAAATTGCACTGTTCAGTTCATCCTGATCTGGAGTTTGAAGCCTAAAGACTGAGATCAACATCAATTAATTGACCTTTGGGACTGAATTATATGGGTTAAAGGTTTAAAGGTTGACTAAAATAAGGTCTCATTCAAAAACAACCTAAGAACAGGTCACTTTAGAAAAAAAGTTAATTAGATGTTTCAGTACCAAAAGCTTTAAGCATATTTCCACATTAGCTTGAATTATCAACTAAAAGATAAAAGAAGAAAAATATCAACTTACCACAAAAGGTGAAACAGCCATAAACCCTATAAGGCAGAAAAAAAGTATGAAGTATCAACACTGAGTACAAACATTTCTGAGTCTTTGAATTGAATTTTTGTGAATATAAATTTATTTTCTACTATTCATTGTTACAATACAAATCAAATCTTGTTCTCACCTCAAAGCAAACTTTGTCTGAGTCTATTCACGGCTGCTGCATCATCTCTCTCCTCGGACGAACGCGAATCCAGTGTTTCCCCTACCATTTTCTTGGAGGGGCCCACCCTCCCAACGGCACCCAACCGGCACCCGCCCCCCCCCTTGAAGCTCAAGTTCATTTTATTTAATTTATTTTAACTCTATAGTTGCCGAGATCACACCAGAAGTCATTTCCAAAGTTGCCTTACCTATAGAACAGGTCTATACCTTGTTCTTTTTTTAAACAAACCAAATAGCCTTTACGTTATTTGTCTTATTTACACGACGGGCATGTTATTTCTGTCTCTAACGTTACATTACATTCACGCTCTCCATATGCGCACAGCGGAGTTCCGTCCCGATGCACACACACACACACATACAAACGTATGTGCACACACACAAGTGAGCCCACTCCCACTAGTATTTGTAAATATTAAGCCACAAAAAGACATATGACTTCTGCCTGTCTCTGTGTTAATTATGGCGCATTTGCTACTCATACAAGTGCACGCGAGGCTTGCGGTGATATTAACGTCTGCCGCCTCACTAAATGAGGACATAAATACATGAACAAACATCTCCAGAACTGATCTGAGAGTCACTTCATCAGCATTTGACCGGTTTCATTTGAGTAAAACTATCCTCATATCATATACACACAGAAATGTAAAGGTATTCACGGCAACCTGTCAAAATAAAAGTTTGGGTTTCAATTGTAAACATTGCGGCATACTATATTCCTATTGTTCAGTAGAATGTATGTAATAGCCTACTAAAATGATTAAAAACCTTATTTTTAAGGAATAATCATAAAATATGTCTTCAATGTTTTAATTGTAATATTAAATCCCTTTATTTTCCAAAAAAATAAGATTTAATTTTCATTAATTAAAAGATAAATTAAATGAATGTTTTTATGCTGGAAAAAAACGGACCCCCCCCCCCCACCCCCCACCCCCCCAAAAGCCATAAACCTAGGGGAAACACTGGAATCTTTTGAGCTCACTGGTCCATTGTCAGAGTTGACCCAAAATTGGTATTGTGTGTAACGGGTTACATTAACATGACACAACTGCTCAGACTTCTTTCGATCGGGGGGAAATACAACCCAATTCAGAAAAATTGGGACAGTATGGAAAACGCAAATAAAAAAAGAAAGTAGTGATTTCTAAATTTACTTTGACTTGTATTTCATTGCAGACAAAATGAACACAAAATATTTCATGTTTTGTCTGGTCAACTTCATGCCATTTGTAAATATACATCCTTTCCTGTCATTCAGACCTGCAACACATTCCAAAAAAGTTGGGACAGTAAAGCATTTACCACTTTGTAATGTTGGCATTCCTTTTCACAACACTTAAAGATGTTTAGGGACTGAAGACACCAAGTGATGAGTGTTTCAGGTAATTTTGTCCTATTCTTCCTGCAAACAAGTCTTAAGGTGGGCAACAGTACGGGGTCTTCGTTGTCGCATTTTGCGCTTCAAAATGCGCCACACATTCTCTATTGGAGACAGGTCGGGATTGCAGGCAGGCCAGTCAAGTACCCGTACCCTCTTCCTCCGCAGCCAGGACTTTGTAATGTGTGCAGAATGTGGTGTTTGCATTGTCTTGTTGAAATATGCATGGATGTCCCTGGAAAAGATGTCTTCTTGAAGGCAGCATATTGTGCTCCAAAATCTCTATGTACTTTCAGCATTAATGGTGCCATCACAGAAGTGCAAGTTACCTTTGCCAAGGGCACTGACACAACCCCATACCATGACAGAGCCCTGGCTTTTGGACTTGTTGCTGGTAACAGTCTGGATGATCCTTTTCTTCTTTGGTCCGGAGCACACGGCTCCATTCCTCCTCCCAAAAAATACCTGAAATACTGATTCATCTGACCACAGTACACGTTTCCACTGTGTGATGGTCCATCCCAGATGCCTCCGAACCCAGAGAAGTCGACGGCGCTTCTGGACACTGTTAACATAGGGCTTCCTTTTGGCACAGTACAGTTTTAACTGGCATTTGTGGATGTAACTACGTATTTGGTACTTGACAAAGGTTGCCAAAGTAGTCCTGAGCCCATGTGGTGATATCGCTTATAGATGAATGACGATTCTTGATGCAGTGCCGCCTGAGGGATCGGAGATCACGGTTGTTCAGCTTAGGCTTGCGCCCTTGTCCTTTACGCACTGAAATTCCTCCAGATTCCTTGAATCTTTTAATTATGTTATGCACTTTGAAGGTGAAATATCCAAATCTCTTCCTATCTTTCTTTGAGGAACATTGTTTTTAAACATTTCAATTATTTCTCACGTATTTGTTGGCAAACTGGCGATCCTCGCCCAGCTTTGCTCCTTTCGACGAGACCTTTCTTGGATGCTGCTTTTGTACCAAATCATAATTACAATCACCTGTTGACATCAACTGTTTTCAAATCACATCATTATTTAACCAATTTACCTCATTACTAGCCCTAAATTGCTCCTGTCCCAACTTTTTTTGGAATGTGTTGCAGGTCTGAATGACAGGAAAGGATGTATATTTACAAATGACATGAAGTTGACCAGACAAAACATGAAAAAATATTTTGTGTTCATATTGTCTGCAATGAAATACAATGTCAAAGTAAATTTAGAAATCACTACTTTCTTTTTTTTATTTGCGTTTTCCATACTGTCCCAACTTTTTCTGATTTGGGGTTGTAAGATAATTAAACTCCGATACACGACGAGTAACTATATAGGGTCCCGAGAATTTGGCCGAAAGGGTGATGCAGGCAAAGGCAATAATACAAGGACCTGATCGCCCGGAGAAAACTCTCGCATTTCAGAATCACGATCAAATAATCGCTTCATTTTCCCCTGCTTTTCTCCAAATTCTCTCGTGCAGTTTGACCTGCCAAAAACAATCTCCTCCTAAACCCATTCACATAGTCCAATTCATAGTCCATTCACATAGTCCAATTTCCCTTCAGGCTGTCTTCTAAAATGGCTAAAGGACCACAGATTTTATGCTCAAAAACCAGCTCATTAGGCTAAAACCTAAACTAGACTGTGTCACCTCTCTTGCTGCCAAGAAAGCCAAGGCAATCCCTCCTCCCAGTCATGATTCAGTTCAGTGCAATAAGCGCACAACAAAGTTTTCAATGTCTGGTGAAAGCGCTCCAGTGCGCCTTGACTTTGCGGATGATAAGCGCTTGACTGTTGGTGCCGCACCCGCAGTTGCTTCAATATTTTCGGCAAACATCTTGGAGGAAAAATTTGTTCCCCGATCACTTTGAATAATTCACGGAATACCAAAAATCGCAATAAATTGTGAGAGAGCCTTAACTACGGCCCTTGGTGGTAATTTTCCGCAATGGAAAAGCAGCAGGATAACGGGTATTTTGACACATGACCGTCAACAAAAACATACTCCCCGATCTTGAGGGTGGCAACGGCCCACACAGTCAATCAAAAGATGTTCAAACGTTGTCCCATAGCAGGTATGGGACATAACGGAGCTGGTTTAAGAGATCGATTTGTTTTCCCCATCATTTGACATACGTGACATGTTTTGATAAACTTCTTTTTTTTTTAACAAGGGCCAATAAAAATATCTCAAAATTGGGTCATAAGTTTTCTTAACCCCCAAATGGCCGGCAAAGGGACCATGCGCTACATCGAGCACGACCTCCCGCAACTTAGTAGGTACTACAATCTGTACCACCAACTCACCCCCCGCAAACTCACTCTGGGACATCCATTTCAGTAACAGCATCCCTTTTTGTAGAAAATACCCGGTTGCTGCACTTTGCACCTCATCTGGAGACAAAACCACGCTAAACAACTGGGATAACGTCGGGTCATCCTGCTGTGCAGCTATTAACTCTGCACGGGAAAAAGTGGGGAGAAGAGAAAGACCAGAAACAACATAATGAATGGACTTCTGCAATGAAGCCTCCTCGAACTCTCCCTGCACCAACTCATTAGCTGCTTTTGTTTTAGACCGAGTCACAGCACACGATGGAAACACATTTGAAAATTCCTCAGCAGTAACATCGACCGGATTGACCGTAGACAGCGAAGTAACAATGGGTAACGGAGACATATCTGGCCACACGCGCTCCCCAGCCAAATTGTTACCCAGAATCACATCTACTCCCCCTACTGGCAATGCTGGGCGAACACCCATAATGACCTCACCGTTCACCAGTTCAGACTGGAATACCACTTTGTGCAGCGGAACAGACATGCACGTAAGTGCTATTCCCTGAACCAACACACTCTTTCCCAAACTTGACACTGTTGAAAAAGACAGGGTAGATTCTAAAATAAAGGATTCGGAAGCACCAGTGTCACACAAAATCCTCACAGGTACATTTTCAGCTCCCCCCGGCAACTAAACAAACCCCTCCGTCACACACGGAATATAACTCGGTTTTCCGGACAAACATTCATCCCACGGGACAACCCAAAATGGTTTCTCTCATCAGGACAAAGCTCAGGATGAACAAAATCAGTCAATAATACCGGTGAGGAAACATTTTGGAATCTCATCAAACCCTTACTATGCATTTGTTTATTTTTGAGGACAGGACATTCTTTTTTCCAATGCCCTTCTTCAAAACAATAATGGCACACAGAATCAGGAACAGCTCTTGGAGGTACATTTGGCACTTTATCTTTTTAATAAATCGGGTTTCCGAAAATTCGGTCTCAAACAATCCTCACTATAATTCCTACCCCTATTCAACCGATAATCATTCACCCTATTTTTGTGCGTTACCAACAAATCGTCAGCTAACACTGCAGCCTCCCGGCAGTCCCAGGCTAGTTCTCATTAATATAGTTGGCGATATTTTCTGGAACAAAACTTTTAAGCTGCTCAGTTTGAATCAATTCTCGCAGGCCCTCAAATGTACGTACATTGGAAGTAGAACACCAGCGGTCAAAATGAGTAGTTAATTCACGGAGAACTTCAACATGGGAAATTCAAAAGCTTTAAGAACTGCCTCTTTTACCTTTTTATTATTCTTACGATCTTCCCCTGAAAGCGCAGTATAGGCTTCTTGAGCTATACCAACTAACACTGATACTCCCTTTCCACCAGCAGGAACCAGGTGCTAGTTCAGAGCCAGTGCTATTGCCGGTTCTTAGTTGGTTCGACTGGCGAGCCCTTTAAGAACCGGTTGCTTTTCCACTGGCTAGAGAGCCAATACAGAGCCAGGTCTTACGTCATAATACATTTCAAGTTTTGTTTCACTAGCAGCAGCGCCAAACACAACAGACTTGTTCGAGGTGCATCGGTGCCACGCAGACAGATCGATCGATCGGCACACAACACACTAAAGCACCGCGAGAGAGATCCAAAAGCATAAAGAGCCGTCTGCTTTCCAGTCGCTCCCGCAGCACCCTGATGCCTCGCACCGACCGGTCTGCACAGCGCCGATCCATCCTGAACAAGCCTAAACAAACTATCAACAATGGCGGGGGTTGCATTGCTATTGATGTTCATGGGCTTTGCGAACCTACATCGGCATCCAAACACGGCGAATCCAACATGTTCGTGTTTAGCTGCTATTTCAAATATGGCGGTCCAAAGTTTCTGTTCGTCTTGTTGGTCACGGTAACCCTGCCCCTAGCCCCTGACGCAAGCGGTTCTTTCTTCTAGCCCAGCAATGTTTTGGTGCTACTTACGAACCGCTTTTCCTGGTTCGGAGCTGGTGCTTTGGGTGTCGAAAGACAAAGAACCGGTTTGAAACTAGGCTCTGGCTCCGAACCAGCACTGGAACTGTCTTGGTGGAAAAGGGGTATGACTGCAACATAATTGTCCGGTCAGTGCTAGGCCAACCTCGTTCATCGGCCACACTCTCAAATAAGGAAAATAAAAACTTCAGGATCTTTTTCGTTAAACTTTGGTAGCAACTTCAAATTACCCAGAACGATCATGCTCTCTACTACCGTCTGCTGATAGTCTTCCATCAGCCATAAGCTTCAATCATCGCTCTATTTGTAACTTATAATCCCTAGCTTGATGATCTAACTCCAATTGTTGTTCATTTTTAAGTTTTTCATACTCTATTTCACGTTGCTTTACCAAATCGTCAGCCCTAAATTTTGCTAATTCAATTTCCTTCTCTTTGAGTTCTCTCTCTCGTTCCATCGCCTGCCTATACATTTCTTTTTCATGAGCCTCCTTAACTCCAATATTTCTTTTCGTTGTTCAAACGATGAATTACTCATTGAAAAATCAAGTTTCTCTACCTCTACACCAACCATTTCGGACACGTCCATCATCACGCCACAATCAACCAACTTCCCTTTAATCAGCGCTCTCAACTCATCTTTTCGCACAGCGTTTATCGATCCCAAACAATTTATAACTCTCTACAATCCTACATAACTGCTGCTTCGAACACAGATTTAATTTTTCTTCTGATGGGGACTAACGAATTCTTCTAACGAAGTCATACCTAAGAAATTTAACTTAATTTTCGACAAAACTCAGAAGTGACAAATAATATCACATTTCCTAACATCAGACACGATAAGCAATCTCGGCTCACAATCAAATCCCCCCCTAACTATCCCACATCCCAACTAACTAACTCAACCCTAACTCTTCTGTGTTTTTCCAAGAGTCGAGCCTCTTTAAGCAACTAATACCGCTGGTGCAAAGCTGAACTTTCGGTCCAGATCTGCAACCACGGCCATGCACTCAACCCAGGAAAACACTAAAAAAAAACAATAACCTATCCGGGGAGCATAACCAATAGCTAATTATGAGCCGCATTGACTTACCCGTCCGAATCCAAACACGAACGAACTGCTCTGATTACCACGCGCGCACCTGATTCACTTACTTCTACCAGTCCGCGTGCCTCTCGAAAAAAAAAAAAAGTTACGAGCCCCCATATGTTTACAACCGGCTTCAAATTGCAACATGAACCAAAGCCAACACGGACCAGCAAATAGCAAAGGAAAAGAGTTTATTTAACAAAAGCATAATTAAAGTATTCAAACAGTCAGTTAGTCAGTGTTAATGTAAGTCAATAATGAAGTGTGCATGGCAGTGGACTGTAAGTTGAAGGTCTGAACTGTATGCAAACAAAATAAGCAACAAAACAAAAGAGCAAGCGGCAAGCCCGGCTAGCTCTCCTCATCAGCGCTGCAGTTGATTATAGCTACGCATAATGAGCCTCAGTTGGGGAAGACACACCATAACAATACACCAGAATACCTTGCAAACCAAAAACAAAACAAGAAAAAAAACAGGCCCAGCACTCACTGGGACATAACAACAAAACGTAAGTGGAACATAAAACAAATAAACTGATTTTAAAAATATTGGATTTAAATATTGGTGAATAAGTTTTAAAAGACATTGGATGATGAAAAAAAAAAAACTGTACATATTTTTTAAACATGTAATTAATAATAAAAAATTAGTTTAACCCATTTGAAATCGATAAAGTCAGCAAAGTCAGTTTAGAAAAAACTCAAGTTGAAGTTTTCTGAACGTTCCAAAGCAAAACAAAATCACCTTGCAGCATTGCATTGTTTCCTCCACTCCCTTTCTTAATATTAATTACTATATAAATAATCACAATATAGCCATTTTTTATTTAATCTTTGTAAAAATAATAAGATGCAAAAAAAGAACAACAACAGTAGAATAATATAAGAAAGAAACAAATAGGCCTAGTGCATTACTTTTTTAATTTTACATCTAAACAAAAGCATTCAAGTAAGAAAACAAATAATCAAATGTAAAAATCACTTCAGTGTGTTCATTACAAATAAATTAATTATTAAAACAACAAAAGCAGTTCAATCAAGAGCAGCGATCTTTTCTTTTATTGTTTGATTAACATTGAGACAGACGGTCTATAGTAAGTCCTAGTCTACTGTACTGCACAGATCTAATATAATGTTAGAAGTCAAGTCAAGTCACCTTTATTTATATAGCGCTTTTAACAATACAGATTGTGTCAAAGCACTTAACAGTATCAAGTTGGAGGATAGAGTGTCAGTAATGTATAATAATAAGATTAAACACTCAATTTTCAGTTAAAGGCATTTCATTATTGAATTCTGCGGTGTCATTGTCTAGCTAAGTTTAGTTTAAATAATATCTGTGAAATTAAATTGACGATAATCGCTAGAAATTAAGTGTCCCCAACTGAGCAAGCCAGAGGCGACAGTGGCAAGGAACCAAAACTCCCTCTGTGACAGAATGGAGAAAAAAAAAACCTTGGGAGAAACCAGGCTCAGTCGGGGGGCCAGTTCTCCTCTGGCCAGGATATTATTGTTTATTTATTGTTTTAATTAAGACTTTAAATGTTTTATATTTCTATTTTAATATTGTTGCAATTTCTAACAATAATAGTATTATGTGTAGTTAGGTATTTTATTATATTTTTAGTTATTTGTTTTATTTTATTTTTATTGTATTTTAAGTCGAGGTCTTCACTGGGATTATGTCCCCGGGGCTCATCCAGGGGTCCGGCCTCCGCCGACAATCTGGGCTGCAGACATCATCTCTCCCGGCGCCAATCCACCATCTGATCCAGACACGGACTGAGAAACAGAATAAGAAAGAAACAGACTAATATTAGCGTAGATGTCAATATTTTATGATGTAACAAGTACATCATGTGTTATGGGAAGTGTTCCCGGTTCCGGTTGATCTAATTAATGCAGCCTAACAATCCTTTAACGGATTTGAATAATAGAAGTGTATTAGTGTGTTATGTGTACGCCAGGTTAAAGAGATGGGTCTTTAATCTAGATTTAAACTGACAGAGTGTGTCTGCCTCCCGAACAGTGTTTGATAGATTGTTCCAGAGTGTGGGGCGCTAAATAGGAAAAAGATCTGCCGCCTGCAGTTGATTTTGATATTCTAGGTATTATCAAATGGCCAGAGTTTTGAGAACGCAGCGGACGTGAAGGACTATAATGCGATAAGAGCTCGCTCAAGTACTGAGGAGCTAAAACCATTCAGGGCTTTATAAGTAATTAACAAGATTTTAAAATCTATACGATTGTTTAGTAGGGAGCCAGTGCAGTGTTGACAGAACCGGGCTAATGTGCTCATACTTCCTGGTTCTAGTAAGAACTCTAACTGCTGCATTTTGAACCATCTAATTTGTTTATTAAGCGTGCAGAACAACCACCCAATAAAGCATTACAATAATCTAACCTTGAGGTCATAAACGCATGAATTAATATTTCTGCATTTGACATTGAGAGCATAGGTCTCAGTTTAGATATATTTTTAAGATGAAAAAATGCAGTTCTACAAATGCTAGAAACGTGGCTGTCAAAGGAGAGATTACTATTAAATAGTACACCTAGGTTCCTGACTGATGACGAAGAATTTACAGAGCAGCCATCAAGTGTTAGACAGTGTTCTAGGTTATTACTTGTGGGGGTTTTTAGGTCCGATAAGTAACACCTCTGTTTTTTCAGAATTTAGCAGTAAGAAATTACTCGTCATCCAGTTTTTTATATCGACTATGCATTCCATAAGTTTCTCAATTTGGTGTGTTTCACCAGGCTGTGAAGAAATATAGAGCTGAGTATCATCAGCATAACAGTGAAAGCTAACCCCGTGTTTCCTAATGATATTTCCCAAGGGTAACATGTAAAGCGTGAAAAGTAACGGCCCTAGTACTGAGCCTTGAGGAACTCCATACTGCACTTGATGATCGATATGATACCTCTTCATTCACTGCTACGAATTGATGGCGGTCAGATAAGTACGATTTGAACCATGCTAATGCACTTCCACTAATGCCAACAAAGTTTTCTAGTCTATTCAAAAGAATGTTGTGATCGATAGTGTCGAACGCAGCGCTAAGATCCAGTAGAACTAATAGAGAGATACAACCACGATCAGATGATAAGAGTAGGTCATTTGTAACTCTAATGAGAGCAGTCTCAGTACTATGATACGGTCTAAATCCTGACTGGAAATCCTCACAGATATCATTTTTCTCTAAGAAGGAATATAATTTGTGAGGATACAATCTTTTCTAATATCTTTGACAGAAAAGGGAGATTCGAGATCGGTCTGTAATTAACTAGATCTTTGGGGTCAAGTTGTGGTTTTTTTAATGAGAGGCTTAATAACAGCCAATTTAAAGTTTTTGGGGACATATCCTAATGACAATGACGAATTAATAATAGCCAAAAGAGGATCTATGACTTCTGGAAGCACCTCTTTTTAGTAGTTTAGATGGAATAGGGTCTAACATACATGTTGTTGGTTTAGATGAATTAACAAGTTTATACAATTCTTCCTCTCCTATAGTAGAGAAATGAGTGGAATTGTTCCTCAGGTGATCTATAGTACATTTGACTATTTGATGTGATGATATAGCTGATGGCTGCATGGTTACAATTTGATCTCTAATAGTATCAATCTTGGAAGTAAAGTAGTTCATAAAATCATTACTGCTGTGCTGTTGGGAAATGTCAACACCTGTTGATGCTTTATTTTTTGTTTAATTTTGCCACTGTATTGAATAAATACCTGGGGTTATGTTTGTTTTGTTCTAAAAGAGACGAAAAGTAATCAGATCTAGCAGTTTTTAAAGCTTTTTCTGTAGGATAGGGTACTTTCCCCCGCCAAGCTAAACGAAATACCTCTAGTTTTGTTTTCCTCCAGCTGCGCTCCATTTTCCGGCTGCTCTCTTTAGAGTGCGAGTGTGCTCATTATACCACGGTGTTGGACCCTTTTCCTTAATCTTCCTTAAGCGTAAAGGAGCAATTGTATCTAAAGTGCTAGAAAAGAGAGAGTTCATAGTTTCTGTTACATCATCAAGTTGTTCTGAGCTGTTGGATATGCTGAGGAATTGAGATAAATCAGGAAGATTACTTACAAAGCAGTCTTTTGTGGTAGAAGTGATGGTTTACTACCATATTTATAAGAAGGAGTTGAATTTACAGCTTTAACTATATGGAGTTTACACAAGACTAGATAATGATCTGATATATCATCGCTTTGCTGCAGAATTTCAACACCATTAACATCAATTCCATGTGACCGTATTAAATCTAGAGTATGATTTCGACTATGAGTAGGTCCTGAAACGTGTTGTCTAACCCCAATAGAGTTCAGAATGTCTATGAATGCTGATCCTAATGCATCTTTTTCATTATCAACATGGATATTAAAATCACCCACAATTAGGACTCTATCTGCAGCCAGCACTAACTCTGATAGAAAATCAGCAAATTCTTTAATAAAGTCTGTATGGTGCCCTGGTGGCCTGTATACAGTAGCCAGTACAAACGTCACGGAGGATTTATCATTAATACTTTTTTTCTCTAGATAATTTTATATGAAGCACCATTACTTCAAAGGAGTTATACTTAAAGCCTGTCTTCTGAGAAATACTGAGAATATTATTATAAATTGTAGCAACACCTCCCCCTTTACCTTTTGGACGCGGCTCATTTTTGTAACAGTAATCTTGGGGGGTGGACTCGTTTAAAATAATGTATTCATCTGGTTTTAGCTATGTTTCTGTCAAACAGAGCAAATCTAGGTTATGATCATTAATCAAATCATTTACAAAAGTGCTTTTGTAGAAAGGGACCTGATATTCAGTAAACCAAGTTTTATCAATTGTTTCTGTGTATTGTAAACATTTTTTATTTGTTGAACATCAATTAAATGGTTACTCATAAATAGTTTTTGACGTTTTCTGTATTTTCTAGTTCGGGGAACAGACACAATCTCTATAGTGTGATATCTAGTTGAAGGAGTCTCTATGTGCTGAGAATTAACTGACTTCTGTGACGTGAGGCGGCTAGCAGACGGTCGGTTTAGCCAGTCTGTCTGCTTCCTGACCTGGGCTCCAGTTAGTCAAGTACGAACTCTAAGACTATGTGCCAAATTTCTAGAGAGAATAGCGGCACCACCCCAGGAGGGATGAACACCATCTCTTTTCAACAGGTCAGGTCTGCCCCAAAAACTCGTCCAATTGTCTATAAAACCTATGTTGTTTTGCGGGCACCACTTAGACATCCAGTCATTTAATGATGACAGTCTGCTATGAATCTCATCACCCCGGTAAGCAGGGAGGGGGCCAGTGCATATTACAGTGTCTGACATCGTACTTGCAAGTTCACACACCTCTTTAACATTATTTTTAGTGATCTCCGACTGGCGAAGTCGAACATCATTAGCGCCGGCGTGGATAACAATCTTACTGAATTTACGTTTAGCATTAGCCAGCACTTTTAAATTTGCCAAGATGTCAGGCGCTCTGGCTCCCGGTAAACAATGGACTATGGTGGCTGGTGTCTCTATTTTCACGTTCCATACAATAGAATCGCCAATAACTAGAGCACTTTCACCAGGTTTCTCAGTGGGTGCATCACTGAGTGGGGAGAACCTGTTTGATGTTCTGATCGGAACGGAAGAGCGGTGTTTTTGACCCGCGACTATGCTGCCTCACAGTCACCCAGTTGCCCTGCTGCACAGGCGCTAATGCCGGAACCGAACAATGTACAGGAGTCCCTGAGCTAGTCACATCCAAAGCAGTATCTACAGCCCTCACATTCTTACTGTCCTCAACTAAAGTTTGGATGCGTGTCTCTAGTTCTAAAACCTTCTCTGTCAGCCTAACTAATTCCCTGCATTTATCACATGTGAATCCCTCATCGCCGACAGAGATAGATAAACTGTACATGTGGCAGACTGTGCAAATAACAATAGCAGGAGAAGAAGCCATTACTCACCGTGATTGATGAATGATACCAACTTAACTTACCACTTACCACTCCACTTACCACTGTTGTTTGATGAACTCGTGAAAAACGGAGCGAGAGAGAAATGAAAACGGAGCGATTAAAAAGAAAACAATAATAGGCGCGAATAGCAACGCGAATGGAACCGCGAGTGACAAGCTAACCGGCTAGCGAATGCTAACGCGCTGCACTCGCGGTTTTAAAAGCGAGCGATCAGATTAGTTTGATAGATAATACCAGAAATATGGTGGGAATTAAGTTATATATTATCACTTTAAACAACAGAGTGAAAGTAAGGTAAAGATTCAATAAAAAAGCAGAGCTACAATCACAAACCGCACAGCAGCACAACAGACTGAAGCAATCGAACTGTGACTCAGACTGAAGCAATCGACTTTCAAATCACATCAGATACACATCAGATGTTTTCCCCAACAGTTCCCCAAAGTTCACTTAAGACATAACAGATTATGTTTGTGTGAATAGCCTGATTATGTTTGTGTGAATAACTGTTTTATACAGTCTGTGTGAATATTTATCGGGATTGCACGCTTTATGTGCACGATTCATATATTAGTCAGCGGCAGCACAAGAAGCGAGCAGAGAACTCCTCTCAAAAAACATACAAATAAAGATAATTTTAGATGTTTAATTACTATTTGGAGCATTGGGATTGCTAGACGAGGGCTTAATGAACAAATTTTTGTGAAAACCTAAAATTTGACCAAAATCGACATATTTGTGTTCCCCGTGTACATTCCGACTCATTTTGCCAGCACAGGTCACATATATTTGTGCATCTGCTTCTTTTTATTTGTGAATTTGTTCAACATTTGTGAACTTCTTTACATTTATTTGTGGCTCAAAATCTGTTTATCTGGAAATATGCAACTATTCTAACCTCATAATAAGTAAACTATTATAGAAAATTTTTAATACACATTTGAGTGATTCTGACAACTTAAATTTGATAAAATCAAATACGCTCTAAAAATTCATGTACAAGATTATTCAACCCCCAAAAGCCAAGATTTGTAGGTAATCTTTTTCTTTGTAACCTCCAATAAACATTGCCTCTAAGTGCTTACAAGCTTCTGACACCTCTCTTCTGGAATCTTGGCCTGTTCCTCACTTGAAAAACATCCAGATCCTTAATCATCTTGTTTGGTTTACATGTTGCCACTGCTTTCTTCAAATTCCACCATATAATTTTTATGAGATTTAAATCTGGAGACTAAACAGGCCACTTAAAAAACATTCTACGACTGGTCCCTGAACCAGACTTACTGAACCAAATGGTAGATTAGCATATAAACTTTTGGATGGTTGCCCTACTGAAAAGTCCAATGATCATCACCTTGCTATGCACCGAAAGTCTATGCACCGAAAGTATTTCAGTCTTTGCTAAAATGGTTTGATATTTCAAAGAATCTACGATGTCCTTTATACAGTCAAAATGTCCACTTTCTGCAAAGCACACCAATAACAATTCTGGCCCACATCCTTTTTTGACCATGGTGATGGTTTTCTTCTGCTCATAAGCCTTGCCTTTTATGCACCAGACATAACCCTGATCAACGAATCCAAAAAGACCCAGTTTGGTCACTTCACTCCATAAAACATTCTTCCAGAACTCCACAGGTCTATCCAAATTAAATATAGCATAATAAAATGTTTTTTTTCCTCCTTTCATCAGGTCATCTTTTAAGTATTTGGCATTATATCAAGGATTTTTCTCAGCAGCTTTATCTTCAGCACCCTCAAAGGTTTTCCTGAACTTTAGCACATGCATGGGTTAAATTTATGTATGCGTAACAGCTCAAGCAAATTAATTTTTGTCACAGAGTTTCCAAAGGCTTAAATTCTATTTTATCTAAATTTTGGAACCTACCATACAAAGAATTATTCAACAGCAATGTTGAATAATTATGACATTCAACATTGCTATGGTATTACAATAAAACCCTATAACTCAAAAATATTAAATTATGAATTTACATTATCACTTTTAACATGCCACTAAATGGTTGTAGGTGCAAAAAAATAAATGGTTACACTTTATTTTAAAGTCCAATTCTTGCTATTAACAAACCATTAACTATGACTTTTGCCTCAATAAACTCCTAATTTGCTGCTTATTAATAGTTAGTAAGGTAGTTAAGTTTAGCTTTGTGTAGGATTACGGATGTAGACTATGGTCATGTAGTATGTGCTTTATAAGTACTAATAAACAGCCAATATGTTAATAATAGGCATGCTAATAAGCAACTAGTTAATAGTGAGAATTGGTCCCTGTACTAAAGTGTTACCAATAGATCTTCAGAAAATCTGACATTTGTAAATTATTACAGTGTCTGGGGGACATCCTGTTCTCCTAATGATGATGATGTGAAAATTTGGTATGTTTTAGTGTACACGCTGTCACAGTTGTTTGGTGTGGAGAACGAGCAGTTGTCTGCAGTGGCACGACAGGGCTCTGGCAGTGCATGCAGGAGTTTGTATGGTGCTTTGTCCAGTGGAAGCTGGGGGAACGGTCGGACGGGAAAGACAGCCTCGCTGAACAAGTGGAATCTGAGTCGTACTGGCCAGAGCTAGGGTTGGGTACCGAAACCCGGTACCAATATGGCACCGGTACCTATGGAACCGGTATGTACTAGAACCGAATCAGAACGCAGATTTCGGTGCCTCATTTCGGTGCCATGCATGAGCGATCGATTAAAATATTTGTCCTTTGTTTCTCCGAAACGCACGTAAGAAGCATCACAGGCTACAACTACAAATATTTCAACAAAATGTATATTTTAGTCAGAGTTATTGCGCTCCTATTTCACTGCGCGCCGTCTGTTTGGCGCGCACGCGCACGGCGGCGCTCATTCTAAATGAAGTCTGTGACGTTTAGCAGAGAATCGCAAAGCAGAAGCTCACGCACTTCTGACAGCAAAATGGAAATATTTCCATGGCATTCTAACATTTACAGATGGAGAATATACCTGTGAATTGTAAGTTATGCATTACGGAAAACAGCAAACACATTAAACAGCGCGAGAAGCATCTCTGTCAGCGGCACACACAGCCTTTCTGTCAGAGCATCTGACAGGTAGAGCGCGAGCCGCTTTAAACTGAAACTATAAACTATAGGCTACTGTATCTTACGAGTTTTTTTATAGCCCTTCATATAAAGCTTGTCACATGTTCAGAACAAATTGTATTATGCACTTTCTCCGCAGCAGTTCAGTCTGTGTCCTCCCTAGATATTTTATCAGATGCGCTCGTATCAAACTGTATATCAATATTATATATATATTATAATAGTATATTAACTGTATTGCTTCATAATAACGTATTGATTATAAAGAATATATCAATATATCGTACAAACTCTATATACCGCCCAGCCCTAGCTTTAATTAAAATGCCTAAAGCTAAAATTCTCTTGTATTAGCGTTTTTAAACCCGTTTAAACCAACAAAATAGAACATTATAACGTTTTTAGTCCACAACACCAGTTAAATGCTTCCTTTTGTGATCTGATAGCTTCTTGTCACAGAATGAGGCAGAAAATATGTTCCATAGGCTACTAATGCATTGATTAGCAATGGATTTTAAATATACTTAATTATTATTATACCAGACATGGCTTGAATAACACAGACAAACTATATATTGTCGTAGTTGAGTGTTTAATGTATTTGTTTTATCATTCAAAACATTTTTATCTTCTGTTTACTCAGTTAAAGGAATAGCAATGCCTTTGTCCATATTGGGGATTTCCTGGAGCTTCATTAGTTCCATATACTGTATGTGTGTGTGTGTGTGTGTGTGTGTGTGTGTATATATAAATATAACAAGTATCGGTTCAGGCACCGTTTAGGCACCGGCACCGTTTTAAAAGTATCGATTTGGCACCGGTATCGAAAAAACCCAAACGATACCCAACCCTAGCCAGAGCTCAGAATATTGATCCTAGTGGTGAGTGTGTGGATTTAATTCTTATAATGGCAGCAGCATAGAAATAGTGATCCAAAAAGTTATTAAAAAATATTGCTTACATTTTTTACTTTAACAATTTGTATCTCCTAGGATGCATATAAAGTGGGGTTAAAAGTTGATTAAAAAAATAATGTTTTATCACAAGATTTTCTATATAATATTGAAAATAGAATAATGAGAAAAAAATAAAAATGTAAGAAAAAAAAGTATTCGGGGTCTGTGTACCTTCTGGTCATTTTTTCTTCGTCTTTTTTTTTTTTTAAATCTTGCAAGTGCCACTAGCAGCCTACACTACAAAGCTGCAAGATTCTCGTGAACAAGCTTGGCTTGCCTGCCATGTCTCTCCTATCGAAAATGAACTAAGTTTGCATTGCCGTGTATGGTGTAGTACAGAAGATGGGAGAAGGTTGACTAATCAGTAATTGAAAATGAAAAAATCGGTAATGTCATCTAAATGTTTAGGAATTAATACCAATGCTTCGTGCGCAAATGTCAGCTCCAGACAAAGTAAGTATCATGCATTTGTTTTCCAAATTGCCTTTCTGAAAGAGCTTCTTGGCACTCTGTAAGGCTTATTGCTAAAGCTATCATTGTCTCTGTGTTTTCACTGATGCTGCCTTCAAGTGCTACCAGAATGATCGTGAATAGGAATGTGGTGGATAAGAGTTGCATATGAAAGCAATGTGAGTCGATCGCTTGAAGTTGTCGAGCTCATAATCAGAAGTGGGACTTATAAAGTTTGTGATAGCATGAGACCAGCTATGTTGTTATTTTTATCCCGCTGTGCTCCCCGTCTGTGTAATTCATATAAACGCAAATTTATTATGCACAGCATAATCAGATGACTGACTTTGAAACCGAGTAGTTTTCTGTAAAGATAACAGGCTTGTATTAATAGTGGAATGTATATTTGTAAAGGCTAGCACTGCTAATGCGGGAGCTGAGCTCTTGAAGCTCCGCCCTCTTCTCCGGGAGCAACACCTCTCTCGCATTTAAAGCAACATACTCAAATCAGCGCGTTTTGGCTCATACCCTAAAAGTGGCAATTTTAACAAGCTATAAAAATTTATCTGTGGGGTATATTGAGCTAAAACTTCACATATACGCTCTGGGGACATCAGAGACTTATTTTACATCTTGTAAAAAGGGGCATAATAGGTCCCCTTTAAAGGCAGGTTTTCTTTTACAGATGAAATGATCCAAAAAAGAGATTTAACTCAGACTGAAAAGTCAAAAATTATTAAATCCCCATGAGAAATATTCAAAACTAATGCAATGCAGAAATTGCTAAATTACAGTTAAGGCATGATGCAAAATGCTCATTGGGCCATCGGGGTCAGAAAAAAACAGGTGGCAAAGAAAAGACACGTTAACTGCAAAAGATTTAAGAATTAAGGTGAAGAATTATGTGCAAAACCATCTGGAACCATTTAGTCTCTATCTCCACCATTTTCCAGAACTGCAACCTACCTGGAGTCTCCAGAAGTACAAGTTGTCAGGTTCTCCGAGACTTTGCTTGGGTAAAAAATCCTAAAATATTACCCTTACTTAATAAGAATAACATGCTGAAGTGTTGTGAAATAGATGAAGATAATTTTTTTTATAGGCTTTATAGACAGATAAGTTGAGAGTGACTCATGAAGGACCAGCACCACATCCACTTGAACCACTGTGTGAATAATTTATCTTCCAGAATATGGCAGTAAGTTTTAGGAGCTCAATTTTAGTCAATCCTGCAAGACAGACTTTCAGGATAGGAGATGGACTAAAAATGAACTCCCAAAACTAACTGTGACATGGAGCTAAGGAGAAAATGTAGAACTTGAAAAATTGGAAAAACAGCTTAGTGAAAAACATTTACAGTTTAAAAGCAAATAGAAAGTCCTATTTTTTTATTTATTTTCTTTATATTTTTTTTTGCAGATTTGCACATGTACAAGGTTAAAAAGTTTTGAGCAGCTGCATTCCTCTAGGTCAAAGATAAAATGGGATTTACAATAAAAAATGATTTACAAAATAATTTTGACTTGAGTTTATTTATTAATGAGTAACGTCTCTGTTGAGAGTGTGCACATTTTTAATCTTAACATGTTTTACCGTGTTATTACAACATTTAACCACTTTTTATTAATTCAAAAATTGAGAAATTCTTTCAAATCTTGAAAGTCTTGTAAAAGAAATACAGCAAACCCAGTTTGATGCATATTTTATCAATATTTAAAAAATTGTATTTGAATATTTCCAGTACTGACTTCAATGGATTTCATTAAATTCCTTTGAACACGACTGCTCAAAACGGTCTAAATTTATGAAACCTACACATTCAAAACATTATTACTCTGAAATTTTTAATGTAAATGTTGTAAGTGTAAGTGAAAATGTTAAGTACAGTAAGGTCTTTCATGACACTACATATGCTGGGGTGTGAATTTGATAGGTGCTTGATATAAAATAAATGCTGCTTTAAAAAGTCCTTGAATCTGGTGTTTATGAAAGAGTGGGAACCCACTATGCGCTTTAACGAAATGACACATGCACACAAATACGGTTAAAACGATAGCTAAGCACTATAATGACATGAGTTTGAGGCACATTACCTTCAAAAATAAAAGTAATCCACTGCATTGTCAGTTTTTCAGATGTTGGGAGAAAATGTAGACTCTTATGTTCGGTCTTACATCCAAACACAGAACACTGGGATTGCTTATGAGACACTGTTGACATTACAGCTGCTCGAGCGCTGAGAATATGGAGGACAGCGTACAACCAAACACAACCCGCTGAGGGCGGAAACTATGGTAATGCAGGACTGTCAGTCAACAGCCATGGGCGGGGCCTAAACAGTGTGATGTCATATTGCTTTGAGAATCAAAACAGACTGATTTGGTTTAATGGGGATAAAAATGAGTATGTGGATTTTTATCATTGTAGAGTGGTTGTGATCACACACTGCCAACACATATTTATGTCCAAATACCATGTAAAAGTGGATTTTGGGTAATAGGTGCCCTTTAAACAAAACAAAACAAACAAACAAAAAAAAAAACAGACAGACCGTTTCTCATTTTTCTTTACTTCTTTTTAAATATAAAATCAACTGAACAGAAAGGTACACTGACCCAACTCAAAAACAAAATATTTCCATTTTCGCAGTTTTCTAATTTTTCTACTTTAAATATGAAATCAAAAAAATTAATGATACATGGATTGTATGACCATCGTTTTTTAATACGATACCATTGTAATACTTGGCATGTATACTTGAGTACATGAGTCTGACTCATCAGACACTTCGATCTGGTACGTAGCACACAGGATATATTCTTCCTTTCACACTGTTGAACAAAGCTCTACTGAATGGAACAGAGCACATGGTTCTGAGACAGGGTCTTTATATTTTATTAAAAACCCGACCAGCCACATTATGCTCGTTTTATTTGTATTAATTTCAACAGCTTCCAAACTGTGTAAAATAGACGCGGCTGTGTGCCTTGCCAGTTTAAACTTTTTGATATACAGTTTTACGAGCACACACATCCCAGCGGGGGTAAACTACAGCGGGGATAAATTGCTCATTTATCATCTGTTGTTTAAATTGTCAAAAACGCCCATGGTTCACATAAACACAGTTGGTTTTGTCTCAATCGAATGTTTAACATCTGGAAAAGAAATTGAACGTGTATCAGTGTACTGATCTGTGCATTACTGTAGGTCTAGCAGCCTAATATGAGAATCAATAGAATCTATATTATTCATTAGATGAATAATATGCAGGTTTTTTTTAGTTTTTTTTTTACATTTGATTATTCCACTTTAATGCTGCTTTTAAGAATACCTACTGTACATGAAAAGTTGAAAGAATTTTATATTTTAAATTTTATTTTATTTGTCCTATTTTTCTATCTCAATGTCATAAATGCCTTGTGCTATAAAATAAACATGATTACATAAATAAGGAAAACCATTCTAAAATTAATATTATTTACACAAAGGTCTACAAAACTAAAATGTTTGTGCAAAGATAAACTTAAAGAAATGTAATTTAATTCCATGTTCAAATGTTTGCTCATTCAACAGTTTTCATGCTGTGAAAGTGGGGGCCGAGTGTTTCTGTTGCACGGAACGGAACTGTTACAACTTGCTCAAAATGACAACAAAGGGTGTATTCACACCAGGAAAGTCAAAAAAAATTTTGGGTGTGGTTTGCTTTCATACTGCCCTTTTTGCAAGTGAACCAGAAATTCTAAACAAAACCACACGTGTACTAAGGTCATCCATTCATTGGACAGAAATTCTCAAGCAGGGAAAAGAAGCAAGTGCAAAAACAGGCGATCATGGAGATCTTTTGTAGTGCAATTTTTATTCTTTTACTGATTTGGAGTTATCAGCTACTAACGCAATATGACGAAACTTATGAGCATCATATGAGACAATGGGTCTGCGTGAAATGGGAGTACGAATGATTTTAAGAACAAACCAAGATTCACCAAAAATTTCGTACTAAAATTTATTCTACATTTACAAAAAATTATAGGAACAACTGAAACCACACGTACGCAGAAAGCACTTACTCTGCACGGCCTTATAATCATGTTAAGATGTTATATTTCATCTAAATACGACTATGATTATATTAAAGCATGTTTACTAAATAATTGTGTTACAGTGCCCTCCACTAATATTGGCACCCTTGGTAAATATGAGCAAAGGCGGCTGTGAAAATAAATCTGCATTGTTTATCCTTTTAATCTTTCATTCAAAAAATTCACAAAATTCCAACCTATCATTGAGGTAAAACAATTGAAAGTGGGGGGAAAATCTCATTGTGAAATAAATACTTTCTCTAGTTCATGTTGGCCACAATTATTGGCACCCAATTATTACAACGTCCTTTTCCCAAGATAACAGCTCTGAGTTTTCTCCTATAATGCCTGAACAGTTTGGAGAACACCTGACAAGAGATCAGAGACCATTCCTTCATCCAGAATCACTCCAGATCCTTCAGATTCACAGCTCCATGTTGGTGCTTCTTATCTTCAGTTCACCTCACTCATTTTCTATAGGTTCAGGTCAGAGGACTGGGACAGCCATGGTAAAAGACTCATTCTGTGCTCAGTGACCCATTTTTGTGTAGATTTTGATGTTTGTTTTGGATTGTTGTCCTGGTGGAAGATCCAACCACGGCCCATTATAAGATTTCTAACAGAGTCAGTCAGGTTTTGATTTTTTATCTGTTGGTATTTGATAGAATCCATGATGCCATGCGTCTGAACAAGATGTTCAAGACCTCTGGCAGAAAAACAGGCCAACAATATTAAAATTCCAGCAGTATATTTAACCGTGGACATGGGGTACTTTTGTATCCCTGTTTGTACTAAACTCATCTGGTGGGTTTGCTGCCAAAAAGCACTCTTTTTTTTATTTTCATCTGACCATAGAAGCCAGTGACATTTGAAGTTCCAGTCGTGTCTGATAACTGAATATGCTGGAGTTTGTTTTTGGATGAGCTAGGAGAATTTTCCTTGAAACCCTCCCAAACAACATGTGGTGATGTAGGGGATGTTTGATATATATATATTTTTAGGTTTCTGACCCCAAGACCCAACTAATCTCTACAATTCTCCAGCTGTGATCCTTGGAGAGTCTTTGGCCACTCAAACTCTCCTCCTCACCGTGCATTAGGACGATATAGACACACGTCCTCTTCCAGGCAGATTTTTAACATCTTTAGTTGATTGGAACTTCTTAATTATTGCCCTGATGGTGGAAATGGGAATTTTCAATGCTTTAACTCTTTTCTTACAGCCACTTTCTATTTTGTGATGCTCAACAATCTTGTTCTGCACATCAGAACTATATTCTTTGGTTTTACTCTTTGTGATGGATGATTAAGGGAATTTGGCCTTTGTGTTCCTCATATTTATAATCCTGTGGAACAGGAAGTCGTGGCTGGACAATTTCATGCTCCTAGTCACCCTGGTGTGCTAAATAATGTAAATATGAATGGGAATATACTTCAGAGATATTTTACTCATAAGAATTTCTAGGGGTGCCAATAATTGTGGCCAACATTCATTGGAGAAAAACATTTGTTTCACAATGAGATTTTCTCCCCACTTTCAATTGTTTTACTTCAATGATAGGTTAGAATTTTGAGAATTTTTTGAGTGAAAGATCAAAAGGATAAACAATGCAGATTTATTTTCACAGCCACCTTTGCTCATATTTATTAAGGGTGCCAATATTAGTGGAGGGCACTGTATATAATCCATATACAAAATTATATAACAAACTTATTTAATAATACAATTTAATCTTGTCATCATACATTTCATCATATAGTGAAAGTGTAAGAAAAGTGGCGTTTTGTTCAGCTGCGAGGTTTCTCTGAATAAGCCGTATGTAGAGCTGGCTCCCGAGAGGTCTGTAGTCTGGGTCTGTATGAAAGTTTTTTTTTTTTTTTTTTTTTTTTTTGAACTGGTGAGAATGGTACACTTGAATGCTCAAAGATCTGGCGAGAGCGCGTTTGCTCTGAATAAATGCGGAAAGCCCTTATATGGAGATAATTTGGGCGTGTTTTATGCAAATGACTAACCTCGTGCACGCGGCCGCTCATTTAGAATTACTCCAAATTCACTAACATAAGAACGAGGTAAGAACAAATTCATGTGCGTACGCACGTGTTGTGAATTAGGCCGAAAGTTTTCGTGAGAAGTTCAAATGTGCGTATAAATACGAAAAACATACGCAATTATTAGTGAATGAGACCCAATGTCATACGATGTTGTAATAAGAAAATAAAATCTATAGATTTAAAATACTTACAGCATATCACAATGTTAGTTTAAACATTTAACCTAGAAAAATGTGCGCTATTAGGCGCATATCCAATATTTGTGTCGAAAGTGGAAGCTGAAGCACGCTTCAGGACATCAGTGGAAACAAGTTAAAATACGGCGTAATTTTTGCTCATAAATGTAAGAATAATACATTGTTCGGAACTGTAAAGGGTGTACTTTTATTTGTGTGCACTCACAATATAAAAAAAATTGTGCTTTTGTAAAATAAAGAAAACAAACAGGATGCGCTTTCTGCCGTCTCGGTCTTGAACAGGAGCGCTTCACAAAAATGAACCGAAACTCAGCGAATATTTTCCTCACAGACATGATGAGTAAATCAATAGAACGTTTTAAATGACTACAAAACAAAATAATTCAAATCCAAAACAAAAAGGCTTTCATTATGTAATCCGTAAAGCTGCATTTCTTTCTAAAGGTGCGTCCAATGAGGATATGGCGAGTCAGGATCGTCAACTTCATCTTTGCGACACTGACTCAGAAAACACTAGTTTATTAATAGATAATTCAAACATCTCCTTACTATTTCCCCCTGACACATTCATGGTAACATTTGCTGGGGCTTTGCGGCAAGCTTTAGCCTATTTAGCGTGCTCATGTCACATTGCTGTGTGCCATGGTCACGAAAACTCTTCATTTGCACGCGTTTTTAAGCATTGCAGTTTAAAAACAAGTGATTTAAGACATTGAAATGCAAACAACAGCACTATATGCATGAGCTGTCTGTTTCTGAGTGTGATTTCTGAAGTTCGGTCAGATCGAGGTCGGGTTAGGTTCACACCTTAAACGAACCGTACCAGAGTTCGTTTGAAACCGGACCGAGACCACCTCTTCAGCTGGGTCTCGGTACGTTTGTTTGGTCCGCACCCGAGTGTGATTGCTGTATTCACATCTGCCCAAAAGATCCCCACCAAGAGGGGAAACGAACTTGATTTCGAGTCAATCGAACAAAACAAGACAGGTGTGAATACACCCAGAGTTACACTAGCGGTGCACCAGCTTAAAATGCCGTGCTTATCAGAGACACGGAGGCTACTACACACTAGATTAAGGGTGCTTTCACACCTGCCTCATTTAGTTCGGTTGAATTGCACTAGAGTTCGTTGTCCCTCTTTAGCCCTATTCGGACGGTAATTGTTTCTCAGGGGGACATAAGTGATTTTCACCATATACAGGGGGTAGTTGGTGATTTAATTGCCGTCCGAATCCAGGATGTCGGTGTTTTTCTCTCACCACCCCCGTGAAAATCCCCGGCCGAATTACCTACTGTTTTTTGACAAACACCAAGGTCGTGTGGTAATTTAATTGCCGTCCGAATCCACATCTCTGAGTTTACGAGAAGAAATCGATTGAAAATTCAGTGTTTAATCCCTTTTTGAGCACTCCCGAACACCGTAACGTTGTACTTCGGTCGGTGTAATTTACATATTATTTCTGAAATGCTGGAAAGTATTTAAAAGAACAATACTTCATGACTGCTCAACCACAGCGACTGGGAGCAGAAAAAGAAGAAAAGCACATAAACATTCAAAATGGGTCTTTATTGTGGCAGCAGCAGGTATGCAATACAATTTTAAAATGTGTATTATAAACAGATATATATCGCGTATAATTATATATAACTATAGCGCCTCTATTTTCCTATTTTTAAACAGGAGATTTAAATAATCAAATAATAAATATTATAAAATATGCTTGGAATAATAATAGTACATTTTACATAAGTATTTTTAAATACATTTTAAACAATAATAAGAATACATTTGTAAATAAAATGAATTTTATTTACAGCAGACAATCATGTGATTGGTCACGTGAGCAGCGCGTTCCCGGGTGCGCAGGATCACAGAACTCGCTCCTTCACTGTGAATAAATCGCCATCCGAATGCATGAGTTTTATCACTGAGGTCATATGTAAATTTATTTTTTACAGACGTCCATATGAGAAACAATTACCGTCCGAATCGGGCTTTTGTGTGTTTTTTTTTTATTTTTTTTTTTTATTTTTTTTGGGCAGGTGTGAATGCAGCAATCGCACTCTGGTGCGCACACATATACTTATATGTATATATAATATACATATATATAAATGTATATATAAATAGTGAAAATATAATTATATATAGATAGATATATTAAAGCGGACTAATGGCTACATTCGTTTAGCGTTTGCCAGGACAGCTATAAATCCCATGATAACCTGCGGAGAGAACTTGTCAATCCATTTTGATGAGTGAGGCAGAGGAACGTAAACAGGTGAACACTGACCAATTAGAGGACAGATTTACTCACATGTGACTTGCATAAAGACAGTTTGGTATGCTTTTCAATGTTGCCTTGTGAAAGCAAACCAAACCAAGAAGTAAATGCAACATTGTAACAAATTAATCCGTTTCGGAACACAGCAAATGATCTACAGGTCTGAAAGCACCCTAACTTATGACAGATGGACCAAACAGAGAAGCTTTATTTCCACCAGCGAAATGCCTGAAGTTGATAGTGTGAGACCATTTTGGATACTCATGACCAGGGCGTCATTTAAATATTGCCTGATGCAAAGCTACAGCGCGTTAGCTCTAGCATTCTGCCTGCTTCAGATCAGACAGAGATGAAATAGTGTGGTAAGATCACATTTATTTGAATGAATTAATTATAACATAGCTACACAGCAAATTTTAAAGAGTGGATTTAACTCCCTCAGAGTTAAAATTAACACTTGCCCAGAGTACATATGGGAATCACTGGTAAAGTGTTAAATTAACACTTTTGAAAGAGTTAACATTATTAACACTCTGACAGTGTTAACTAACCAACTCTTAAAGTGTAAAATTTTAACACCACAATGGATGATGAGTACACCAAAGTTGGTGTTCAAAATTAACACTCATGGATTAACTGGTCAACACTGCACCAGTGTTCAGGTGAAAATATATAAAAAATAAACCCACAAAACAATACACGTTTACATTTATTTATTCATTTTATTGAAACATTGTAAATATTTTCCCTGCACCAAAATGTCTTCACATTCAGTGTTTTCAATACATGTAAAGAACATGTTCTTACAACAATTAAACATAATGTCAAAGCAAATCAGTGCAAAGACACAAAAAAACATATTCTTATTTGGTCCATATGTACTCTTAATGTCATAAGGTTTATAATGCTGACATTTATCAGGTTAAACAACAGCATTCCATTCATTACCATAAACACTGAATGCATGTTAATGCTCACTAATCAAAGTCTGTGCTGGTGTTTGGACCTCCATGGAGAAAGTCTTATTCTTTTTTCAGCATGATGAGATGCGTTTCTCTGCAGTTTTCAGCCAAGCAAGATATCCACTCCTATTTGCAGCATCACAAACTGCCCCTGTAAAATTGAGAAAAAAAATTAAATACAAAAAACAAAACAGGATCATTTCACAACCATTTATCAAAACTATTATCAGGTGAAATGTCAGAGACAAGTATGAATTTCAAAACAAGAACAGTTAACCCAAAACTGAAAATTCTGTTATCATTTATTTATCCTCATGTGGGAACCACCTGAACACCTGTATGACCTTATGTCTTCTGAGGAACACAAAAAAAAATATTTTGAATAATCTACAGAAGAAATACATGGGACCACTCTTATACTTTTGCATCTTTTTTAAAAGCTTGATATTGATTGGCATATACTGACATTATAAGAACAAGCAGGTCCGAAAAAGAAAGAAGGGCATACAGCATTAGAACAACACAAGGGTGAGTAAATGATGACTTAAATGGTTAGTTCACCCAAAAATGAACTAAGTGAACTATCCCTTTAAGGAAAAGCATTTAATTCACTGTAAATGTATTTTGTAAAAAGAAAGTCAGTCTTACTAGAAAATGGGTCTTTAATGACAGAGACAAAGTCACAATTCCAAGTGCATTCTAATCTCTCTGCGTTGAGGTTGGATGACTCCTATCAAAATTAATGCACATAAATGGGACAGCACATAAATAAATGACAGTCCATGCATATCAAAAACTTAGTTGATAATTTTTTAGAAAGAGATCAGACTCTTTATTATTATTGTTTAAAAAAAATAAACATGACAATCAATAATCTTAAAATATGCAATTGTGGCTTACCCATGTATTGGTGGCTTCATACTCTTCAAGCACATCATCTCCTTTTGATTTTTTCTGTATAAAAATATATATTTTAGCACATTAAAAGATATATCTTATACTGTAAGAATACATACTATTGTCCTGTAAAAAATAAAAAGCACTAATCATGATAACAATATAATATATATATAAAGTACTATAATATATTATAGTAAAGTATATAGGGCTGTCGCGATAACCGCAATATCGCAATACCGCGCTATTGACGAGCATAACCGCAGAGGAATGAAACAACCGCAGCAACCACGATATTTCCTTTTCTTTTCTTTTTTTTTCGTAAGGTTATGCCCTTACTGAATATTAGTAATGATAACAATGTGTACCATGCTGATTTGTACAGAGGCTCAGTAAATTTGCACTTAACAAGCCTAAACAGACAGCGAATGAGAGAGAGATCGACTGAGCGCGTGCGATTACCTGAGTCTCCTTCAGGCTGAGTCATGTATATTTGTGAAAACAGGTTGTCATGTCCAAGGAAAGCGAAATCTGTCTTAGCATCGACGATCTGCTGGTCAACTGAGCCTTTAAAAGTGGCGCTCAAAGTTAAGCAGCTTGTTCATTACATATCTCGAATGAATCGGCATTTTTGAACGTGTAGTTGAATGAACGGTGACCCACTCAAAGACAGTCCCTTACCGCCACCGTGTGGCGCAACAATGAAACTGCACTGACTGACTGACTGACAGCCCGTCTAGAACTCGCATGTGAAATATCAACAGAAAAAGTATCTTGTCAGTCAGATTCGAGGATCAGAACTAACTGTATATATATATATATATATATATATATATATATATATATATATATATATATATATATATATATTAGGGATGTTCATTTTAACCGTTAACCGACCGATTAGAAGTTTGACCGATTAATACAATCAGTTAAACGGTTTAAAGTCACTTATTTATTTATTTTTTCAGTAATTTATCAAAATATTTTAAAAGGTTTGCTGCATGGTTAAAATAAGCTACGCCTATAAAAAAAAATATTTTTTTTTAGAGAGAGAGAAAAAAAAAACATAAGTCGCCTATAAATCGCATTTTATTATTTCATTCAGAAATAGCAGACGCGAATTACAAACATAATAAACACTGTAAACATAGCTAGGCTATTTTAGTTCCCCTCACTCCACAACAAATCCTTTCAATTAACAGTAGGCTATTTAGAAAAGAACAATAATTAAAAATGTAAGAAGCTATAGCTATATAAACGACAAACCAAAACGAATTAATTTAGGCTAAAACGAAACTGAAACCAATGTTGGGTCTCCTTCGACTAAAAATAAATAGGATTCCGCTTTCTGCTGTCTGCTTTCCGTTCGCGCAGAACAAAAATGAACCGAAACTCTGCATAGGCTACTTGCACAGTTTTTCTTTCGTTTTCTTAAATTATTATTTAAGTGAAAATATATTTCTCATATAGGCCTATTTATTCGTTATAATAGTGTATATATATACAGGGCTCTAGACTCATTCTTCCCACTGGTTGCACTTGTGCCTAACTTTCTCAGTCGCAGGAGCACATCATTTGCAGGGCCGGATTTACGCACAGGCATTCTAGGCACGTGCCTATGCTCGCTCGTCCAGGGGGGCCCAAACACAATGAAGAGATAAAATATTTTTGTTATACTATGGGCTATCTACAACAGTAAAAGAACCAAAACCCCAGAAGACATTGAGCAAATAAATATAACAAACAATAGGGTAAAAAATGACAAACTATTTCCATGTCTTCCACCTTTTTTTCTGTACGGAAATCACGCTTTCTTTCTCCCTTTCTCTCTCACAGATGCACACACAGTACAAACACGCACTCGCGCACACACGCGGAGACTCACACAGAAACTTGTTGTCAGCGTTGCCCCGCGAATTTATCAATAATATAGTTTGGCAGCTGTAGCAAGGAAGCAGTTCAACTTAAAGATTCGCTATTAGTAGACGCTGCTGCTGAACACTGCTAAGAGACGCACAGACCCAGGTATTCACACGCGCTTAATATCTCTCTCTCTCTCTCTCTCTCTCTCTCTAATAACTGTATTAGACTGCATTAATAACTGCATTAGCCTGCATATCAATGGCTCAAGCCTCTGTTATTAGCTCTAAAATGACGTTTTGGAATTTGCAACGGAAGGTTTGGGATGAGGTGCGTATTAGTTCAACACACACGAGATTTCAGGACGAAAACATATGGAAAAAATAAAAAAGGTAATTGCGACCTTTTATCTCACAATTCAGATTTTTTTTTTTACTTCTGGCAATTGCGAGTTTATATCTCACAATTCTGAGGGAAAAAAAGTCAGAATTGTGAGATAAAAAGTCACGGTAACCTTTTTTTATTTTTGTATTCAGTGGCGGAAACGGGCTTCCATAGAAACATGTCAAATGTCATGAAACAAATCATCTGAACAATGTCTCGATGTGTGATTGTGACTCCAGGCTGTTAAAATTATTAGAGAAATAATGCACTCTCGAAGTGGTTATGTGGCCAAGACGCCGCGCCTATTAATGGAATGTCTTTCTCATTTCTCAAACAAATTAAGAACTACATTCGATTTTTATTGACTGAACATAAGCGCTTATTGCGATAGAAACCACTGTAACAGTTTCCACTGATTAAGAAATATTTTTTGTTTGCTTGGGTGGTAATATTAGGCCTATCATATTAATAGGGAAGGGGGGCCCAAAAATTTGTTTTGCCTATGTCACGAAAAGAGGTAAATCCGGCCCTGATCATTTGGTTGCAATTTTTTTTTTTATACAATATTTGATTAATCAATGCATGCTGATGAACTTTTATGATAGTTTATAGTTATATGGTAACGAAAGTGTTCAACATTCAACCCGTTCTTTTTCATCAGTATTATTTGTGATTTAAATTTTGTGACAGGAATTCCTCTTTTCGTGTGCTTTCACTTTCACGATCTTGGTGTCATGCTTTACAAGAAAAGATAATTGTCTGTTTTGCTTATCTATACACCTTTCACTTTTTAAGACTAAAACAAAAGATGGATTCATTGTTATTCTTAATTAAAAAGCACAACAACAATAAAACAGTACGTTACAATGACAAACTACACTGAAAAAATGATTCATTGAATTTACTCAATTTTTTAAGGTAGTGGTTGCAATCAAAAGCTACATAAACAACTAATTTAGTTGAAAGCTAGTAAACTAAAGTTATTTAAATGTACTAAAATAAAATGATTGCAACCACTTACCAAAAAATGAGTAAACAATGAATCATTTTTTTCAGTGTAGCTTACATAACCTTTATTAACAAAAACGATAAGACGAGGCATGGCACAGGACACATCACATGTTGTATTACACCTACTAATAAATTACAGAATGTTTAGCAAACACTGAGGAATCAAATAATAATAATATAAAAAAAATAAGGAAAGCTTGCATAGTGTAACATGAAGTAAACAGCAAAGATAACAAGCTTTTCAAAGTAAAACTAAACTGGCTGTCGCTGACAGGACTTGCATGTTTTCTCTACAAGAATACCAACATGTTCACCTTCTCTGGTTTAAGAAGCGGTCTTTTTCTTTAGTTTGAAAACCAAATCCTCCGCACCTTCGCGCTCCTGCTGAAAGCACCTCTCTTCACGTGATCAGTGAAATCTTTCTCCTGCTACAATGTGCTGCGGCTGGCAGCGCGCGCTTTGGAGCAGCGCAGACCATGCACTCGCCTCGCACAAGTGCGACCATGTCAAATTTTTACTCGCACACTCTCAAAAAATGGTCGCAGTCTAGAGCCCTGTATATGTATATATGTATATATATATATATATATATATATATATATATATATATATATATATATATACATATATACATATAATATATATATATACATACATACATACATACATACACACACACACACACACACACACACACACACACACACACACACACACACACACACACATTAGAGCCAAGCTTTATTATGTTTTTCTCCGCTCGCAGAAGCGCTGCAGGTGCGTGATGTGATATGATCATGTGAATCCTCATGTTCAGTTGTTTGCTGCTTTTTGCGCAAGTAAAATGAATCCCCGGAAAACAAATGTTAGTATGTTTAATGGGTCACAGACACTTATTCTTTCTAATTTAATTCTGTTCTAATTTAAAATAAACTTGTCGGTTAACGGTTAATAATCGGTTAACGAGCGTCGGTTGTCGGTTAGGAAAAATAACCGAAATGAACATCCCTAATATATATATATGCTAACAATAGACTAACGATCTTATTGTCAGGTTTATGTTTTATGTGGACCGTTATTTTGTCATTCTCTTCCGTTTACTTCACTTCCTGTTTCAACGTGATTTAGTTTCGGTTTCATTGGTTTCTGAATATGACCTCGTTACATCGTAACACATTACACACAGATTATATATATATAATCTTATATACACACACACACACATATATATGTGTATATGCGGTATGTATACATACACATATATACATATATATGTGCGGTAATACCGCATATAAATTACCGCAAGGGAAATTCCTTCACCGCGACAGCCCTAAAAGTATATAGTATATAGAATTGTTATTATTATTAAAGTACCTGCCAAAAGTTTGGAAACATTACAATTAATGATTCTGAAATAAATATCTTCTGCTCATCAAGGCTGAATTTATTTGATTAAAATAAAAAAATAAAACAGCAATATTATGAAACATAATTCAATAAAAAAAAAGTTTTCAATTTGAATACATTATAAAATGTAATGTTATTCCTGTGATGCAAAGCAGAATTTTCTTCATCATTACTCCAGTTTTCAGTGTCGCATGATCTTTTAGAAATCATAATTTATTTGACTCTCAAGAAACATTTCTGATTATTATCAATGTTGAAAACAATTTTGCTGCATCATATTTTGTGTGGAAATGGTGATAAACTTTATTTTTCAGGATTTTTTGATAAATATAAAGTTTAATGAACAGCATTTATTTGCATTTATCAAATATATTAATTAAATTTGTTAATGCATTAAATAGAAATCATTTTAAATGATAAAATTTTTTATCACTTTCATGCATGAATAAAATGATTAATTTCTCTCTCTTTTTTAAATCTTATACAAATGTTTGCATTTTGCATTGTTTCCACAAAAATATTCAGCAGCAAAACTGTTTTTAACATTGATAATAATGAAAATGTTTCTTGAGCAGCAAATCAGCATATTAGAATGATTTCTGAAGGATTATGAGACACTGAAACTTCTCTTTGTAAACAACAACATATTTATAAACGTTTCTAATAACGAGTGTTGCTTTCCCAAATGCAAATTAAAGCTGCTCAAACCAATCGCAGCGCAGCTAGCACTAACAGTGCATCGAAACTAAACACAGTACTGTAACAGCAGACATGTAGCGAGTCAGACTACAGCCTGTTATATAATTACAACACAACCGTTGGGAGTTTTATGACAGCACTAGCAATCTCAAATTCTCACCGCCATTCATAAAAAAATCACCGGGTCGAGTAACACGTTTCAGCGCTGAATCTACTGGTGTTTGGCGCTTTGAATCATTTGAACGCTTTTAACTGTCCTGCAGATGGCGCCGCGAGCTCGTGCAGTGCTCTCAGGATCATTCAGTCCATGATGTTTGAGAAAACAATCTTTTGCAGTTTATTAAGGTAATAACTCAAGACCATTTGCGCGATTTCAAACATCACGCAGTAAGCTCGGATCTAAGCGAATCAGAGGTCGGAAAATACTGAAATCAGTATATGGAAAAATCACATCCCTGATCATAAAAACTCAATTTATGCTTAATGAAATCACAAAATTTGGTCATAAGACACACAAGAACCAATGACTGATATTGCCATTTAGATATGGGCAGTTTACAGTGGTTTGATTTGACAATATGACGTTGCAAAATACATATTATAAATGAGGTAAAACACTTCTGGCGTTTCACTTCAAATTCAAATGTCATGTGTGAGAAACGTTTAGGCTCCTTTAGGCACGCACAGCATATATCGTCATAAAGTAATATTATTTTATAAAATACATATCTTAAATGAAGTAAAACACTTACTTTCGGTGTTTTCCATGATAAAACCAACTTCCCCGTCTGCTCCGCATCGCGAGTGAAAGAAAATCTCTCTGTGAAAAAGTTTAGGAGTACATAAATATCGCTATAAATCAATGATGAGATATGAGATATAGTATTTTATATGAGATAAAATACTTGTTTTAAATGATGTAAAACGCTTACTTCTGGTGTTTCCCTGTTAAAAGTGACCTCCATGTCTGCACTGCATAGCAATTCAAATCTGTGAGAAATGTTTAGGCTCCTTTAGGCACGCACAGCATATATTGTCATAAATTAATATTATCTTATAAAATACATAATGTAAATGAGGTAAAACACTTACTTTCGGTGTTTTCCATGATAAAACCAACTTCCCCGTCTGCTCTGCATCGCGAGTGAAAGAAAATATATCTCTGAGAAAAAGTTTAGGAATTCACAGCATGTAAATATCGCTATAAATCAAATGTTATTATAAAATAACGTTACATATTTAAATGAGATTAAAAACACTTACTTTCAGATTTTCCCTTTTAGAAAAGAAACGTCCTCGTCTGTTCCGCATCGCTAGTGAAAGGAAATGTCTTTGAGAAAAGTTTAGGCGCACACAGCACAGAAATATCGTTATAAAACGATATGATATTACAAAACACATTTTGTGAGTAAGATTAAATTTCGCAGTTTTCCGTCCTCGTATGCTCCGCATCGCGAGCAAAGAAAATGGCGTCTGTGAAAAATATTTCAGATGGGTGAGGCACACACACGAGAAAATGTCCCGGATGTTACTAACAACACTCAATAGTGTTAATAAGGGTGACTCTCTGTATTTACACCGGTCAGAGGGTGGTGTTTACACTAGCTAGTGTTAATGCCCTAAAATTCAACACCACAACTTTAACACTTTACTCTAAAAGTCCTTAACACCGGGATTTCAACACTGGGGATTTTGCTGTGTACTTGAATTAAATATTTCAATTGATCGATCGAAAGAGAAAGAGAGAGAGAGGTGACAGTGGTGTGTGTGAATTACGTCTGCATGTCTCTCTACAAACAATGAATCAGTGAGTTAAGTTACTTCAAACATTGATTTTACCCCCTCGTTGCTGATGAATGTAATGTAGTGATCCAGTATGTTCCTGAATGTTTGTGTGCTCATTGCCATCTCCAATCTCACATACCAAAATAATAGACGTGATTTTCTCAGGCCACATGTAAAATCATATGAATTATAAAAATTATTTATGATCTGTTACCATTTGTTATTTTCAAAAGGGAAATACTGACATGGATGTTTACAGAGCAAAGGTCACCTTTTTTAATTTGTCTTTATTATTATTAAAAATTGGTCAAGATGGCGCCGCAAATGGCAGCCACAACGCTGAGCTACGCAATTCTTCTGATGTTTTTGTTTGTTTGTTCTGTGTTTTGTCATTCTTCTCCTATAAGTTTTACCAGAGACGAACTCCTTAACATTAAGCAACACATCCCAGACAATTTTTGTCCGGTTTTTGATTATTTGGACATTCTAGTCGGAGGTACAGCTGTGTTGTTCAAACGCGCGTACAGACGCAGAAGAGGGAAAGCACCGGCGCCCTGGTTATGCTCCGCGTGTGCGGCTTTCGAGCTGCTCTCCCAAGCATTCATCTTGCGAATGTCCATTCCCTTCTTAACAAAAACGGATTAACTTATTCTCCTCACCCACACCAACAAGGACTTTTCAAACTCTGCTGCACTGTGCTTCACTGAAACCTGGCTGAGTGAAGCCATTCCGGATAACGCGCTTCATCTGCCGGGCTACCAGCTGTTCAGAGTGGATCGCATCGTGGAGTTAACGGGGAAAACGAGAGGTGGTGGATTGTGTTTCTACATCAACGAAAGTCGGTGTTCAGATGTAACAATGCTGAAAAAGGTATGCTGTCCTAACTTAGAGGCACTCTTCATAAACTGCAAACCGTTCTATTCCCCCCCGAGAGTTTTCCTCTTTCATTCTCGTGAATGTGTACATGCCTCCGGACGCGTGCGTGAGCGCCGCGATGCAACAGCTGGCCAAACAAATAACTGAAATGGAGCAAAGATACCCAGACTCTATCTTAATCATTCTTGGAGATTTTAACAAATCAAATCTCTCCCGTGAATTGCCAAAATACAAGCAGCACATTACATGTCCCACCAGAGACAATAATATATTGGATCACTGTTACCCCACAATAAAGAATGCATATCATTCTGTCCCACGAGCAGCTTTAGGGCTCTCTGATCACTGTTTGATTCATTTTATACCGACCTACAGGCAGAAACTGAAGTCAGCTAAACCTGTTTTAAGGACTGTTAAAAGATGGACTAATGAAGCAGAGCGGTATTTACAAGCCTGTTTCGACCTCACTGATTTGAGTGTTTTTGAATCTGCAGCCACTGATCTGGACGAGCTCACAGAGACTGTAACATCATATATCAGTTTCTGTGAGGATATGTGCATCCCCACCAGGACATTCTTATCATTTAATAATGATAAACCGTGGTTTACTGGAAAACTCAAACAGCTTTGTCACGCCAAAGAGGATGCTTACAGAAGTGGGGATAAAATCTTGTATAACCAGGCCAGGACCAGACTAACAAAGGAGATCAGAGTGGCTAAAAAAAAAACAACTCTGCAAAGCTAAGAAAAGAGCTTTCAGCCAACGGTCCAGCGTCAGTATGGACTGGTCTGAGGAACATCACCATGTACAAGACACCACCCCCACAGTCTGTGGAGAATCAACAACTGGCTGACAATCTGAATTTGTTTTACTGCCAATATGAAAAGGCCAGACTGACACCCAGCACCCACTCTGATCTGCACTTCACACATTCACCTACCACCCCTGCAACCCCCCCTCCCTCCCTTCACCATTCAACCTGCGCTTAAAGCCCGGGACACACCAAGCTGACGGCGATGAACTAGTGGCGACGAAAGCAGACTGCGGGGTCGGCTCACGTCGGCAGCGTCTGGGTCCAAAGTTGCCCTGACACTTCAAACTGACGCTTGACACCCGGCGGCCAAGTAGCACGTCCGTTCTGTGCTTTTCTCATGCACTGGTTCGCCAGCTGAACAGCCAATCAGAATGGTCAGATGGCCCGACGATCTCCGACGCCAATTCAACATGTTAAATCGGCTGAAAAAAAGCCGACAAAGACCAACTTCAGCCGACGGTGCGGAACACACTGAGAAAACTTAGTTGGCCGACGAACAAAAACTGCCCGATGGCCGACTGTCGGCTTGGTGTGTACCGGGCTTAAAGTCTGTGTAGAGAATGTGAACCGGGTCTTCAGGAAGCAGAAATCTAGGAAAGCTTCAGGCCCAGACTGTGTTTCACCTGCCTGTCTAAAAGTCTGCATTGACCAACTGGCCCCCATGTGAAGTTCCCTGCTGCTTCAAATGCTCCACCATCATTCCAGTCCCCAAAAAGCCCAAAATCACTGGACTTAATGATTACAGACCTGTAACTCTCATGTCTGTGGTCATGAAGTCATTTGAGCGACTGGTCCTGACCTACCTGAAGGACATCACTGAACCCTTGCTGGATCCGCTTCAATTTGCCTACAGAGCAAACAGGTCTGTGGATGATGCAGTCAACATGGGACTGCATTACTTCCTGCAGCTCCTCGACAGACCTGGGAATTACACAAGGATCCTATTTGTAGACTTCAGTTCGGCCTTCAATACCATCATACCTGACCTTCTCTCAGACAAACTCACACAGCTATCTGTTCCCACCTCATTGCTAAAAAGGCCCAGCAGAGGTTGTACTTCCTTCGCCAGCTGAGGAAATTCAACCTGCCACAGGAGCTGCTGAAACAGTTCTACTCTGCTATCATTGAGTCTGTCCTGTGTTCATCCATAACTGTCTGGTTTGGTTCAGCTACAAAATCAGACATCGAGATTACAGCGGACAGTCAGGACTGCTGAGAGGATTATCGGTGACCCTCTGCCCAGCCTCCAAGATCTTTACATCTCCAGAGTGAGGAAAAGGGCTAAGCAAATCACATCGGACCCCTCACACCCAGCCCAATCTCTCTTAGAACTGTTGCCTTCTGGTCGGCGCTACAGAGCACTGACCACCAGAACAGCCAGGCACAAGAACAGTTTTTCCCCGCAGGCTATATTCAGCCTGAACAATTAAACTTTCATAATTATACATCGTCCATCACAACTGACATATTTATACACAGAATCCAAAATTTGTACACGTGTAAACTGCACACTTTGTACTAGGGCTGAACGATTTTGGAAAATAATCTAATTGCGATTTTTTTTTTTTTACCAATATTGCGATTGCAATTTAATATGCGATTTTTTTTAAAGCTCTTTATATTCTGTATTATTCAACAAAGACAAGCAATAAATCATTGTATAGTATGCAGTGTTGGGCACGTTACTTTAAAAAAGTAATTGGTTATATTACTAGTTACTTCTCACAAATAGTAACTGAGTTACATCATTATAAAAGAAACTAATTACCAGGGAAAGTAACGTCTCAGTTACGTATGTAACCCTCGTTCCCTGAAGGAGGGAACCGAGACGTCACGTCGGATGACCGACGAATTGGGATCTCGCTTAGAGAGACCAATCCACTTCGAGTGTAACTAAACGAGCCAATGCACATTGGCATGCGATTATTGCATCCAGCTGCTGCTGATCACAGCGTGAGTATAAGTGGGCAGCAGGTGCAGCGCATATTCAGGTTTTCGCTGAGGAGCCGAGCCGGTGACCCGGCCTCTCAGTGGTGGTACAGCAGCCGTGGCGATGGGACGTGACGTCTCCGTTCCCTCCTTCAGGGACTGAGGGTTACATACGTAACCGAGACGTTCCCTATCAGTCAGTCACTCCGAGTCACGTCGGGTGACCGACGAATTGGGATCCCTACCAAAAGGCCACGGATACTGCCCCTTCCAGTGTCCTGTGGAAGCCTCCTGCGCCCCTACTTTTTGGCGCAGGTCAGGGCTTCACAAGAAGACCAGTTACTGTTGCTATGGCACTACCCACTCAGTAAGACTGGATAACACTGGGAAAACGTACCCATTCCACTTGAAACAGGAACGCTGCGGAAGCCCCTCCTTCCCGAAGGAGGTTCAGAAGCACTTACGCATATGAACAACCGTTTAGGTGCATATGGAAGATTAGAGATGATTGTAGCCTCTTGGCAGAATGTTTGCCAGGGAAACACGGGCTCCGAGGCTATACCGTGGACTTTACACATATATTCCAATTAGGTCTCTACATATGGACCCCAGCCCTCTACCGGTCTCTCATCGAGTGAGGGCCTGGCACCAGACGCTCTGCCACGTCTGGCTGCCGAGGGGATGGAGGAGCTTGACAGGGTCTACAGTGCGGACTCTCTGGCGCAGTTTTAGCAAGCCGACCCGAAACCGGAGCCTCTCAGTGCTTCTACCCGTTTGAGGTGAGAACACAGGAGGAGACCGGTTCCACACGAAGGCTATAGAATCTAGCGAACGTGTTAGGGGTCGCCCAACCCACAGCTCTACAAATATCTGCCAGCGAGGCGCCACGAGCCCACGCCCAGGAAGATGCAAAACTTCTAGTAGAGTGGGCTCTCAACCTGAACGGGCAGGGCACACCCTGTGCCTGATAAGCCAGGGTGATGGCGTCCACTATCCAGTGGGCCATCTTCTGCTTGGAGACGGCATTCCCTTCTGCCAGCCTCCGTGACAGATAAAGAGCTGGTCTGAGGTCCTGAAGCTTTGCGTTCTGTCAACGTAGCATCTCAATGCTCGGATGGGACAAAGCAAAGCTAAGGCTGGGTCTGCCTCCTCCGAGGGCAGCGCTTGCAGGCTCACCACCTGGTCCCTGAAGGGAGTAGTGGGAACCTTGGGCACATAGCCGGGCCGGGGCCTCAGGATTACCTGGGCCGGCCCAAACTCTAGGCATGAATCGCCGACCAAAAATGCGTGCAGGTCCCCTACCCTCTTGATGGAGGCCAATGCAAGCAGGAGCGGAGTCTGAAAACCCACACGCACTCTCTCACACACACACACACTCTCTCACACACACACGCACTCTCACACACTGTCTGCAACGGATCAAATGGGTCCTGCTGTAGTGCTCTGAGCACTAGAGACAGGTCCCAAGAGGGTATAGAGGGGGGCCGTGGAGGATTTAACCTTCCTGCCCCCCTAAGGAACCTGATGACCAAGTCATGCTTCCCCACCGACTTCCCTTCCACAGGGTCGTGGTTGGCAGCAATCGCAGCCACGTAGACTTTAAGGGTGGAGGGAGACAGCCTTCGCTCCAACCCTTGCTGCAAGAAGGACAGCACGACTCTGATCGGGCCCTTCCGGGGGTCTTCTCGGTGAGAAGAGCACCACTCGACAAACAGGTTCCACTTCAAGGCGTAAGCATGTCTCGTAGACAGCGCTCTCGCCGAAGTGATGGTGTCAACTACCTCTTGGGGTAGGTCACCTAGAACCTCCGCGTCCCGTCCAGGGACCAGACATGTTTTAAGTTTCCAGAGGTCTGGACGCAGGTGCCATAAGGTGCCCCGTCTCTGAGTCAGTAGATCCTACCTCAGAGGAATCTGCCAAGGAGGGGCTGTCACAAGGAGCATCAGTTCTGGGAACCAAGTCCGAGTGGGCCAGTACGGCGCCACGAGCAAGACCTGCTCCTCGTCCTCCCTGATCTTGCACAATGTCTGTGCGAGAAGGCTAACTGGGGGGAACGCATACTTGCGGGGGCCCCACAGCCAGCTGAGTGCCAGTGCGTCCGTGCCGAGTGTTTCCTCGGTCAGGGAGTAAACAACTGGCAATGAGAAGTCTCTCAATAAGCTGGGCCGTCTGGGGATGGAGTCTCCACTCTCCGGGGAGCGCAGCTCGTCGGCTGCCCGGTTGAGCAAGCCCGGAATGTGAATGGCACGAAGCGACCTCAGATGCTTCTGACTCCATAGGAGGAGGTGGCAGGCGAGTTGCGACATGTGACGGAAGCGTAGACCACCTTGTCGGTTGATGTATGCAACGGTCACAGTGTGTCCGTACGGACCATACGTGCTTGCTCTGTAAGTGCCTCTTGAGACGGTTCAGGGCCAGGCGTACTGCCAGCAACTCTAGGCAACTTATGTGCCAATGCAGTTGGGGGCCCCGTCCAAACCCCCGACACTGCAAGCCCGTTGAACGTGGCTCCCCAGCCGGTGATGGAGGCATCCGTGTAAACCACAGCATGCATGGAGACCTGTTCCAGGGGCACTCCTGCCCAGAGAAACAAAATGTCTGACCACGAGGTGAGGGTTTGGCGGCAGGCCGGTGTGACTTGGACCCGGTGAGTGCCGCATTGCCACGCCCACCTCGGGACTCGGCCATGGAGCCAATGTTGAAGCGGTCAAATATGAAGCAGCCCCAGCGGCGTTACTGCCGCCGCAGCTACCATATGCCCCAGGAGCCTCTGAAATTGTTTCAGTGGGACCGCGGACCTGCTCTTGAACGCATTCAAGCAGTTCAACACCGACTGAGCACGTTCCTGCGTGAGGCGTGCTGTCTGATTGACCGAATCCAATTCCATACCGAGAAAAGAGATCCTCTGCGTCGGGGAGAGTTTGCTCTTTTCCCAGTTGACCCAAAGGCCCAACTGGCTGAGGTGCGAGTGCACCAAGTCCCTGTGTTCGCACAACTGGTCCTGAGACTGTGGCAGTATGAGCCAGTCATCGAGGTAGTTGAGAATGCGAATGCCCTGTTCTCTCAGGGGAACAAGGGCTGCCTCCACAACTTTCGTGATGACACGGGGCGACAGGGACAGCCCGAAGGGCAGGACCTTGTACTAATATGCCCGTCCTTCAAACACAAACTGCAGGAATGGCCTGTGGTGCGGAAGGATTGAGACAAGGAAGTACGCGTCCTTCAGGTCAATCGCTGCAAGCCAATCTCGGGGACGGATGCACCCGAAGATGCACTTCTGCGTGAGTCTCTTGAACGGAAGCTTGCCCAGTTCAGGACGCACAGATCCAAGATTGGTCTCCACCCACCGCCTTTCTTGGGCACAATGAAGTAAGGGCTGTAAAACCCTGTCTTCATATCGGCTGGAGGGACCGGCTCCATCACGTCCCTCGCCAATAGGACAGTGATCTCCGCACACAAGCCTTTACTGCTGTGAGGTGGAACCTGGGAGAACGCCGGGCGAACTGAATCGCATAGCCGAGTCAGATGGTCCACAGGAGCCAGCGAGACGGGCTGGGTAGCGCTTTTTCCAGTTTATTTTTTTACTTTATTTATTTACAGGGGCAATGCACATTAATAAACATAACTGTAAACGTGCCAGAATTAGCACAAAAGGCTATTTTTCATCTGTAGACCCTTGACAGAATGTTAAAAGGTCACCCTAAAAACAAAGACAGAGCATCACACATATACACATCATATGGAGAGAGAAGATAAAAAAATAATAATAATTACAGAAAACAAATATCACACACAATCAGAAAAATCGCTACTAAAATACACAATATAAGTGAATTATCTAAAACAAAGTAAACATAAGAGAAAGAGAGAGAGAGAAAGAGAAAGATGGCAACAGGAGAGAGCAACATAGCCAAGAGCAATTAGTACAAGGAAGTCTATTGTCAAGAATACAATACTAATGTTGAGACAGTGCTGAGTTGTCATTAACCATTTTTTAAGATGAGACTGAAAAGAGCCAAAAGTATGTAATCGTCTAATTGTTGATGGGGTGGAGTTCCATTCCCTTGCAGCTTTGACTGAAAATACAGACTGACTGAACTTACTTCTTTTGAAAGGAATAATACAGTCCCCTCTTTCCCCACCCCTTGTAGATCTGTGAGCAGTTGTTCTAATATTCACAAACTGTTTTAGTGGTGGTGAAGACAAGCTATGCATAGTCTTAAACAGCAGACAAATATGTACATATTTGATCAAGTTATCCCAGCTTAGCAAATTGTATTTCTTTAATATTGAGCAATGATGAAACTGAACTGATTTCTTATCAAGAGTTTTTAGTGATTGTTTATACAAAGACTCTAGTGGTTTCAGAGTAGTAATACTGGCTTGCGACCAAGTAGTTAAACAGTAAGTAATATGAGAAATAATCATAGAATGCATATACATCAGAGCGGTGTCAGACGACATATAATCACGAATAAATCTAAAATTTGAAAAACTAAATCTGACCCGGTTACAGACCTTTTTAACCTGCGCCTTAAATTAAAGTTTGGAATCAATCAGAACACCAAGGTACTTATATTCAGATACAACTTGTAATCTTTCCCCTGATACAAATACATCTGGCACTACACTTAAATTCTTAGTTTTGGTGATAAACATGCACACTGTTTTAGAGATGTTTAACTGTAAGCAGCATTGTTCTAGCCAAGCTGCAACATGAACCAAGGATTCTGTAAGTTCATTTGCAACTTGTGACACACTACTTCCATGTATATAAATGACAGTGTCATCTGCATACATTTGAATGTTAGTGTTAGGACAGACGGATGGAAGATCATTGATGTACAACGTAAAAAGTAAAGGACCCAGAATAGATCCTTGTGGAACACCAGTGGATATACTTAGGGGAGCTGAATTATAATTCTGTATACTAACATACTGTGTGCGACCTGACAAGTATGATTCGATCCATCTTAAAGTATGTGGAGAGAAATTAAAACTTAATAATTTAGACAAAAGAATTCTATGGTTTAGAGTGTCAAAGGCCTTCCTGAGGTCAAGAAACACAGCCCCGACGACCCCTCCTTTATCTAATAGAGACTTGACTTTTTCAGTGAAGTAGCAATTTGCCATCTCAGTTGAGTAGTTTGCTCTGAAGCCAAATTGCATTGGATGTAAAGCAAAATAACTATTATTTAAATAATTAGTGATTTGTGCAGCCATCAATTTCTCTGCAACCTTTGAGACTATAGGTAAAATACTAATAGGTCTGTAATTACTAGCAGAGTGAGGGTCACCACTTTTGAATATAGGCACAATAACAGATGACTTCCAAGCACATGGGAACATCCCCTGAGAAACTGAAAGATTGATAATTTTAGTGATAGGATTAACTAACGACTCACTAATCTCTTTAAACATTATCACATCCATACCAAAAATATCCTTTGCTCTGGATGGTTTAAGAGATGTAATTGTTCTTGTGACGTCTAATTCAGAGACTGCCCTTAGAAGTAAGGGCTTGTTCCACTGTATTACCTGTATAAACTTCTGAATACTTAGGGGAAAAACATTGTGAAATTGTGACTACCGAGTCAACAAAGTAATAATTATGTGCTTTGGCTACATCAGCTGGATTGTTGGTCAGCTTCCCGTTAACCATCAATTCAAGTGATGACCTATCTTTTTTTTTTATCACCTTTTAAGTAGTTCAACTTATTCCAGATTGTTTTAGAATTACCTCTAGCCTCATTAATTATTCTCAGGAAAAAATCAGCCTTTGCTTTTCTCAAGGTCTTTACCACCTTGTTCCGTAACATAGCGAAATGTTGTCTATCATGACTAAACTTTGATCTGTTTGCAGTTTTTAAAGCAATATCCCGTTTTTTCATTAATTCTAAGATATCTGAATTCATCCAAGGGACAGTATGTTTTTTATTTTTAGGATTAAGTTTACAACTGAAATCTTTAATAGTACTCTCTAATTTTTTGGAGAATGTTTGACTGTCTTCGTCCTGATCTTTTCCGATTAATAAATCATCCCATTCAATCTGATGGACTGCCTTTCTGAAGTCATCTAGTTTACGTTTTGGAATGCCATAAGAGTCATATTTCCTTATGAATGAATTGAATCTCTTGCTAGATAATTTTCTGGCCACTAAAATCAAATTGTGATCAGAAAGGCCTGTTAACATATTAAAAGTGTTTAAAATTCTCTCTGCTCGATTACTAAAAATTAAATCAATTTGAGACCTTGTTGAATTAGTTATTCTTGTAGGCCCATTAATCATTTGCTTCAGATCGAAGTGATCAGTTATCTGTTTGAGATTCTTTCTGACGGTTTTATCGTCCCAATTAATATTAAAGTCTCCCATTATAATAACTTCTTTGTTGAAATCACACTGCTTTAGTAATTGTTTCAAATTTTCATAAAAACTAATATTAGAAGATGGTGGACGATAAATTACAATTAATACAAAAGACATCTGTGGTGATAATATAAGGTTCAGACCAATACATTCCAAATCTATACAATTCGCCCAGGCGATTTCATTACACTGGATGCCAATTTTCACATAAATCATAACTCCACCTCCCTTAGAACCAACTCTATCTCTCCTATACAATTTAAAACCAGGTACTTCTAATGCTGCAGACGGAGAATTTTCATGAAGCCATGTCTCAGATAAACAAAGAAAATCTAAATTAGAGTCTAGTAAAAGATGATGAATTTGATCACTTTTTGATATAATACTTTGTATATTCAAATGCCCACCTAAGAGACCCTTTGGCTTGACTTTAGGATCCCAAATTGTTCTTGATTGATTTACTGTTTGAAAGAATCCCCATTTCTTATTTTTTAAAATACCTTGATTTACAACTTTACTTTTTACATTTTGCATAGACTTTGCAAACACTTGTGAAGTACCTAAACCAGAGTTCACAGAAATTGAACTATTTGGTGACTCCATCGGAGCAAAATTCCCTTCATTCCCCAAAGGTCTTGTAATGCACGATCTCGTCTGAAAGTCCGTGTCACTCCCGCTCGCCGCACGGGAACCCAGGCTTGCCTCAGACGCCAACAATCCCACATGGACACGCTGCGGAACACCAACTGCGGCCGTGGAAACACCCGGCAACTCGGCCTCCTCTGCCGCGACGCTCCCCGCACCAACACCAGCATCCAGCGAGACAGAGCGAGGGAGGTTAGTGTGTTGAGCATAGCCAGACAGTGACATACCGCCACCAAAAGTGCATACCTGAAGGGTAGCTGGATCCGTCATGGAATCCACTGGGCCGGTGTGACACCGGTCCATGATGCTAGTGCCCAGCCGCTGGGCCTCCACCACCTCCCCGCTCGTCACGGCACTCCACGCAGGCAAGACGCCGCCACCAAAACCCGGCGAACCAAAGCAAGGGAAGTTAGTTTGTTGTACATAACCAGACAGCAACGTCCCACGACCCAGAGTGCGTACCTGAGAGACAGCAGAGTCCGACTTAAATCCAATACATTCACTGGTTTGGCGTGGTGTGGACCGGGACAGGGATGAATATCTCCCGATAATAGTAAACAAATCATGATGATTAGGCCTAAAGCTTTACTTTGATGACGTCGAGTTGATGACTTTGAATGTATCTTCACTCGCTTGTACAGAGATGGATAAATAAAGGTTACCGTTAAAGTGTGCTTCCCATGTCCGAAATTTCCCAAGGCATTGTATGTTTGTTTAACTAACCAGTCAGCATTATTAACAAATGTTTTGTCATATCTGTTGAATAATGAATGGTTATTAAAATGATCCCCAAAAAAACTCAAATTAATAGGACTTAAAGTTAAAAAGCAGACTGTATACTAAGAGAGCTGTGACAACGCCTAATGCACCTGCCGCCATCTTTCCAAAGCCTCCTTTGTTCTGTCAAAGCTGAGCTGCTTCAGTCCATTCACACATCGTCCAGGTACCTAGACACTGTACAAGCGGGACTTGAGGGACCACCGACGTACCCGCGGTGGGGCAGCGAGGTGAACGCAGGGACGGCCCGTGGCGGACCAAAGAGGGGTCTGAGTGTGCGGTGCAACACTTACCTGGTTCCACAATTTGGCAGAGGGTGCGTGAGTAGGGCCTTTGATGACGCTCTCGAACTGCCCACTGCTGCCTGCTGGCGAGAGAGAGAGGAGAAGAGTGTGGTCCGGTGTTGGTCCGTCCATGACTCTCCATGCCCTCTTGGGACCCAGAGGCAGAGAGAACCGCTTCTTGTCGAGATTTTTAATATTTATTTTTTTTTTAAACCAAAGATTCTTCCTTGGGAGGGAGAATCCACCATCTCTCGAAGCATCGGGGCGGCCTCTACGCCCAGCTCCGGGCTTCCTGCCGGATTGCGGAAGAGGGGGACGAGGGGGCCCTGCAGGCTGGGGCGCTCAGCATCTCTCCAGCTCTGCCCGCTGGGCGACAATCGCACTGTCTGGAGGCTCTAAGCAGCCGAGAACTTGGGCCCTTGACTCGGCGACGAGCAGGCTCGCCGAAGAGGCGTGGGACACAGGGCCCGAGGAACTTTGCTGGCATCCCCATGTGCAGGACTGGACTGGCCACAGTGTGGCATCGAGAACCCGACACCACGCAATGACGTTGCGTTAGCGCGAGGCCTGGGACACAGGGGTACAAAGCTCTTTCAGCTTTGTGATCTCGACCAGACACAGCGTGGTCCCCCATAGCTGGAACCTGACCCGTAACGGTAGCTCAGCGGGCGAGCTTCTCCGGTACAAAGCAGAAGCCGGACAGCGTGCGACCAGTGCTACGAACCTGCAGAAGAGGAAGACGCCGTTTAGCCAGCGGTTGGGCTTCTCCTAGGGCATAACTGTCGCAACCGACCGCTCCACCGGGGGGGGCCCGCTAGCACCACCACCGAGGGTGGTGAGGGAGGAGGAGCTACCGGTCACTGGCAGTCGCAACCGGCCATCCACAAGTAAGCTAGCACCACCACCTCCGGGAAGAGAGGCGGGGAAGGGTGTCCTGGCGCAAAACAAACTACCCCGAGGTCGCAAGGCACGGGGAATGGAAGTCCACTGAGACCCTCTCATAGCAAGGGCTCGGGACACATCCGTCCACTCGAGCTGCCATAGCAGCCATTCTGGCCGAATCTTCTTCCCCAGAAAGCTCCAGCGATGCAGGATCCGATCCGGTCGGGAGGAGCACCAAGGATCGGTTCGGGAGGAGCACCAAGGACGCCCCTCCAGCATGTGGCGCTCAACCAAGAGGAGTCCAGCATGCTCAGGGTTGGTCCCTGCAAGAGGGTAATCCTCAGACCCGTGCCAGGGTTGGTTCCCACCTGGTAGTCCTCCTGTCTGCAGCCAGAACGAGAACCAGATGACCAGTGAGACAACGCTCCAACCTGTTGCAGCCAGAACGAGAACCAGTCGAGGCGGTAACAGCTCAACCTTTGTCAGGTGATCATCTTCATGAGAAGATGATCCCGAAGCCACCTCACATGCACTGCACAGGGCATGCTTACGTGCATCAGCTAACGACCGGAAACGCACCCGGCACCAGTCTGCATGCAAAACCCAACTCGAGTTTCAGTTTCAAGCAATCGAGTTTCCTATACATTTGAGCAGTCGGGTCCGCTCCATGGACAGCAAAATTGAAAAAAAACAACACTCCATCATAAGATAAAATGAATAAAAAATAAGATATAAAGAATAAAATATAAAATATAAAAGAATGTGCATGAAAAAAAACAACACTGCGATATGCAGTATGCAGAGAGGATGGACCAGAGAGGAAGTAATGGTTGTGAAGGCCAATACAAAAAAATAAAATAAATATAAAAATAAGATAAGATATGTTAAGCAGACACTGCTGTTGACAGTGTTGTGTGAAGTCTACACTCAGTTATGAGGTAGAGAGTAATGAGTGTGTGATTAGTGATTTGAAGTAAGTGTTTGATGTTCAGGAGTCAGGATGGCCTTGGGGAAGAAACTAAGTCCTCGGTGCCATCAGGTGCGGAAGCGCCCAGATGGCCATAGTGAAGAGACAGCAGGGTTTTGAGTCCTTGATGAGACACTCTGCAGCGTTTGAGGTAGAGCATATACGCTCGTTACTCTCTGCAGGGTGCAATCTTGGCTGGAGGTTTCCATTGAGGCACAGTCAATACACTGGTCTGTGGTCTGCAGTTTTGATTGGTGAGACCCTGAATTTCCTCAGCTGTAGAGTACAGTCTTTCTGGCCTGTGTTTGGATGTGTGTAGGTCACGGAGAGTTTACACCGAGGTAGAACTGAGGGGTCCCGTGACACTAGGGCAGCACTGAAGTCCACAATCAGCTTTGGTTTTGCCACGAGAGAGAGACAGCACCAGTCTCTCCACCTTCCAAGTATGCGGTCCATCATTGTTGGAAATGAGGCCCAGAACCACAGCAGCGGATCTGTGAGAGGGTCGAGTATAGCAGGGGACTAGCCCTGCGGGGCTCCACGTTCAAACTGGCTTGATGCCGAAATCAACCGTTTACCAAGGCTGTGAGTTTGGAAGTCTTGATGGGGACAGCCTATAGGAATAGGTCTTGGTTCCCATTGGCTGTCAATGTGTGTGAGGGAGGAGTGGAGAATGTGAGAGATGGCATCCAGTTGTGGAGCGATAGGCAAACTGAAGAGGGTCCAAAGTAACCTAAGCTCTAACAAGCATGACTATAGATGTGAGGGCCACTGGACGGATAGTCATTCAGGCAAGAGGGTTTTATTGTTCTTAGGCACAGGGATGATGGATGGATTTTTTAAAGGAGGTGGGAACTACAGAGGTTAGCAAGGGACTCGTTGAAGATAGAAGTAACAAACCCAGGCAAGCTGATCAGCGCATGATCTCAGAACCCGGCCTGTGATCCCGTCAGGTCCAGCCGCTTTCCTGATGTTCACTCCCTTTAGTGCCCTCCGAACCTCGTCCTCCGTCACGGTGATCACATGATTCTCGCTTCTCTGCCTGCTGCTTCCTGACGCGCTGATCGGCAGAGCCGCGCTGCCGCCGTTGCAATCAAAGCGGCCGTTAGAAGGTGTTTAATTCTTCGGCCAGCGACGGATCTGCACTCACCTCCGCGGAGGATTTGTTTCCAAAGGCACAGATGGTCCTTAGTCCCTGCCACATGCGTCGAGAGTCATTGAGCTGAAAATGAGACTCAATTCTCTCTTTGTAACGATGTTTGGCGGCACTTACTGCTCGTCTGAGAGCATAACACGCTGCTTTATACTCGCTCATATTCCCAGACAAAAGAGCCTCGTTGTATGTGGCAGTGCGTTTGTTAACCGCGTCACGGATTGATCTGTCCACCCACGGTTTCTGATTAGGGAAAGTCCTTACAGTAATCGTTTCTGTAGCTTGTTCGGTAAGTGTGTTTACAAAGCTCACTGCTACCTCCGTGAACTCGCTGACGTCAGATTGAGCTCGCCCTGAACATGTCCCAGTCGACGTCATCAAGAGCCGCCTGTAGCATAGCTTCAGAGTGGGAGGACCAACGCGTCACTTCCCTCTTCACCGGGGGTTCCTGTGCGAGCCTTTGTTTATATTCGGTGTGAGGAAAATGGCGGCGTGGTCCGATTTTACCAAAAACCGGTAGTGAACGGGCCTTGTAGGCATTCTTAAACTGAGAGTAGCAGTGATCCAGTGTATTCGGTCCTCTAGTTGGACAGGATACATGCTGGTGAAAGTTCGGCATGACCTGCCTGAGGTTGGCTTTGTTAAAATCCCCCGCTTATGATAAAGGCAGCGTCAGGATGTTTGTTAATGTAGCCGCTGATCACGTCGTGAAGTTTAGACAAAGCCAAGCCGGTGTCTGCCTGAGGTGGAATGTAAGCAGCAGTAGCGATGACCGCGGAGAACTCGCGGGGTAGATAGAATGGGCGGCAAATAATGGATAGATGTTCCAGATGAGGCGAGCAGGATCGCGACAGAGAGGAGATATTACTGGGGTCACACCATTCCTTGTTAGTCATGAAAACACACTCCTCCACCTTTGGATTTACCGGCCTCAGCTGTTCTGTCCATCCGTAAAACAGAGAAGTTGTCAGACGGCGTTACAGCAGTGTCCGGAACCGAGGGCGTGAGCCATGTTTCAGACAAACAGATGATGTTACAGTCCCTTATGTCCCGTTGGAAACTTATCCTGGCTCTAAGATCGTCCATCTTATTATCCAAGGATTGGACATTAGCGAGCAAAATGCTCGGTAAAGGGGACTGTGAGCCCTTTTCCTCAATCTGTTTCGAATACCAGCGCTATTTCCACTGTGTTTTTTGTTCCGTCTCCTGTGTCCTTTGTTCTCCGCGTTCCGAAGAATCTCAAGAGGCCACGATGGATTCGGTGATAAAGTGTACTGAACCAGGTTAGTGAAGCGGTTTCCAATGTCCAAGAGTGTACTTTTGTCGTAGGTGATCAGTGCCGACGTTATGTGTGTAAAAATAGAAAATCAAAAGTAAGTAAAAAAGTAAATAAAAGCATAGTCTTAGCGGAGCGACCCACGGACGGCGGCCGAACATAGCAGCGCCATCTTGGAAAGACGTAACGTCGACTTTGCCAGATGCAACGTCGTTTTTAAAAAGACGCACCCGTGAATTCTCTTTTAGGGAAAAAGCTCTTTTAATGTGCTGAAGCGCACAGGGGAGATGGTCGCCTGCAACACAAACAGGGGGGTAGTGCAACCTGATGTGTGCAATCCACTCGACATGGGAAGAACCACCGCCGCTGAGGCGCCGTACCGCCAGCATGAGAGTCTTCCAAAGAGCGTGCTCAACTCGTTGAATTCACTCGTCAGCAGGAGTCAGGAGCAGAACGTTGTAACCGCTCGGCTCCGAATCGAAAAGCTGAATATGCGCTGCACCTGCTGCCTACTTATACTCACGCTGTGATCAGCAGCAGCTGGATGCAATAATCGCATGCCAATGTGCATTGGCTCATTTAGTTACACTCGAAGTGGATTGGTCTCTCTAAGCGAGATCCCAATTCGTCGGTCACCCGACATGACTTCGGAGTGACCGACTGATAGGGAACTATTGTTACTTTAAAAAAAAAAAAAAAAAAATTTCAAATAACTTGGATGTCCCCAATATTAAATGTTAAATGAAATGGACACTAAATAGAATACATTATTATATACATTATCATACATACTGATAAAAAAAAAGAGTATAGCCTGAATGCACTGTAAGTCGCTTTGGATAAAAGCGTCTGCTAAATGCATAAATGTAAATGTAAATTATAATAAAACATTGCACACTAATCTACACTATTTTAGTGTTTCTGTGGGACAATGTGAGAGACACCTATCAAATTCAATTGATTATTGTCAATATTATCAACCCTCTATGGACACCTTGGCAATAGAATCTCCGTTGGCTTGTCATTTTTTTTAGTTTACTATCTGATATATATATAAAGCTTATGTTTGTAAAATGGCACAGTTTTTTTTAAATATCTCACTTAGCATCAGTCAGTCAAACATTATAATATGATATTATGATAATTTAGCATTAAATTTGAGCATTATATGATGATAGAACTTTAGTAATTAGAATAACCATGTATGAATGCATATTTGTCATGTTGACTGAACTTAGGACTGGTGGTGTGCTTAAGATATTGTTTGTCATTTAGTGTTTCTATAAAAAAAGGAAAAAGAAAACTACAAATAATACTGATAAGATAACAAAACTAATACGAATTCTACTACTAATAATATAAAACATCCTAAGGATTATTGAGCTGCTGGGTTCATGAATATTAATCAGGTTGTCTGCGTTCGCTCGAATTGATTTGCTGAAATCAAAACAGGGATGATAATAGGTGAGCGCCGGCCAATGAGATTGCCGTTTGCGCATTAGCTCCGCGCCACTAACAGAGAACCCGGCAGTTCTTAAAAGCTGAAGAATTCCAAAGGAACTCCATTATTTTGACAGGAACATAAAACAAAGGATATCGTTTACATGTAGCGCATCAATTCTGCATGTTATGTAAGACCTGCGGACACGAAAACAACCCGCGGCAAACTGCAGACTTGGCAACATAGCGATGCCAACTTGATGCTTCCTCTGAAGACTGCTTAGATGTGTTCAACTTGAAGCAGCGCTGCTGGACCGATCGGTATGTGTGTCATCAAAGTACTGCGAGAGCTATAAGAGAGCGGACGTCTCCTGTATGCTTTATCTCGCCGTACTTTGATGTCATACGATCGATCTTCAAATCGAACACACCTGTTTACTCTCGCGTGTCACGTGACAGAGTGTAATCGCAGCCTCTGCGGTTGAAAAATCGCGTTTTGTCATATCGCGATATTATCGCAAATGCAATTAATCGTTCAGCCCTACTTTGTACATAACATATCTGCACACTTATAACATATCTGTACATTTATCTAAACAATTACATTTTTTTTCCTATACTTCTATTTCTGTATATAGTACATTATTTAATTTCTGTTATATTCCATCCCTACTGTGCTATTCCTATGTATGTCTGCACTATCATGTATGTCTGCGCTATGCCTGTACTTCCTGCACTGGAAGCTCCTGTCGTCAAGTCAAATTCCTTTTGTGTGTAAACATACTTGGTAATAAACTCTGATATTATTTTGTGCTGTATTATTGGTTACTGTGTTATTTCTGTTCCCAAAGGCAGCAATAAATAACACTCTAATAATATAATTCATGGGGATGAACAAAGAAACTAGCCTCATTATGAAGCCTCTTATTAAATGGATGAAAACTTATTTATATTCTAAGCCTGGAATACACTACACAATTTTTTGCCCCAATTTTCCACCGATTTGCACTACAGTCTGGAGAAGTTTACACTAGTTGCCAAAGATCAGGGGTCCGTTCTTCGTACGTCGCTAACTCAGTTAGCTGGATTTGATTGTTGCCGATTTATCTTAGCATTTGATCTTGGTTCATTTGGTTCTTCAAAGCTCATCCTGGACTTGCTGTCATAGCAACAGGTCCGTAAACTTAAACCTGCTCGGGAGCAGGTTTATTTCATGTAAACAGGATTAGACTGCATCTTTTTTTAAAGCAGAATTGATACTTAAAAATCTGTCCACAGCCACTGCTACTTTATTATAAGAGTACCCCTTGCTGGTCCAGGGGACAATAATTTAAAATAAAAAATAATTTAAAAATGAATTTGAAAATAAGGATAACAAATGTTGTGTAGTCAGTTTTACTCATTGAAAGATTTCTTAGTGATTGAAATTAATTACGTTATAATTGTATTAGGAGTTTTACACACATGCTATACAGTTAATCTGAGCCGTGCATTAATTTGAGTAATGACAGATATTATGGGAGGGGCTTGATGGAGCGCAGGAGATGCAGATAACATGATCTTTAAGAAACTGTAATTAATTCTGTCACGTAACAAATCTGTTTCAAAGATAAAATTAAATGAATTGCTAATTACAACACTGAAGTAAAAATGTAAAGCCTACACAAATGCTAGAAATCGTGAATATAAATAATTGGGATCCATGTAAAAAAATGACAAATAAATTAAAAACATTTCATTTATCTATTATAGCATTTATGTAGTTTTATTCGCTTGGCTGTTTCCTTATAAAAGTCCAGAAATGTGTCAACTTTTCCGTCAGGTGTCTTTTTTAATGATATGATGTCATTACGTTGCTGTCTTGCCGCCAGCCAATCGCTGCATTGTTGATCGTGGTTTCGAGTATCGATACATCTGCCCTTTTTGTGGAACACGAGAACGCGCTGTAATCTTAGACAACTTAATCCAGATATTTTAATCTAATACGCAAATTCGTTTGAAGAACCAAATTAGCCAGAGATCAGTTATCAGGATTAGAAGATCTGGCATCTTTCACATCATCTCAGATGTATTAACCCTCTGGGGTCTGAGGTGATTTTGGGCCCTTGAGATGTTTTGACATGCCCTGATATTTGTGCTTATTTCAGCTACTTATAACATACTAATGACCAACATGTATTTGTTTTTGTATTCAGCACAAACTTTGCTACAATATTATGTGACCAAGATGGATGTACATGTTTGTATTTTTTTAGAAAAATAAATATTATGCGTGGTTAGTAAGTTTTGGGGGGAAAAATGTAGCTGAAAAATAAGGCCATAAAACCCACACTAAATAGTCCTGAATAAGACTTTTGTGTAATCAGTCTTGTCGGCTAGAATATTTACTTCACAATTAAGTGAGAATCATTCTGCTTACTCATTTACAGAAAACAATATATTGATTAAAAAAATTTTTTAACGACATGTTTTGTGATTGAAAGCCTGTATGCGAGGGAGTGACAATGTCCTTGAATATTAAGTGATTCTCACCTGAGACACAAAGGGCCCTCCCTAAAGCTGCTAATGGCCCATCAGTGTGACTGTGACTTTGAGGCAGGTAAGAGAGAATGTGAGGAGATTGAACAAATGTTTTTTTTTTATTATTTGTATTTTATTTACAACACCATATAATCAAAACATACATAATGAAGGTCAAAGACACATTATTGTGCACACTGATCTAACACAGAGATGTGACCAGACTTTGAGTCATTCCTGCAACAGATTCTGTTCAACAAGTGACACAAGTAAATCATGCCTGATATTTACGTGTGTTATTTGAGTGTTTCTGCTACTTTCCATGGATTCAAGAAGAAAAAAAAACATAATCAGTGGTCAAGGAGCTTGTTTTACCATATAATATCAGTGTAGTTGGACATCTGATGTTGGTACAGCGCTCAGAGGAAAACAGTTTGAAGAGACATCAGGATTCATCATCTGTGGTGCAGGTATCTGATTCAATAAAATACAAACAACCAAAAAAAAAAACATTTGTGAGCATGTTAATATCAGGAGCATCTTTTTATATATATATGTTTTATAGACTCACGCATGCTTTGTACTATCGTAAACAAAAAAAATAATTTTATATCTGAGAAACTAATTATTATTGTTTAGAAAAAACGAACTATGATTTTGTAGTCATATAGCCTAGTATGTATGGCTTTGTACTACAAAAGATGTACTTTGTACTATAAAAAAAGGATATTTTATATCTGAGAAACTAATTATTATCATTTAGCACGCTATTAAATCCATTTGTGAACATTAAACATTTTTCTAAACATTGTAGCATTCATGATGTTGTCGTTTGGGAAAAAAAATAAACGCGTTCAAGTTTGAGTCACAATAACACGTTAACTAATGCAAAAAAAGAAACATTACTTACTCATCAGATCGCTCTTCTCTTCTGGATGAACTCTTGCTCTTATTTGGAGGCAAATCCAGCTTTTATTCAGCGTGTCTTCTTCCAGAAACGAACAGTAATGTTAGCGCGAGGAACGATCTGGCTTTGTTTGTTGTTGGGCGTTTCCTTGAGCACGCGGCTCACGTGGTTATTTACATATGAACGCGAGGGGGCGGGATCGCATTAGAAATAATGAGTTAGACGGGACAGACTAAACATGGTGTTGGTTTCATACGGATTACTTCATCACAGAATGTTTGTTTTCGATAAGACTTACTTCATTTCAAAGTAGACACTTCCAGCTTTCCATAGATATAACTCCCATGTCCGTGTGTTGAGTTTTCGCTGAGTTACAGTTCATTTTAGTGACGTATTTTGAAGAGCAGCTCGCGGAGATGGAGAAGACAAAGAGCGCATCCTGTTTGTTTTTGTTTTTTTTCCAAAACCACAAAGTTTTGTTGTATTCGTGAGTGTACACAAAAAAATAGACACTTCAAAGTTTCAATTGATGTATAACACTTATCTGTACGACCAAAATCGACGGAGTATTTTTAATGTCTTTTGCACTGGTCTTAAAAAAAACGAGTTGGTATCGCCGGCGATACAGCCGTCCCATTAGGGTTAAGCGAGGTACGAAGAACGGACCCCTGAGCTAGTCTGCAGATTTGAGTTTACTGATTTAAAGGGGTCATATGATGCGATTTCAAGTTTTCCTTTCTCTTTGGAGTGTTACAAGCTGATTGTGCATAGATAAGATCCCTGAAGTTGCAAAGACTAAAGTCTCAAAACCAAAGAGATATTCTTTATCAAAGTTAAGACTCTGCCACTCCCCCCTAAACGGCTCATTCAAACACGCCCCAACATGTCTACGTCACGATGTGGGGAAATATTTGCATGCCAATGTGCATTGGCTCATTTAGTTACACTCGAAGTGGATTGGTCTCTCTAAGCGAGATCCCAATTCGTCGGTCACCCGACATGACTCGGAGTGACCGACTGATAGGGAACTATTGTTACTTTATTTATTTTAACTTGGATGTCCCCAATATTAAATGTTAAATGAAATGGACACTAAATAGAATACATTATTATATACATTATCATACATACTGATAAAAAAAAAAGAGTATAGCCTGAATGCACTGTAAGTCGCTTTGGATAAAAGCGTCTGCTAAATGCATAAATGTAAATGTAAATTATAATAAAAACATTGCACACTAATCTACACTATTTTAGTGTTTCTGTGGGACAATGTGAGAGACACCTATCAAATTCAATTGATTATTGTCAATATTATCAACCCTCTATGGACACCTTGGCAATAGAATCTCCGTTGGCTTGTCATTTTTTTAGTTTACTATCTGATATATAATAAAGCTTATGTTTGTAAAATGGCACAGTTTTTTTAAATATCTCACTTAGCATCAGTCAGTCAAACATTATAATATGATATTATGATAATTTAGCATTAAATTTGAGCATTATATGATGATAGAACTTTAGTAATTAGAAAACCATGTATGAATGCATATTTGTCATGTTGACTGAACTTAGGACTGGTGGTGTGCTTAAGATATTGTTTGTCATTTAGTGTTTCTATAAAAAAAGGAAAAAGAAAACTACAAATAATACTGATAAGATAACAAAACTAATACCACCAAAAAAAATCATCCTAAGGATTATTGAGCTGCTGGGTTCATGAATATTAATCAGGTTGTCTGCGTTCGCTAGAATTGATTTGCTGAAATCAAAACAGGGATGATAATAGGTGAGCGCCGGCCAATGAGATTGCCGTTTGCGCATTAGCTCCGCCCACTAACAGAGAACCCGGCAGTTCTTAAAAGCTGAAGAATTCCAAAGGAACTCGTTATTTTGACAGGAACATAAAACAAAGGATATCGTTTACATGTAGCGCATCAATTCTGCATGTTATGTAAGACCTGCGGACAAAAAACAACCCGCGGCAAACTGCAGACTTGGCAACATAGCGATGCCAACTTGATGCTTCCTCTGAAGACTGCTTAGATGTGTTCGACTTGAAGCAGCGCTGCTGGACCGATCGGTATGTGTGTCATCAAAGTACTGCGAGAGCTATAAGAGAGCGGACGTCTCCTGTATGCTTTATCTCGCCGTACTTTGATGTCATACGATCGATCTTCAAATCGAACACACCTGTTTACTCTCGCGTGTCACGTGACAGAGTGTAATCGCAGCCTCTGCGGTTGAAAAATCGCGTTTTGTCATATCGCGATATTATCGCAAATGCAATTAATCGTTCAGCCCTACTTTGTACACAACATATCTGCACACTTATAACATATCTGTACATTTATCTAAACAATTACATTTTTTTCCTATACTTCTATTTCTGTATATAGTACATTATTTAATTTCTGTTATATTCCATCCCTACTGTGCTATTCCTATGTATGTCTGCACTATCATGTATGTCTGCGCTATGCCTGTACTTCCTGCACTGGAAGCTCCTGTCGTCAAGTCAAATTCCTTTTGTGTGTAAACATACTTGGTAATAAACTCTGATATTATTTTGTGCTGTATTATTGGTTACTGTGTTATTTCAGTTCCCAAAGGCAGCAATAAATAACACTCTAATAATATAATTCATGGGGATGAAACAAAGAAACTAGCCTCATTATGAAGCCTCTTATTAAATGGATGAAAACTTATTTATATTCTAAGCCTGGAATACACTACACAATTTTTTGCCCCAATTTTCCACCGATTTGCACTACAGTCTGGAGAAGTTTACACTAGTTGCCAAAGATCAGGGGTCCGTTCTTCGTACGTCGCTAACTCAGTTAGCTGGATTTGATTGTTGCCGATTTAGCTTGATCTTGGATCATTTGGTTCTTCAAAGCTCATCCTGGACTTGCTGTCATAGCAACAGGTCCGTAAACTTAAACCTGCTCGGGAGCAGGTTTATTTCATGTAAACAGGATTAGACTGCATCTTTTTAAGCAGAATTGATACTTAAAATCTGTCACAGCCACTGCTACTTTATTATAAGAGTACCCTGCTGGTCCAGGGACAATAATTTAAAATAAAAATAATTTAAAAATGAATTTGAAAATAAGATAACAATGTTGTGTAGTCAGTTTTACTCATTGAAAGATTTCTTAGTGATGAAATAATTACGTTATAATTGTATTGGAGTCTTACACACATGCTATACAGTTAATCTGAGCCGTGCATTAATTTGAGTAATGACAGATATTATGGGAGGGGCTTGATGGAGCGCAGGAGATGCAGATAACATGATCTTTAAGAAACTGTAATTAATTCTGTCACGTAACAAATCTGTTTCAAAGATAAAATTAAATGAATTGCTAATTACAACACTGAAGTAAAAATGTAAAGCCTACACAAATGCTAGAAATCGTGAATATAAATAATTGGGAACCATGTAAAAAAATGACAAATAAATTAAAAACATTTCATTTATCTATTATAGCATTTATGTAGTTTTATTCGCTTGTCTGTTTCCTTATAAAAGTCCAGAAATGTGTCAACTTTTCCGTCAGGTGTCTTTTTTAATGATATGATGTCATTACGTTGCTGTCTTGCCGCCAGCAATCGCTGCATTGTTGATCGTGGTTTCGAGTATCGATACATCTGCCCTTTTTGGGGAACACGAGAACGCGCTGTAATCTTAGACAACTTAATCCAGATATTTTAATCTAATACGCAAATTCGTTTGAAGAACCAAATTAGCCAGAGATCAGTTATCAGGATTAGAAGATCTGGCATCTTTCACATCATCTCAGATGTATTAACCCTCTGGGGTCTGAGGTGATTTTGGGGCCCTTGAGATGTTTTGACATGCCCTGATATTTGTGCTTATTTCAGCTACTTATAACATACTAATGACCAACATGTATTTGTTTTTGTATTCAGCACAAACTTTGCTACAATATTATGTGACCAAGATGGATGTACATGTTTGTATTTTTTTAGAAAAAAATATTATGCGTGGTTAGTAAGTTTTGGGGGAAAAAATGTAGCTGAAATAAGGCCATAAAACCCACACTAAATAGTCCTGAATAAGACTTTTGTGTAATCAGTCTTGTCGGCTAGAATATTTACTTCACAATTAAGTGAGAATCATTCTGCTTACTCATTTACAGAAAACAATATATTGATAAAAAAATTTACGACATGTTTTGTGATTGAAAGCCTGTATGCGAGGGAGTGACAATGTCCTTGAATATTAAGTGATTCTCACCTGAGACACAAAGGGCCCTCCCCTAAAGCTGCTAATGGCCCATCAGTGTGACTGTGACTTTGAGGCAGGTAAGAGAGAATGTGAGGAGATTGAACAAATGTTTTTTTTTTATTATTTGTATTTTATTTACAACACCATATAATCAAAACATACATAATGAAGGTCAAAGACACATTATTGTGCACACTGATCTAACCACAGAGATGTGACCAGACTTTGAGTCATTCCTGCAACAGATTCTGTTCAACAAGTGACACAAGTAAATCATGCCTGATATTTACGTGTGTTATTTGAGTGTTTCTGCTACTTTCCATGGATTCAAGAAGAAAAAAAAACATAATCAGTGGTCAAGGAGCTTGTTTTACCATATTATCTCAGTGTAGTTGGACATCTGATGTTGGTACAGCGCTCAGAGGAAAACAGTTTGAAGAGACATCAGGATTCATCATCTGTGGTGCAGGTATCTGATTCAATAAAATACAAACAACCAAAAAAAAAAACATTTGTGAGCATGTTAATATCAGGAGCATCTTTTTATATATATATGTTTTATAGACTCACGCATGCTTTGTACTATCGTAAACAAAAAAAATAATTTTATATCTGAGAAACTAATTATTATTGTTTAGAAAAAACGAACTATGATTTTGTAGTCATATAGCCTAGTATGTATGGCTTTGTACTACAAAAGATGTACTTTGTACTATAAAAAAAGGATATTTTATATCTGAGAAACTAATTATTATCATTTAGCACGCTATTAAATCCATTTGTGAACATTAAACATTTTTCTAAACATTGTAGCATTCATGATGTTGTCGTTTGGGAAAAAAAATAAACGCGTTCAAGTTTGAGTCACAATAACACGTTAACTAATGCAAAAAAAGAAACATTACTTACTCATCAGATCGCTCTTCTCTTCTGGATGAACTCTTGCTCTTATTTGGAGGCAAATCCAGCTTTTATTCAGCGTGTCTTCTTCCAGAAACGAACAGTAATGTTAGCGCGAGGAACGATCTGGCTTTGTTTGTTGTTGGGCGTTTCCTTGAGCACGCGGCTCACGTGGTTATTTACATATGAACGCGAGGGGGCGGGATCGCATTAGAAATAATGAGTTAGACGGGACAGACTAAACATGGTGTTGGTTTCATACGGATTACTTCATCACAGAATGTTTGTTTTCGATAAGACTTACTTCATTTCAAAGTAGACACTTCCAGCTTTCTATAGATATAACTCCCATGTCCGTGTGTTGAGTTTTCGCTGAGTTACAGTTCATTTTAGTGACGTATTTTGAAGAGCAGCTCGCGGAGATGGAGAAGACAAAGAGCGCATCCTGTTTGTTTTTGTTTTTTTTCCAAAACCACAAAGTTTTGTTGTATTCGTGAGTGTACACAAAAAAAATAGACACTTCAAAGTTTCAATTGATGTATAACACTTATCTGTACGACCAAAATCGACGGAGTATTTTTAATGTCTTTTGCACTGGTCTTAAAAAAACGAGTTGGTATCGCCGGCGATACAGCCGTCCCATTAGGGTTAAGCGAGGTACGAAGAACGGACCCCTGAGCTAGTCTGCAGATTTGAGTTTACTGATTTAAAGGGGTCATATGATGCGATTTCAAGTTTTCCTTTCTCTTTGGAGTGTTACAAGCTGATTGTGCATAGATAAGATCCCTGAAGTTGCAAAGACTAAAGTCTCAAAACCAAAGAGATATTCTTTATCAAAGTTAAGACTCTGCACTCCCCCCTAAACGGCTCATTCAAACACGCCCCAACATGTCTACGTCACGATGTGGAAATATTTGCTTAATGCCGCCCAAATGTTCTCGCAAAGAAAGAAGGCGTGGTTTCAGTAACCGCAGTAGTGTTGATGCAGGCAGTCATGTCAGGGAGACGCTGTGTGTTTCTTTGCGAAAGCAAAAGCACTTTATTTGGCCTTCTGAAAGTAGATGCATTTACAAGTATTTACACTTTCTCAGTTCGTGATTTTACTGGTCAGATCATTAAATGCCCTGGAAGATGCATTCTAGAGGACTCACACCATCTCTGAATGTGGTGGCCAGTTACAAGATCTTAAATCATACACTTGCCTCATACAGATAAAAACAGTTTACCCTGAGATCTTGAAAAATGCTAATGTCCATTTGTCAGCTACTCATTTCTGTATCTGATATGTAGATGTTTCCTCTCAGGTGAGTGCTGATCAGAAGTCTGTTGGGAGCACATCTGGAATGCATACTAGTGTGGAGACAAGCCAACTTCTAAAGGTTTTGTCATTTCTATTTGTCTTTACTGGCATGTACTTTAGCAATATCACACAAGCAAGTGCAAGTGATGTTGTTCTGTGAACAGTGCTGGGTAGTATTTTATATGATGATATAATATTCAGATTATGCAATCAGATTCTGAAAGTTAAGTACCATGTAACTTTATATAGTAAATTAAGACTATATAACATTTTAAAATGCTCACAATCAAATTATAGTTGCTTTTTTATGAATTACGTGATATCAATTAAATTATTCATTACTTCTAAAAATCCTACTGTATATAGAATATAAAAATAGAATGGCATGAAAATGTCACAAATAAATTTGTGATCTATGACAAAAGCACCTCTCAGTAAGTTAGACCATGCATGAGAGAAATAATTTTGCAAGTTACTAAACACTGCTGATACTGTGATTCATATCTATGTAATAAATGAGTTGGGTAAAAAAAGTTTTATAAAAGTAATCAAAAAGTAGCTAGAGCACATTAACTAAAGTAAGTAATCTAATAGATTATGCTTCTAACTACAATTTTCATCATGTAATTTGTAATCAGTAACAGATTACACTTTGCAAGTGATCTACCAGCACTGTGCATATCAGCACAGATTATCACAGCTGTCATGACTGAAATAGGAAAAAAACAAGTTAATGTTGAGTAACTTGTGTATTATTGATCTGCCAATGAAAAAATAAAAACAAAATCATGTTGTAAGGAAATATGTTATGTAAGTTGGCAGATGGACAAGTGCAAAGACCGCAAGTGTGGATTTTGGGACAATTCATTCAAAACAATTCATGGGTGATGCAGTGACTCACTCAAAAAGACTGTCACTTGTTGCCACCTACTGATTTAACAATGTAACCTGCATGTAACCTGATATTATTTAACACATTTTTTGCAATCAGAATTTACAAACCCGACTCCAAAAAAGTAGGGACACTGTACAAATTGTGAATAAAAACAGAATGCAATGATGTGGAAGTTTCAAATTTCAATATTTTATTCAGAATACAACATAGATGACATATCAAATGTTTAAACTGAGAAAATGTATCATTTTAAGGGAAAAATAAGTTGATTTTAAATTTCATGGCATCAACACATCTCAAAAAAGTTGGGACAAGGCCACGTTTACCACTGTGTGGCATCCCCTCTTCTTTTTATAACAGTCTGCAAACGTCTGGGGACTGAGGAGACAAGTTGCTCAAGTTTAGGAATAGGAATGTTGTCCCATTCTTGTCTAATACAGGCTTCTAGTTGCTCAACTGTCTTAGGTCTTCTTTGTTGCATCTTCCTCTTTATGATGCGCCAAATGTTTTCTATGGGTGAAAGATCTGGACTGCAGGCTGGCCATTTCAGTACCCGGATCCTTCTTCTACGCAGCCATGATGTTGTAATTGATGCAGTATGTGGTCTGGCATTGTCATGTTGGAAAATGCAAGGTCTTCCCTGAAAGAGACGACGTCTGGATGGGAGCATATGTTGTTCTAGAACTTGGATATACCTTTCAGCATTGATGGTGCCTTTCCAGATGTGTAAGCTGCCCATGCCACACGCACTCATGCAACCCCATACCATCAGAGATGCAGGCTTCTGAACTGAGCGCTGATAACAACTTGGGTTGTCCTTGTCCTCTTTAGTCTGGATGACATGGCGTCCCAGTTTTCCAAAAAGAACTTCAAATTTTGATTCGTTGACCACAGAACAGAGTTTTCACTTTTTCCACAGTCCTTTAAATGAGCCTTG
>CM049846.1:23089622-23104622 GCA_027422415.1 Schizothorax lantsangensis
TCATCAATAATGTTATATTTCTCAATAACTAATATGCATTGTTTTTTTTTTCTGTTGTTTTTTCTATTACTTTAAACTGCAAATACACAATGTAGTCATTGCAGCTTGAGAAACTCCATGCCATTGGATATAAGCCAGTTTTGCTTCTTGGCAACAAGACCAAGAAGAAAGAAAACAAGTGTGAAATATTAACCCCTCGCTGCACACTCTCCACCTATGCCCAGGACTACCTTCAGAAGATAGGTTCATTTTATGAATACCTCTGTGAAGGTAAGATGCATGCACTATATTTTTAAAGTCACAGTTCACAACTTGTGTTGAGTATGCAAAATATTTTTTTATCAATGTTTAGGCCTAAATCTTAAAGGGATGTCCCCCCTCTAAAACATAAATTCAGTCATCAACTCCTAACATCCTTGACAGTAGAAACGTGGGAGAGGTTTCCATTTTTATGTAACCAACACAGAGTTTGTTAGCACAATACTGGGTCTTTTCATACAATTAAAGTTTTTAAACATTAATTTATCCTTAGACACAGCTCTCCCTCAAACCATTTTGTAAGATTTGGCAAACTAGCCTGCAACTTGTAAGACAACTGTATTTATCAGTCATTGATGACTGAAATTTAGTTTTAGAGTGAACCATCCCTTAAACAATTGTCTTATTCACTCCCCAAATGAGAGCAAGCTTTGGGAATGATGGGAAGAGCACAACACATGTATGTCAAATTCCAGCTGACCACATTTGCAGTTTGGCACCCACAAACCCACGAAATTGGACTGTACGATTCAAACAGATTAACACTTCAAACATAGAGGTTAACCATGAGTTTGAACTGCACCTGTTTTAATTAAGCAAAACATAACACTTGTTTAACTTGCACAGGTTGGAACCAGGATTCCAGTGGCAATGATGATCAGCTGATTACCCTGCACCTCACACCCTGTGACTCATTGGAGAATACAAGCAGCCGGGAGGAGGTGAGGACCACACAGGTGGAAGAGACAAGGAACATGCTGGTGGAGCAGGCGACCATAATGGAGGGGCAGGCGGAGCAGATGAGCGTCACGGAGGGGCAGACGGAGCAGGTGACCATTATGGAGGGGCAGGTGGAGCAGATGAGCACTACAGTGGGGCAGGTGGAGCAGATGAGCATCACGGAGGGGCAGGCGGAGCAGGTGACCATTATGGAGGGGCAGGTGGAGCAGATCAGCACTACAGTGGGGCAGGTGGAGCAGATGAGCATCACGGAGGGGCAGGCGGAGCGGGCGACCATTATGGAGGGGCAGGCGGAGCAGATGAGCACTATGGAGGGACAAGGTAATTAGGACAGATTTAAAAAGTTACAGTTTAAATTTGTAAAGGCTTTAAGTATTTGAACGATGGGTTACCTTAACATTACTCGACTTTTAGTGTTTTTTCCCCATAGAGCCTTATGTAGGTAAGGGCTGCATGATATATCTTTTCAGCATCGGCATTGCAATGTGTTGTGGGATTACAAATTTATAAAATGATAAATCTAGGTTCCAATGTAATAGTATATAAACTGAAACATTGTGTTTAAATGTTTAACTTAGATTCTTATTATCCACTTCCTGACTCAATGTATATTCAAAGAGCCCCCTGGCCCAGACGTGGATTCGTTAGGTTGATTGAATTAGTGTCTATCTTTCGGAGGCCCCTGGCCCAGACGTGGATTCGTTAGGTTGATTGAATTAGTGTCTATGCATTTGATTATGTCCCTCATGTGCTTGCTTTGTTTGATTTTGGCTCCACCTCCAAGAATCCCTCCTCCAAAAATGCCTATAAATAACCTTGTAAAGTCACTTAAGATTTAGACTTGGATGACTGCAGCGACGCACAGCGAGTTCTCAATAAAGAGTAACTCCTGCTTGAAAGATATCCCAACGTCTCCTGGTTTTCTCTTCTGAGTTTTCTACACCTTAGAAGAACCAAGTTCACAACAGATGGTGCCGTGACCCGGATAGAGTTCCAGCTTCCTCACCTGAAAACTTCCAGCTGAACAAAGATTCCCAGACTGAATTTTTCTCTCAACCAAGGGTTGTGGTGAGTGCTGTCTCTAATCCAAAAGAACCTAAGACCAGAACAAATTTGTTATCCTCTGCGCCGTCAGAGAAGAGTTAACAGACAGCTGTAGGGTTTTGTTTAACTAAGTTTATCCTCTAAAAAAAAATATATTTTTAGAGATGAAGTTTATCCTCTGTTTCAGGCAGGGAAGTTTTTGCATTACGTGCTAAAAAGTTTATCCTCTAAAGTTTTTCTTTTAGAGATGAAAATTTATCCTCTGTTCAGGCAGGGAAGATTTATCCTCTGTTTCAGGCAGGGAAGATTAGCATTTTGTGCTAATAATTTTGGTTTATCCTCTGTTTTAGCAGGGAAGGTTAACAATAGTTGATGTGTTAACAAGCGTACCCTCTGTTGAACAGAAGTTTTAGTGTTTTGATTGTGTGGTAACAAAGAAACTCACAAAATGTTTAGAAAGAATGGTAGACTGATCCCCACAACTGAAAAAGGTGGTCTCGCGACTCCTTTGTGGTCAGATAGCGAATTCAAATCACTGTTAGGAGTGCAAATGAACCTAATAGTCACTGAGAAAGTTAGACAAGAACTAACTCAGAAATATGAGATCCATCCAGATAAGACTTGGTCTGTAGATGAGTGTAAAAAGGTACTAGGAGCATGTATTCGCAAGAACAATGTGAAAGGCATTATCTGCTGCCACAGAGAATTTGGTTTAGCGCTAGCCACACAACAGTCTCAGCGTAACTCAGAGTTAGAGGAACAGAACAAAGAGCTCTGTGCTAGAGTATCCTCTTTGACTAAGAAATTGAACCTCAAGAAAGCTGCAGCAAAAACTGATGTGGAAGTTAGTCAGCCTGATAACATTTACCCTGATTTACAAGCGTTTTTTGAAACAGATGTAGCTCTCCAATCAGTAACTGATGTGCCTGTAAATTCAGTCAATGTGTGTGGTGCTAGAAGGAGATCTCAGGGAATTGAGGGAATTGAAAGTGTTCCTCCCAACTCTTCTGTTGTCCAAGTACAAACTGTTGCCAAAGCGCTAGGACCTAAAGATAGAGAGATAGAGACTATCCCAGAGCTTACCCTCAGCACGCACAAATTTTTCTGAATTTAGAAGAGCATTGATCAGCAAAATGCGTCTCTATGACATGTCGTTAACAGAAGTCACACAGCTGATGTCACAAATTCTAACTGAATCTGAATTCAACAGTTTTGAGTCTGCTGTTACTTCTGAACTACAACATGCCAGTAAAAGCGATTTGAGAGAAGGTGTTTTGAAAATTCTAAAGAATATCATGGGACCCAAATAGACTGGTCCAGAATCACTAACTGTGTGCAAAGGAAAGAAGAATCTGTGAGTGAATATACTGAGAGATTTTGTCAGTCAGCTGTAATTTACAGTGGAATTGTTGATGACCCTGAAAGTGTACTAGAGGACAAGGGACCCCTGGTTCGTATCTGGTCAGATGGCCTTGTAGCCGAATACAGAAAAGCTTTACCATTTTTAGATCTAACTTGGTCTAACAGAACTCTCAGAAGTAACCTAGATAGGTTAGCTACATGGGAAAGAGATGCTGATGTCAAGGCAAAAGTAAGAGTAGCAGCAGCTACGTTTAACACAACGAAACAAGACAATAGATGGTCTAAAAGAGAAAGCAAATGCAAATACTGTGAAAAATTAGGACATTGGGAGAAAGAGTGTAGGAAGAAGTTGCAAGACAGTAGAAGAAATGCTATGCATAATTCTGCTCCTTTTCAGCCTGCACACAACCCTGAAGTAGTTCCGCCAGTGACCACTGAAACTGTAGGACAGCTAGTTCAGGCTCTTCTAAGAGCACAACAAGACCAGGAAAAAAACTGATTGTTGGGGCTGTGAGTAGCTACCTTCCCCTGTAATCCAACACAATGACCAAATAATTTTTGTGAAAGGTAGCATAAAAGAGAAAGAGATTGATTTTTGCTTGATACAGGTGCATAAATTACAGTAGCAAATCTCACAGCCCCAAATATTGTTATACAGCGTGCACCAGTCACGAACCCATCCTCATGTATGATGTCTGCAGTGACTGAATTTGTGTTAGAGGGTGAAGGCGAAATGACTCATGATTGTGTTACGCTTACATATGCAGCGACAAGTGAAATAGCAGAAACTCCCATAGAGAACGCAGAATTGGAATTGTTTGTTGATGGTTCAGCTCAAGTTATTGAAGGTAACAGACGAGCAGGATATGCAGTAACTTCCACCACTGAAGTAGTTGCTTCAGGTCGTCTTCCAGATCATTTTTCAGCTCAAGCTGCAGAATTAGTAGCCTTAACTAGAGCATGCACGCTAGCTTCAGGATCGGTTGCAAATATCTACACAGATTCCAGGTATGCTTTTGGGGTAATTCATGATTTTGGTGTCATTTGGCAAACCAGAAAATTTCTAACTTCTGCTGGATCCCCCATTAAGCATGCTGGATTAGTGAAAGATTTAATGTTTGCCATGAACCTCCCAAAGAAATTAGCGGTGATCAAAGTGAAAGCACATCTCACAACTAATACTACGGAAGCTAAAGGTAATGCTCTCGCTGATGTAGCGGCTAAACAGGCTTGTTTCTATGCAACTGTACAAGTGTGTTCAGGTAGTACAGCACAGAAGACAATTCTACCCCCTGAATCAATCATTGATCTGTATAAAGACGTTCCTCTATATGAAGCATGGACATGGTTAGACAAAGGAGCCACTGTGGATTCATCCGGCTGCTGGACCAAAGGGGGAAAGTATGTTGCTCCCGAATCACTGTTGCCATATTTGGCTCAACAAATACACAGTTTGGGTCATAGTGGTCCAGCAACGATGAATCACAGGTTCTCAAATCAATGGTGGAATCCAAAATTCAGAAACGCAGCCACTGAAACAGTCAAGAGATGTGTTACATGTCAGAAAAATAATGATGTACCAGCAGCCACTACACCAGCAGCACATACCCCAGCTCCACCAGGGCCATTTCGTCACCTGCAAGTTGATTACATATCGTTGCCCCCTTGTAAAGGAAAAACTGACGTTTTGGTAGTAATAGACAAGTTCTCAAGATGGGTAGAAGCTTATCCAACAGGGCGTGCTACAGCTGCACATACTGCTAAATGTCTTGTCACTGATTTCATTCCCAGATGGGGATTACCAGATTACATTGACTCAGATCAAGGTACCCACTTCACAGGACAGGTAGTCAAGGAAGTGTCTAGAATGTTGAAGATTAAGTGGAACCTTCACTGTCCCTATAGGCCACAAGCATCAGGACAGGTTGAAAGATCAAACAGAACAATCAAAACCAGGCTAAGCAAAATGCATCAGGAAGGAGTACCATGGGTTGAAGCACTGCCCGCAGTACTGTGTAGTATGAGAGCATCACCTAACAGATCAGTAGGACTGAGCCCTCATGAGATTATTACTGGACGCCCAATGCAGATGCCAGGTGTGATTGATCTTAGAAATGCTGATGTGCACATTGCTTCAGATGCCCTGATCGCTTACTGTGAAAACCTCACAAAGGCAGTGCAGAGTGCCAAAGAGAGAGTTGAGTCGTGTTGGCAGACTCCACCAGAAGGGGGACACACAATCATCCCAGGTCAATGGGTCATGATAAAGGCGTTCAGAAACAAGCCATTAGAGCCTAAGTGGTACGGACCACATCAAGTGATGTTGATTACAGCTGCTGCAGTATTGTGTCAGGGAAGGAAAACCTGGACTCATGTGTCACACTGTAAAGTTGTTCCCCCACCTACAGGGATAGGATAGGACACACGGACCAGTGAGGAGCTCAGGGAAGAACCGAAAGCAACAGGCTTCGGGGGCAAACCCTGCGGTGAAGACTCCCTCATAGGCCTTCCCCATCCACTAGTCCATCCTTACCTCACTGTTCTTTAGGTGTCGCAGGAATTGAGAAATAGGGAAAGAAGGAACAACAATAGCAGACTATATTTGAACAGAGGATACAACCCTAATGTTTGCAGACTCTACAACAAATACTGCTCTGTGCCGTTGGTCTCTCTTCTTTTTGTTTCTTTCTCTGTGCAGATACCACTTGATGGCTGTCCTGAGATCCATATGCACCGCCCTTCTCACCTGCGGATGAAGCCACAACCTCTAGAAAACAACTAGACCCATTGCCGAGCCAACTACCACACAAGAAAGAAGAAAGAAAAAAAAATATACACAACGCAGAGACTCACATACGGGAACTTCAGTCATCCATCAACATGATCAAGATTTTCGTACTATTAACCATCATGGACATCACGCAAAGTGTAGACCCCAGAAACAACATATTCTTAGAGCTGATGAATATGTCAAGAAATGCCTTGTTTGCTGGAAAGAACGTTTGCATGCCGCACGCACCTTCAGTAGGAGCAGGAATCCCATGGGTGGCACACCCTATCTCTAAATGTGATACGTGTACCTTATTCGATCATCATACCAGTGGATTATACAACAAGGATACATGTCACAACGTAACAATTCCTCCAGCTTCTTCGTGTTGCATTCCTGGACTACCATCCTGCAACCTAACTTCAGCTACTCCCATCATGACAGATCTACTCATGCCAAGGATGTTCTATTGGTGCATGGAAAATTATGCTCCAGCATCGACTACACTGGGTGAAATTCCTCGTGAACGTTGCAGCTTTGTGATTGAAAGAAGAACCGAATTCGATGTGTACGTTACTACATCAGATACGAAAGAGGAGAATGAATTAAAAGAGTGTCTCTACGGGAACCCATCCCTACCGAAACTTTTTGCCATAAATCAGTGGTGTATGATTCCTCCACCGACTGGCACTTTGTGGTTATGTGGGACTTCTGTCTACAGCATCCTACCCAGCCAATTCAATGGCAGGTGCACCCTGGTTTATGTCCTACCAGCCATCAGAGAAAATACACACTCCACCTCAAGTTCTCCACATCTACAAAATTCAGCTTCTACCAACAAAGATGGCTGCATTCCAGGACTCACTTGTGTACAAACGTGGTGGTCAAGAACTCTTGGAGCATTAATCCCATCGTATGGTGTCATGCAGGCTCTCGATCAAGTCAGAAGCCTGTCGGATTCTGTACAGAAATTGGCCAATGATACGGTTTTGGCCCTGGGCAACATCAAGGACACTCTTGCCTCGCACAAGATGATGATCTTACAGAACAGAGTGGCCTTAGATTACATTCTTGCAACACAAGGGGAGCCTGTACCATTATCGGTCCTGAATGCTGCACCGGGTTAATGGATCCAACAGAGAACTTGAACAAAATCCAACAAGACATTCTTGGTCTTTCAGCAAAATTACACCAGATGACTGAAGATAATTCTTCATGGTTCGGAAACTTGTTAGGTAAACCCTGGCTGTGGATCAAGGAAATAGCAATTCTGCTGTTGTTTCTCCTACTTGCGTACTATCTATGCATCCACAGTATCAAGTGTTTCGTTCAGCAAATGACGCCCGCCTCTCACGAGGAAATGACAGTTCCAACCAGAAAAGATTATTACCTGTAAAAACTTCACGGACCCTAATTGCATGTTTTGTTTCTGTGTCAGCATGCAATTACAGATAAGCAACACAGAGCAAGTGCTACGTGCCTGTAACGATCACAAGTTACAAGAATGAACCTTTAAGTGTCTAAATTTGTATTTTGTGAGAGTTATTAGAACTCTCAAAGGGGGAATTGTGGGATTACAAATTTATAAAATGATAAATCTAGGTTCCAATGTAATAGTATATAAACTGAAACATTGTGTTTAAATGTTTAACTTAGATTCTTATTATCCACTTCCTGACTCAATGTATATTCAAAGAAACCCCTGGCCCAGACGTGGATTCGTTAGGTTGATTGAATTAGTGTCTATCTTTCGGAGGCCCCTGGCCCAGACGTGGATTCGTTAGGTTGATTGAATTAGTGTCTATGCATTTGATTATGTCCCTCATGTGCTTGCTTTGTTTGATTTTGGCTCCACCTCCAAGAATCCCTCCTCCAAAAATGCCTATAAATAACCTTGTAAAGTCACTTAAGATTTAGACTTGGATGACTGCAGCGACGCACAGCGAGTTCTCAATAAAGAGTAACTTCTGCTTGAAAGATATCCCAACGTCTCCTGGTCTCTGCTTCGACGAGGAAAAAAGTTCACAACAGTGTGCATGTGAAATAGTCACACTGCAGGACGCATAATGCCACGTAGGGGAAAATAACTCAAACATGTCATGGGTGTTGGAATGAATTTTGTGAGTCTATCATAAATGGAAAAAAAAATACTACTAATCGAGTGCTGCAAGTACTATTCCTAGGTTGTTTTTTTCGTACACTTTTATATGTCAGGGGCATTGTTACACTGTTAAAGCTTGGATAGGCAATGTTAGAGAAACCAGCCAGAGTAGCTAGATTTTGAAAGTATCCAACTGAAAAAAAATCCTACCTCTCCTATCAGGGCTCTCACCAAAGTAACTCCCCAAAACACATGAACGCGCTCTGTCTGACTACTGCTGGTGCACTAACCATATCAAAGCATACGTCGGTCCCTCGGCAGTGTGTGCAACTTGTATGGACTCACTTATATTCTACAGGCACACACTCCCGATGGTAGCTGCCAATGTTAATTTGGTGGAAAAGGCCACTGCTTATTACAGACCTTCGACCAGGCTACATTTCAGAGTTAACAATATTAGGATAATTTTAATACTTATATCTGGCTATGCCACACCACCATTTACCCACCCCTTGCATTCCCTGAACAAGTGAGCAAAGGATCTTGTTAAAACAAATTGTGATTATCACAAACAGTATGGGCATAAGCAAAACAAAAGCACGTGGCGTTAATGAATCAACCTTAATTCAGTCGCAATAAAAATGCATGTACTTTTCACCTATTAGTACATGTATTGCTGCACTTGTGTGATGTTGTGATCTTGATGTATTTTAAATATGTTTAAGCTTTATTTGGTATATAAGTAATTTTCTTTCTCCAAACCCACTGCTGTATTCACAGGGTCAGCCATGGGCACAGTTGATCTCACTAACAAAAAGAAAAAGTCAGGTATGTAAATAATGTTTGTAAGGTAATTATTGGTGGTTCTGGTAACTATGTATTACTATAGCTCATTAGTCAAGCAGATTCTCTTAAGGAATTTAATTAATTAAATTGAATTTAAAGGAGACCTATTATGTTAATTTCCAGTTCTATATTTTTATTATGATACTCCACTAGAGTAATTTTGCATGATCCACAGTTACGAAAAATCCTTGTTTATCTTAAACTTGTTTGTCAGAAACAAGCCGTTTTAGATGGAGCCTTGTAGAAGCCTACTATGGTTACTATTCTAATGAGCCTGCATGTAATGTAAAGTGTGGAGCCAAATATAAACAGGGTGTTTGCACACATATTTACTATAAGAGAGAGGATGGCCTTTTCTCATATTTTGTTCATATGTTCTCATATCTAGACACACCTGGGACACATACAGGCGTGGACAAAAATATTGACACCCCTGCATTTCTGTCAGTTAATAAATGCACTACTTCTCCCAGAAATTTGTTGCAGTTATAAATTGTTTGCATTGGAACAACACAAAAAAAAAAACAGTAAAAAATCCAAATCTGAGACATTTTACACAAATCTCCAAGAATTGACAAAATTGACGCCCTCAACTTAATATTTGGTAGCACATCCTTTGGAAACAATAACTGAAATCAATTGCTTTCTGTAACCATCAGTGGGTTTCTTACAGCTCTCTCCTGGAATTTTGGACCACTCTCCTTTTGCCAACTGCTCCAGGTCTTTCAGATTTTAAAGGTTTCTACTTGAGATCTCTAGACAGGTGCTCTATGGGATTTTGATCTGGACTCATTTCTGGCCACTTAAACCTTCCAGTGCTTTGTCTTAAACCATTTTTTGGTGCTTTTTGAAACATGCTGAGTCATTGTCCTGCTTTAAGGCCCATGACCTCTGACGGAGACCCATACGCCCTACATTGCGCCCCAGAATTCTTTGGTAGTTTTCAGATTTCATAATGCCATGCACACAGTCACAGACACCCAGTGCCTGAGGCAGCAAAGCAACCCCAAAATATCAGTGAGCCTCCACCATGTTTGACAGAGGGACAGTGTGCTGTTCTTTTGAAGGCCTCATTTCATTTTCTGAAGACATGCCATACAATGATGTGCTTTACCAAAAAACTCTGTTTTAGTCTTATTTGTCCACAGGACATTCTCTCAGAAGGACTTTGACTTCCTCAGGTACATTTTGGCAAACTCCAATCTTGATTTTTGTTTCTGTTTCAGCAGTGGGGTCCTTCTGGGTCTCCTACCATAGCGTCCCTTTTCATTCAGATAGTGATGGATAGTGCGAGCTGACACTGTTGTATCCTGTGCCTGCAGGTCAGCTTCAATTTGTTTGGAAGTTGACCGAGGTTCTTTATCCACTCTTTGATCAATCCTTTGTTGCAGTCTTTCATCAATTTTTCTAATTCGTCCACATCCAGGGATATTAGCTACAGTGCCATGGGCTGTAAACTTCTTGACAGTGTTGTGCACAGTGGAAACAGGAACATTAAGATGTCTGGAGATGTACTTGTATCCTTGAGACTGTTCATGCTTTTCCACCATTTTTGTTCTCAAATCCTCAGACAATATTTCACTCTTCTTTCTTTTCTCCATACTCCGTGTGGTACACATAGACACACAACACAAATATTGTCAATTTTTACACATTTTAACTGGTTGCAAATGTGATATTGCCAGTTCCTATGCATTGCTACAGATAGTTTAATTTCAAATTAAAGGAGCATCACATGCTTGAAATACAATTATTTCTGAAGATTCTGAAAAGCTGTTAATAATTTTGTCCAGTCCATTTTTGGAGATCTGTGTAGAATGTCTCAGATTGGCTTTTTTCTCAGCATTTTTGTGTTGTTCCAATGCAAACAAGTTTCAGGGAGAAGTAGTGCATTTATTATCTGAAAGAAATGCAGGGATGCCAGTATTTTTATTTTTGTCTGTGACTGTATTTCACATGTGTTGAAAATTACAAAGTGCATTTTGTCCCTTTTGTAATGTTTTTTTTTCCTGTGTATATATGACTCAGCTGTAATCTTGTATCCCACAGAGGGACCAAGGCATATGCCTCTGAGGAAAAAGCCACAAAAGAGTAAGTGCATGTAAACGCAATGACCGATGCTTCTATCAGTGTGTTGACATTGCTATGTTTACTCCTGGTTATTTCCTATAGTTCCATTGTTTATTTTTTGTGTCTACTACAGATAATTAGTCCTAACAGACAACGTATAAAATCCAGCTGGCTTAATGTGTAAAATTTGACCTAAATGAATTGCCAAGCAGTAGAGAAAGCAGCAGTGTAGTATTCTCAATCAGAGGTGGACAGTAGTGCAGTATTTTTACTTCACTCAAGTAAATTTAAAAAGTATCTGTAGTTTATCAGTGTTTTTCTTTGCAAAACTTTACTACACTACATTCCAGAGCATAATGTCATACTTTTTCCTGCTCTACATTTCAGGAATTAAAGTTTTTTTTAATACTTAAGAACATTAAACATGTAGTACTTTCTTGTACTCAAGTAAATATTTGAATTACTTTTACTTGAGTAAAAGTAAGAAAGTAATAGATTTCTAATGTAATTAAGTATTAAATTATATTTAATATGGAACGTAGTGCAGTAAAAAGTACAATATTATGCTTTGGAATGTTTGAAGTAAAGTTTTCTAAAGACAAACACTCTGATAAAGTACTACTACAGTCACTTGAAAAATACTTTTACAGCAGAGTAAAAATACTTCACTACTGTCCGCCTCTGTTCTCAAGTTCGGTTCCATGGTACAAGTTAAACCTGGTTCAACTTGTAAGTAGTGATAAACATCACTTGTCTTCCTTGCAGGTCTGGTCACTACTGAAGTCTTCAGAGTTGTGTGTATTTTGGTCCTACTCTAAGAAATATGCTCCTACCACACTCGCCTAGAGGCTTTCCCCATCAGGAGTGTAGTGAGAGAAAGAGTGAGAAAGGTTAGAAAGTCATCAAAGAAATGCATAGTGTAGACAGTATGCTAAGTGTGATATATGATTTGGAAACTTGCTTGTGTGTTGGCAATACATACAATACATACCATAACTGTTAGGTAGATAGTTTTTTATGTGTTTAGTCTTTGAATTACAGATTAGGAAGTAGCTTGTACTGAAAAAATCATAATCACATGCTGTAAATACCAACAATGACCCACTGTATATTGTCTCAGTGAAACTCAATGCCTGTAACCAAACATAATAGCCTTATGCTAAGAATGGAGTGTGTGTGTGTGTTTTAATCTATTCTTTTTAAACAAAAAATATTTTCTTGATAGGGCAAATTAGAAATATTGGTTGACTGGGAGCCCTGTCCAATATGGTATGTATTCTTCTGTTTTTCTGCTTTATCAATTAATGTAGGCATTATTAATTTACTTTATCTTTGCTAATCTTTTTTATTTGTTTGTTTGTTTTTTGCTACAGTAATTTCTTAATCTGTTTTGGTTCGCAAATGGTGGTGGTCCTTCATAAATGGAAAATGAAACTGTTATGCTTATAAAATACATGTTCTGTAATGATGTGTGCTTCACACTTGTTAAAATGTTTGTTTATTGGAAAGACCCAGTAAAAAAAAATAAAAATTCCCTTCTGTTTTTAGTGGCAAGGAGTGGGCCCATTCCTGGCAGCCAAAGGATTCTCTTCAAATTAATGAGAAGAAATAAAATGTAAAATTTGAACTACATTTTGGTTTCTGCCTGTTTATTTCATTGTTTTTGAGCTGCTTTTGAAATCATGTCTCATCTTTCTGTAGTGGTAAAAAGGTGAAAATCCCCAATAAATGTGACACATGGAGTTTAGTCTCAAGTAGGATTAAATGGAAATTTACTTAATCCAACTCAATTTCCTTTTCAGATGTTATTTGATAACATGTTTTATATTTCATGATTATACATTGCACTATATGTTATTTTATTACAGTTGACATATAACTTGATTTCATGTTCTGTTTGTGCTTTTCAAGTTAACTTAACCTCACAGACCACTGTTAAGACATGCAAAAAACATTTAAAGCTGTTCCTCTCTGCTGCTGACAGTTGTCATTTCAGGCAAATCGATGTGACAAAAATCTTCAGATCTTCACCTCCAGTCCTCATCCTATTCAGCTCGCAGGAGTCCTTCCACTGTGCTCATCAGAAGCTGAGCTCCACATTCATCCAGATCTCAGCATTGCTATTCACTCCTTCACCACCGCCAGTGTCTAGACTCCATGGGGGGATATTCCTTATCATATCATGCATTTCTCTTCTACTTCTCAATAATGATGTCTCCATGTGTTCTAATTGCCAAAGACTGAATAGTTTCAATTTATGCACCTTGTCAAATTAGTTTGATCGCTCTTTAAGCCTGCATGCAATAAATAAGCATTTGGTGTTTGTTCACTTGTATTTCTGAGAAAGACCACAAATTCACTATGATAAACGCTTGCAAAAGATAATCACTTTTCCTTACATATTAACTGAAAGAATAAAAATGACATTGACAAAGTTGAGAAAAATAAGCAAAAGAAACAACCTACACTGAGCATATTTATGTGAGGAATTTGTTTAACTTTACATCACATTGATGAGTTGTTTTAAGTGGGTTATTTTGAAATGACAATTTAGGGTAGCATATAAATTAATTATAAAGATACTTATCTGGATAACCATGGTTATACCTACTAGAATTGATTGAACAGTTTTTGTCACTAAAACACAACTGTTGATTTATTGTGAAGGTCTGGGGAGTAGGCTACACACATTTTGGAAGTCTTCATTATTGGGGTATTGTTTGGCCTACTTATTGCTCCTAATACTTGCATATTTATGAGCAGATAATAATAATATTTATTTTTGAGAGGCAGTTTATTACATTCCTGAGGGGGCTGAACAAACATATTCAGGCCATGATTACAAAAAAAAAAAGATTGCATAACTCGAAATCATTTCTGCAGTGACTACCCCAGATGAACTGATATCCTGAAGATTTTTTCATAATATCCTGACGATCATCTTAATATGTTTCGGCTGTAGGAGACTGTTGATATATTTAGTAAACTACTCTGGAAACCGGAAGAACTACAAATATGGTGGCTGATTTGTAAGTTTCGTAAGAAGTTCTATCGCGTGTCACTATTGGGAATTGTAGTTTATAAATACATTGGAGACGGCCCTGACTTGGTTGAAAGTGAAAGTGACGTGACATATAGCCAAGTATGGTGACCCATACTCAGAGTTCGTGCTCTGCATTTAACCCATCCAAAGTGCACACACACAGCAGTGAACACACACCCGGAGCAGTGGGCAGTCATTTATGCTGTGGCGCCGGGGACTACTATAAATAGTTAAAAATAGTTAAACTACTATAACGGTTAAATGTCCCCGATGAACTGACATACTCACGATTGTTTTTCATCTTGATCATCTAAATGCAGTATAATGTATGTTTCAGCTGTAGGAGATAGTTGACATATATAGTACAGATACATTTTTATAACCCTAAACCTAACCCTACTCTGGAACCTGAAAGAACTTCAAATATGGACCCTGACTTGTACGTTTAGTAAGAAGTTCAATGGCGCGTCTCTACTGGGAATTGTAGTTTTTAAATACATTGGTATATTCCCCGTAATTAGAAGATGGCAGTAAACTGCATTTACTCCTAGGGGTTTGAGGGGCTGGGAAAGACAATGGTGTTATCAGATTTTAAAAGTATAATTGTTAAATGGGAGAAAATTGCTTTTGGGCTACTTTTTACAGCGTCCCCAGTTGGTACCCAATAGTGACTATGCTCACATGATAGCTGGGGTCCAGAGGTCTCTAGAACAGTTGGTCCCATGTCTGTAGACCTTCTTGTTGCTGGATTATAACCCTTCAAAC